>JAROYC020000015.1:1207320-1225245 GCA_029619255.2 Dynastes hyllus
CGGGGGAATTTTTTCCAAATACGCGAACCGCGTTTTGTTCATTGCTTTGACGAAATTTTCCTAGTTTTATATGTGTAGGGAGGATAAATTTTCGAGGTTCAACAAGAGGGGGTTGATGACATTTTTAACTCCTGGAGTCAACGATGTTGTGTGGGCCCACACTTTTTTTACATAATGGTTTTTTTTGTTCGATGTCCCATCACACAGGAAACAAATACTTCGTGTAGGGTTTAATCCGGTAGGCGCCCAACCTTTAGACGCCGCAGATATTCCACTTTTCATGGTATTTGATTTTTTCTAAAAGAATCTTCTGTTGTCGTATTTTTCCCTTCATGTTCCCTAGGGGCCAGAGGAATTGAGGGAAATTTTATTTCATTGTGAGGAAAAAGGGTTTTCAGCTTTGGATAATCAATGAACAAACGGATTCATTAGTGTGATTTTCATACCCAAAATGCACCCATAACCGAGACAATATCATTGCAGAACAAGGTCATCTTCAAGGGAGAAGTAATCATTGAATTTGGGGCAATCAAAAAAAATTTTTTATGTCATTTGAAGTAGATTCCAGCCCTTCAATCTGGACCCCAAAAAGTTCGGCTTGCTTCTTAGACAGGTTTAAATCGGAACGAGGTCACTTCTTAAGTCAGAAAATGTGGTTCATTTGAAGAACATCCTGATTCAAGTGGGGGATCCAAATTCAAATTTTTTTTGCTATTGATGTGCTTCTCATCACAAGACTCATCATCACCAAAGTCATGTTTTTTTGCAGGTGCTGGAAGGAACTTCGTTATGAAGTATGGTCTCAGTGCAGATGGTAGATTAGATATACAAAAGTGTGTTAAGATTTTGATGTTATACCAATTATATTTGTCAGGCAGAAGTAGCAATCCGAAACGTGATCTTTAGGTTCTCTCCATACCATAGGAACTGCCAAAGGGATATGACATTCATGCTGTGAGAAGCCGAACACATGTGACACAACAAATATGGGGGGCCCCAAATTTTTTCCTTGCCACTTTAGAACCAAAATAAAGTTAATAACATTTCCTAACTGGCTGTTGGCGCAAATTGAGCAACTCTATTGATTATTAAATATATTGTGCAGTACTAATACAATCCTATTTATAAGAGTATTATATCAGTGTATTTTATTTCTTATTATGTTAGAATTTTATTGTTCTTCAGTAAAAAATAGGGAGTACTATTTTTCCGTCCGAAAATATGGTATACATTTGAAATTTTTTTGAGAATTAATGAGACATTAGTAAAGAATTATAATTAAATATACTTAGTTGAAATTTGATGCTAGGCAAACAACTAATACATAGTTGGCTGCTGTCCGATTTTGTTTGTGTCAAAAACGTCAATAGATTTAAAAACGTCATTTCATGAAAATTAATTTTACACAGCCTGTTCACAAATGGCAGATATTGTTATAAATAATGAAGTAAGCTTGTTGAAAAGGAATTCCAAGTTCAAGCAATTAACCGATGAGCAATGTCATGGTATATTACAAAAAATTGTTGCAGTTGAAAGAAGGCCGGGAAGCTGAAGGATGGGAGATAAATAAACTTGCAGCTAAACTTGGGGTAACCCGTTTGTCCGTGTCTAGAATTTGGAAAGTGGCTCAAAACAGTACAATGACGGTAAAATTTGTGCTGATGTTACTTAAAAAAGAAAGGTAAATGTGGACGGAAACGTAAAGATTATTCTGAACAGTTAGCCAAAGTTAAGGACGTTTCTTTCAATCGTCGAGGGTCAATTCGTAGTCTGTCTTTTGCTGTCGATATTCCAAAGTCTACATTGTTCGACATTTACAAACGAGGAAAGAAAATAAGGCGTATATCTTCTACTGTTAAACCTTTGTTAACAGATCAAAACAAGTGAGAGATTAAAGTTTTGCTTGTCGAAAGTGAGACCGGATGGACGTTTTGAAGATTTGTACGATTATGTCCACATAGACGAAAAATGATTTTATTTAACGCAAAACAAACGCTCTTATTACATTATGATAGATGAAGAAGAACCCCACCGAAGTTGCTAGAGCAAACGTTTTATAACCAAAGTTATGTTTATGGCTGCTGTCGCCCGACCACGTTACGATTCACATCGAAAACAATTTTTTAATGGAACAATTGGTATATGGCCTTTTGTTTATCAAGAACCGGCTAAGCTACACTCGAAAAATAGACCTAAAGGAACTTTGGTAAAAAAAAATGCGGAGTCCGTCAATTCAGCAGAATGTAGAAAAATGATTCTTGCATAAGTCATAAGCAAAAACCGATATTTATACAACAGGATAATACAAAACCTCATGCTTGTGACGACGATGAAGAACGTCTGGCTATGGGTTTTACAGATGGCTGGTCATTCAGTTTAAATCACAACCACCAAACAGTCCCGATTTAAACGTTTTTTATCTTAGCTTTTTCAATTCCATACAATCTTGCAACATAAAGCTTCGCCAAAAACAGTTGACGAATTGATCGAATGTGTTGAAAAGCCTTTGACGATTTAGACAGAGGGGACCCCTTGACAATGTTTTTCTAACATTACAGACCTGTATGGAATCAATTATGTTGGTTGAAGGAGGAAATTCGTATAAGATTCCCCACATCAATAAGGGCAAACTTCGGCATGAAGGACGCTTACCATCTAGTTTGGTGTGTTCCCAAGAAGCCGTAGACAAAGCTAGATCCCTCATCAATTAAATTTTATTCATAATTATATTAAATAGTACACCAATTCAATAGGAGTATGTAATCGATTAAAATTGTAAATGTATACCATAAATTCGGACAAAAATAAATTTCAAATGTATATCATATTTTCGGACGGAGGGAGTAGTTTTTTTAATAATATTTTTTCTTATTTTCGATATGCTCGCGTCCCACAGGTTGAGAATCGCTGGGTTAAACGGAGAAAACAAAAATTGTTAAAAATATACTTTGATTTATTACAGGTAAAGACTAGTATTCTGTTGTCCTTTGGTTTTAAATTTTTGATCATTCCTACAGACCAATTCCTTTTCGGTGATGTGATTTTTTAGTATTGAGTTCATAACCAATTGTTACCTTTGTATAGTTACAGGTTTCTGCCAAGTTTAGTCAACAAATTTGCGCCGCTTCTTGGTGTTGCAATTTCCATGTAATGTAGTATACATAAAGACAGTTTCCTTCAGAAGATCTCATGAGAACAACTTTTAGAACGTTTTTTTTGCGTGTCAAAATTACCATCAACAAACTAAATATTGAGCACACGCCTGCGATGGGAGAGCTTCTTTGAACGTATGCTAATGTAGATTTACTTTTTTACAACGTCGTAGCCTTGTTCTCCAACATTCTACTTGGAATAATAATGAGAGGTCGTAAAAAAGAGCAATATATAAGATAATCTCGTCGGGGAAAATTAAGGTCTGAGTTATATTCGTCTTACACTTACGGTTGAGATATTCGACATAAAAGCAAGAACGACTGATAATATTATGTAGCAAGAAGCCAGAGTAGTATACAGCGAAAATGAGTGCGAGGCGTTTATTATCGTTAGCTTTAATTTCGCTGAAATGCTTTGAATTTGAATAACAGGTATAATTTATCTTCCAGCTTGAACACCTATGGATAAGCTGTAAATGGTCGCAAAAACTAGTGTTAGTGTATTGTAGTGGGATACTGGCGAAGTACGTGTACTTACACCTAAATTCATTTATTTATATATTTATATATTGAATTTATCAGAATTCATTTTATATTTCCAAAATTTAAATTATTTTTAATTATAACGAGGGTACCTTTTACATAAGTTTCCACAAAAATGATGAAAGGAAACAAATGTTAAAGTACAAATCGTTTTATTGTTTTTCAAAATATTTACACACTTTTGAATGCGTTCGAACCAATTCCCAAAATATTTTTTCCACTCTTTTCAACAGCTTCTCAAGGTGATAAAAATCGCTGTTTACGCATTTTCTGTTTGACATTTAGGAACAAAAAGAAGTCGTTAGGCGATAAATTCGGTGAATATGGGGAATAAGACGTTAATTCGACGTTCTTACCCTTCAAATAATCAATTATTTGATGTCCTGTGAGAGAGTTGGCATTGCAATGATGAAGGATGATACGGCATTGTTGATTATTTTTCCTGATTTCATCACGTAATACTTGCGGCATGTCCAGTACAACGAAAGAAATAAACGATCATTTCCTTGGAAGTGCGTGAACGAATAACTTTTGGTGGTTTTGGTTAATCTGGGAACACCCAAACAGTTAATTGTTTAGTTTCCGGCAAGTACAAATACATCCAAGCTTCATTACCTGTTGCGATGTTGTATACGGATTTTGAAGTCCCTCTGCCGAAATTCTTAAGCATTTCTTTACACCAATTGATAGGAGCCTTTTTTGTGATTGGATCAAATTGCGATGAATCCATCGGGAACAGATCTTCTTCACACCTAAATGTTCTTACAAAATCCAATGTACTCCAGTCTTCGACTTCTCTAAAGGGGCCTCAATCCCACATGTAAGACACATGCCGATTTTTTTCAATTGAAGGGGCAAGAGGATGAAGGAGTTGTATTACAAAAAACTGTTTCTAAATAAATTAAGTTTCAATAGCGCTAGTTCCTATCTTTTATTGAATGATTATCTTAAAATGCAGCTTATTTGATTGGTAAGAAGGGTTTGTGGATTAGTAATATGTGGTCAGACGTTTGAGTTGAACATGAGATTTAGTCATTACAACTATAACCTTCCAAAAAGTGTTTCTACTGTGCCTCCAACTAGGACAGGGCCCAGGGTGGGGTATGGCAGAGGTCTATCAAAGTGTATGATATGCACAAATAAGGGCGCCGGGGGCTTTTTTGAGAAAAGCACCAAAATCTTCGTTGCACCTCTCCTTGATGTGTGGAAATATACAACACGTAAACTTTTAAATTTTTAAAAACAATTTTGTTAGAAAGAAGAAAAAAACTTATTATAAATCTTAGTTGTGTGTGTTTTTTTTTATTTTTCTATATAAAAATCAAAATAATACTGTCCTTATGTAGATGTTTTTGTCTTTAAATCTGGGTCCTGACTGGTTGGCTTCGAGGATGTCCTCTCCCAGGGGTTGCTCTCAATATCGCCTGAATCGGCGCACCCAGTCGCCGGCTCACTGGTATACTCCTTTAAGGATCCGCCAGAACAGGGTCATTCGAAATCGAGCTTCCTTTCTTTTTTTTTATTTGTTTCTCTTTTTTTAAACCTAGAGGTACAAAAGAACCAGCAAAAAGGAAAGCTAAAACGAGTGAAATCAAGAAAAAATAAAATAAAAAGTTACCGCGTTTAATGAATATCAAACAAAAATTATTAAATGGCGATCAAACCAAAAGAAAACTTCTTTAACTAGTAATCTATTTAATGCACGTCAAAACAGGAGAGAAGAAAAAAAGTCTTCAGCAATTCAGCGATTTTTTAAATGTACGAAAGCTAATACTTTACCATAAAAAAAGAGAAAGAAAGATCTGTATTAACGCCTGAAAATTTGAGAACATATGTAAACTCTTAAAATCAGCTGTCAAAATGAGACAATACAGGAAGCAATATCATAACTTCCAAAAAATAAATTCTCTAGCAATTACATGTCTAAAAATCGAAGAGAGGGAGAACATCCCAACACATGCACGAGGGTCGACAAGATGGCTGTGCCATAAGGTAAAGATAGGCAAAGATAGAGTCAGTTACAGGTGATGTCAGAAATGGTATATACAAACACAAGACACTGTATTCAATAGTGATCATCAATGATGGATATCGCTTATGAAAATTTAGAAAACGAGTTGTAGAAAACTCATTATTAGAGTTGCTCAATTTGCGCCAACAGCCAGTGACGGGCGCAAAAAATTTTCAAAAAATAAATGGTCAGAAATAAAATATAATACGTGCTCAAACACTTCCCGTTTTAAAGAGTCTTCCGTGAAATAAAAAGTGAATAATGCCAAAATATCTGCAACATTAGATATTTTTCCCACAGTTGTTTCGGAAAAACCGAGTGCGGCGTGGGGAAAAAATTTTTTATATGAAAAAAACGAACGTTCTACATCTAGTGACTTATATTTGCATATTTAAAATAATTTTTTGGAACAATTAACGTTCTTTGACGCACCTTCACAAATTTGCCTTAATGCCCAAAAATCAAATCTTTTTTAAAACCTTTCAAACCTTTCTAGAACACAAACACTTTTTGCGTCTTCTACCGCGCATAGCAGTGCGTGAACATATTGCATTATTTGCGGAGATTCCACTAATGACACCAAAGGAGTAATTGTTCTATTGCCTCCACTAGTCCGAAGTAATTGTTCTGAATAGTTTTTAAACCCGTTTTAACCTGACTATCTTGAAATTTCGACTGGCTTTCCGTGCCCCCAGCCCCTTTTGGGTCAAATTGTAAAACCACGTTCTTAATATTCTCAAAATTTTAAAGATAATAAAACACGGGTTGTAACTATGTTCCCCCAAACCCGTAAGAATAGGTTCTGGGGGTTTACATACGGGGGGGGGAAAATCCGTAGATAAATGTATTCTGACTCTCCAACAATAATCTAAAACTACTATCGCATTGTTTCCATGTGCCAATGACCTAATATCTTACATAGTATATAGCAATATCATTGTTAGTAGATACAAGAACAACCTGAGACTCGGAAACTGATAGCCAAGCGCGTTAACACTGCACCAGCAGTTCCCATTATGTAATTTAAATGACATTGCATTGAGCCTAGGAATATTGTCTGTGTCCCTATTTTGCAGGAATAGAATGTAACGTCATTGTGTCAGTATGTTTGGATTTCCTTTAACGAGAAATAGTATTATTTTTGTTGCTCCTGGAGAGCTCGATACGAGAAGCATCACGCACCACTGTTCTAGCACGAGTAAATTCTTCTCCAATACTTTGTAAAATAGTTGATGGCCTGCACGCTATTCATTTGCGCACAGATGGAATTTAATAGAAAATTAAGAACGGAATTTGAGTTTAACTACGAAATTTTAAATATGTTTCAATACTGGAAATTATACTGGCATCTGTTAACGATTGCGGAGTCTAATGTGCCAATTCTAAATTAACGTAAATAATTTTGACAGTTTTCTGACAGTTTCTTTGACAATTTCTTTTACTTCGTTCCTTCCGGCAAACAACGCAAAACCAAAATTCTCAAGTAAATATGGGAAGCGTAAGAGGAGCCTTACAATCTCTTAAAAGCTTCAATAGAACGAGCAAGATACATCAGTTCGTCTTTGGTACGGCAGCAGGTGTCGTGACAGGGTATCTAGCGATAAGAGTTGGAAAGCCATTGGCTTTCATCGTTGGAGGCGGTATAATATTGTTCCAAGGCGCACAAAATCATGGCATCACCAAGATGAGTTGGAAAGACGCATGCGTCAAAACGCAACCTTTGACGCGTAGATTGGAGGTGACTCTTTGCAGGTGGAAATGCAAAGCAAAATGTTACGCAAAGACAAACAACTGCTTCGCGGCGTGTTTCATCGGAGGTTTCTTAATTGGAGCATCTTTTGTTGATTGACGTCTAGTGCAATGTCAAACGCTAACGAGCGGTGTACGATATGCAGTGATGTATGTATATTATTATGTACTGTAGCTACGTATTATCAATACACGATTTTATTAAATTGGTTTGTGTTATTATCTGTAAAAGTCGTAAATGGTAGATAAAGAAGTTTCTTTAGGGGACGGAATCGAATTGTCCCCACTGTTTTTAATCTGAAAGCGTCAAGGAAGCTTTAAGCAAAATTTTTACCTTCGGTGAAACCTATGTTATACTAACACTATTTTAAAATTTGTGTTGATTACCATTTATTACACTGGGGAACAATTTTTAACACAATTTCTGTCGAGTTTAGTTTTTGAGCTGTTTTATAGTTAATTAGGCACGCTTAGGTTCCAAAACTGTAGTTAGTTTTCTTTTACCACGTCAAGTTTTATCTTTACACCTTATGAGATTGTGACCACTCGGATATACCAAGTATCCCTGCTTTTTGTGTATGTGGGACAGCAAAGCTCGTGAGAAGCTTTGGGTGCAGTCGAATTGGCTGCCACGATCTGACCTGAAACCTGGTGATCCAAACATTGTACATCAGCCACTTGTCGACAGAAAGAGCATTATATTTCCACCTCGGCATAGAAAATTGGGTCTCATGAAGCAATTCGTTAAAGCTTTGCCAATTTAAGGAGACTGTTTCAAGTATCTCATTTCGGCATTCCCTAGCCTGTCATTTGAAAAGATAAAGGCCGATGTTTTTGATGGTCCACAGATTCGGCAGCTTGTTAAAGATGAACATTTCATCGGAACAATGTCAGAAATTGAAAATAATGCTTGGTTGGTATTCAAAAATATTGTTAAAGACTATCTTGGAAATACACGAGCACAGAATTACGCCAAAATTGTCCAACAACTCTTGGAGAGCTTCAAACTGCTAGGTTGCAACATGAGCACCAAATTGTATTTTTTACATAGCTATCTTGCTAACTTCCCGGAAAATCTTGGTGCAGTCAGTGATGAGCAGGGTGAGCGATTTCACCAGGATTTGAAGGTTATGGAGGCACGGTATCAAGGTAGATGGGATGTATGTACATACGATGGTTGACTATTGTTGGAGCATCATGAAACGTTTCAGTATCTATGAATTAATTAAAACATTCAGGATTTAGCAATTATTTTTTAGGAAAAATTAGTTTTCAATAATCATGTCACACTTTCACAAAATTCTAGTCATGGGTCGAAATCGGCCTCACTAAGCTCTTGCATGTCTTCCTTATAATAATGGTGGTCGCGTTTTTGGTAATTTTTATTTTCGTTTTAGTTTCTGAAACGTTTCAGGTGGATCGTTTGCAAAAAACCACACCGTATATGCATATACATATATATATATATATATATATATGTATCAATATGTCGATATCTTTACCACGTTACGCAAGAGACGACGAAAGATTTATTAAATTCCCGGATATTGAAGTATGTGAAGTGTTTCCGGCAATATTTCTCATTACTCGCTTCTCTTCCATTGTTGTCATCGCCCTCAACCTTCTCGCCCACACCCACGCGAACCCCTTTTCAATAATTTTCCGCCAAGTACTATAGCGTTTCCCAATTGCGACGAGCTGTCGACCTACACGAAACTGCGAATTTATTCTGATGAAATGCTAAGGCGCCGCCGGAACCAAGACGTTCCCAAGAGCATCTAAGCTGTACCTGCTTCTTGTTCTTGTTCCTCTTATTCTCTGGTTGATATTTTCATTCGCTTATTGGTGCAGCGAATGCTGAAAATAACTGAAAAGTTTATGTTTACAGGTTTTGTCCATTTGCACGTCTTCTTCAATAGATTTTAAGTGTGAAATTCTGAATATAGTTTTTGAAAATAGTTACGATAATGCAATAATATAGGAAATGTAATGTTTAGTCCTTACCATAGCGAAGCAATTTCGGTTTTCTCCAGTATTTGCTGGATACTTGAGGATACATTTTCAAGGTGAAAGAATCTCACACGTATTATCATATCATTTAACATTTTGATGAAATTTTGAAAATGAAAAGAATAATCACCGAGATATATGACACTGTATTTTTTTTTTTTGAGAAAATATTAATTTAACGAATTTTATTAAATTAAAAGGCAATTTAAAATTACTTTCTATTACACACGACGTGTTTAAAAAGTTTATGCAAAATGCTATAACATATTTCTTTAGCTAAAATTTGTTGATTTAACCAAACCTATCTTGAATCAAAAGTTGACAGTGTTCAAGATACGAAGTGTTAAAGTTGCAATTTTGTTTCAATTTTCATTAAATAACTTCTATAGTAATTGTACTATTTGCACAAAATTTGGTATTTGGGTCTTTCTAGGGAGAAAATTTGAAATTTGTTCCCATTTTGGGAGTGCTGTGTGGAGGAGCCACTGGCAATACTTGTATGATATTTCAAACATCGCAGGAATAACAGAAAATTGTATCTAGTTCAAGAATTTTGTAACATTTTGTGTAACAGACTGCTTAAAGATACTCTGTATTTATTTGCCTTTCTTTAAACGTGAACTTAGTATTTCAGGTATGACAATATATGTACAGTGTGTCCCCAATGAAGCACCCCACTCTTTCTTATTTTTGATTTAAAAAAAAAACGTTTTTAAGCAGTAGTTTTGTTTATCTTGGAATGTTGAATACAGTGCCCAAACTTGTAATAAAACATACATAATAAAAATATTAAAATGTGAAATATAAATCACATTTTAAAGTCAAATTTTCTATGAAAAATAAAATTAATGGTGATACTTTAATAAGAATTGATTTCACATTTTTAATTTTCATAACGCCCTGTATGTTTTTCGCAAGTTCGACCACTATATTCAACATCCTAAAATAAGCAAAACAATCAAGAATGGCTTTCAAAAAAAAAAAATAGAAAATTTACAAGAATAGGGTACCCCACCCAGGGACACATTCTATATTGTTTTGGTATCATTTCTGTACTGTTCTAAACTTCGTTTGAAAAGAAAAGTTCCTTCGAACAATATTTGAAGTTGTTTCTTTATTGCTATTTTGTTTTATAAATTTTTGTTGTAATATATTAATTCAAATCACTTTTTAATATTTAGGGTAATTTATATTTCTCAAAATCTAATATCATTTAAATGAGAATGACAGAAACCAGAAAATTTATGGAACATACTGAAAGAACATATTATTCACGATTAATGACAATTTGGTTTCAAGTCCCAATTGTTTTCACAAATTTCAAGAAAATGAAATAAACTTCGAGAAACAAATTTACAGTAAATTTGTAATATACATGAAACTTTTCTTATATTGCGCGTACATATACAGGATGGATTTTTATTGCACAATCTTTAGCTTAGTTCAAATACGTTGAAGTGTTTTATTTCATTTTCTTCTGCATCATTCAAATTTATACTTCCCTTTCTATTTTTTTAAACTTTCATACCTAAGGGTGCGTTTATAGTGGAGCTGTGACACTCGATAAGAGAGGCGAGTTAGCAAAAACGGCCAATCGGTGCGCGTTACGGAAAGGTGCAGCGCTCATTGATTAGCCCGTTTACCAAACTCGCCGCTCTTGTCGAGTATCGCAGCTCCACTATTACTAAAGGCACCCTTACCAATGAAATGTACAAATTTCACAATGATTTGTTATGTGATTGTCTTCTTTCAGGATACCCATTAGCGTATAAATTTGCAACTTGTTGACAGTTGTTGTTTGACAAATAATAGCAGCATAACATATCGGCTTTTTTTGCATTTGTTCATTGCCCTTTTAAATACTTAATTCAATAATTAATAATTATGAAGCCTAATTGCTAAGCTATTTGAAGAAATGTACAAATTGACATGTAATTATCTTATTTCTTTTACTCAATCACGTTTCCAAAGTCTACTTGTTTTCTTATTATGACGTTATTTATTGTCTAAAGGTTACTACACTCATGCATAGATAACTTTATGTACATACAAACATCAACGCGCATTCAATAACTTTAATATGAATGCCGAATAACGTCAAATTATTGCAAGTAAAGTAAAAAACCTAGCATCTAGGTGCGTGTGTAGGGGCCTTAAAGATGAGGAAAATGCTCTATGCACAATTTAGTAAACTACTACGTTAGCCAATAAAGCGAAGCACCTTTGCAAAACTTAAAACTTTATTGAAACATATTTATAATAGTGATTACATTATAAAATTTTACATGTAAATTAATACCATGTATGGCTCCTCAGGTTTTAATTTCGAATGTAAAGAGTATGCTATGAAAAATCAACCGCTCCTTTGTAGGTTTACATATATTTATTGTTTTCCTTACTACTTCTAATTCGAACAAATTCAAATGGTACATAAGAATTTGATTTCGAATCGATTCTATCCTTCTCTTATTAATAACAAAAATATTTTTTTTTTCTATTATATGATGAAGTTATGCCTGACCTGATTACAAATGAAGGTATTTGATTAGTCTTTCTGACGTTATCGTTTAAGGCATCCTATAATCTTAGAAATTTCATCATATTTTGCTTTAATTGGATTGTGAGATGCTTGTCCTTCTCAAATGCAAGATCATCTGCAACAGCAAAATTATAAGAATACGATATAAGACGGCATGCTATGAGCATAGAAAAATAAAACACAAGGAAACACTTACTAACTGTTTTACAAACATTTTGTGAAGTAGTTGTCCGCTCTGAAACGGTGCAGCCCATTCCGACGTGGAGTCTGAGTTCTTGTTTATATACAAGGTTAGCAGTGTTTAGTGTTTATTTATATATGAACTGAAATTTTTCCTTCTTTCTACCTCTGCTAGTTTACGTCGTAAGTGCTTAAATAGCACCGATTCGTTTTGTTACATATGTGGCAGTTTTACCATTCCCAGTCAAAGGACAAACATCAGTACATTTGTCAGGCAAGTCTATTTTTCCTATTTTAAAGTGAAAATTGGTGATCAAGATAAATCATGGGCGCCTCACAAAGTGTGTAAGCAGTATGTTGAGGGTTTACGGATGTGGATCAAGGGAACACGCACGAGAAAAACTTACTTGAAAGGGGAGCTGAGGTATCCTATTTTTGATCAAGAGAAAGTGCGTTTCTACAATACTTTCGAAGTGATGATGGATTTGTGTATTGCCATAACGTACATGGTTTAATGGGAATTTCGGCCTATAACGCAACTGAATGGCGACTGTTTATCGATAGCTCAAAGCGGAGCTTGAAGTGTGTTCTCCTCCACAATGGAAATTTATTGGGTTCAATCCCGATAGGCCATTCAGTTCGTTTGAGTGAAGAATATGAAGACATAAAGAGAGTCATTGATTTGTTGCAATACCACATGCACCAATGGATCATTTGTGTTGACCTTAAAATGGTTAGCTTCCTTCTTGGCCAGCAACGCGGATATACCAAGTAACCCTCCTTTTTGTGTATGTGGGACAGCAGAGCTCGTGAGAAGCATTGGGTGCAGTCGAATTGGCTGCCACGATCTGGCCTGAAACCTGGTGATCCAAACATTGTACATCAGCCACCTGTCGACAGAAAGAACATTATATTTCCACCTCTGCATATAAAATTTCGGTATTTCCTAGCCTGTCATTTGAAAAGATAAAGGCCGGTGTTTTTGATGGCCCATAGTTTCGGCAGCTTGTTAAAGATGAACATTGCATCGGAACAATGTCAGAAATTGAAAAGAATGCTTGGTTGGCACTCAAAAACATTGGAAATACACGAGCACAGAATTACGCCAAAATTGTCCAGTAACTCTTGGAGAGCTTCAAACTGCTAGGTTGCAACATGAGCACCAAATTGTATTTTTTACATAGCCATCTTGCTAACTTCCCGGAAAATCTTGGTGCAGTCAGTGATGAGCAGGGTGATCGATTTGACCAGGATTTGAAGGTCATGGAGGCACGATATCAAGGTAGATGGGATGTACACATGATAGCTAACTATTGTTGGAGCATCAAGCGAGAATGTCCACAGATTAAACATTCCAGAAAAAGCTATAAGCGAAAATGTTTGCCTTAATATGTAATTACCGTTCGATAAAGAAACAACTAATTGTTTGAACACAATTTAACTTGCAGTAACTGTTATAGCCTTTGTATGAATAAAATTATTCTTTATAAACAGTATATTTGGTAAGTTTTTTTACTTTATTTTCCTTTATATGCACAATTTGTATGACTTTTGAGGGTATCCTGTAGCTTAAAAAGTGGACGTGATTGATAAAAACTGCGGTTATTTTTGGATCCACAGGCCAAAAATTAATTGAAAACAAGTCACAGGTTTAAGACAACGAAATTGTTCCCCAGTGTTATATTTGGAAAGTATTATCAAAATTTGCTGTGGACAAAACAATCGCAGTCGCGATTAAAATTATAGAGTAAAGGGACGCCAATTAATTTGATTACATTTGGTCAAGTTTTCATCGAGGTAACTCGGATTTTGAAAATGTTCCATGTTTCAAAGTGTGCAATATTCAAATCATTGTAAAAAAATTCAACGTAGAAGTGAAGGTTGGAGTTTGAGAATTGGCAGTTCTCGGTGAGTCCTATATAAACATTTATATGACATCATCTAAGAAATTCAAGTTAGTTAAGATTTACTGATATCCACATTCGTTTAAAATTACCGAAGGAGTGTGTAAGAACACTTCCGAACCCCCACTTCATCTAATTATTTAACTAATTTACAAAAATTCCAAACATTTGAACAATTTCCCTGTTTTAAACCATTTCACAGTATACAACACGGATACTTTTGCAGTTTATTATACGAGATTTCTCAAAAGGAATACAGTGGAATTTATGTAAAATTTTCTAACGTCCCTTCTCTTTTATTCAAATCCCTGCTTGCTTTGGAGATGAAGTTATGAAAAATACGAAATGTCAGAAATATTTGGAATATTCTACATCAAACTGCGAATTTCATTAATTAAATTTCATTCTTTAAAATATGTCTTTGCTACGCAAATACAATGGAAAGCTCTGATAGAAAGGACGGAGTAATACGTAACTTTTTCTAGAAATTTGAAAACGACTAAAGTTGATAAAGCTTTCATTCCATTTCCCGTTGTCCCGACGAACTCGGCCTTAGATACGTTTTCCCTCTCAAAAATTTCATCATAGCGACCCAGATTCCACCTTAGGCGAAGTAACGAGACAAAACGTAGTCGAAACATTGATGCCGTCGCACTTGCTTCTTACGGCAAACTTAAACAAGTTGGCGTGCTTGTTTAAGTTCTTCTCTAACTAGATTCCTTTAGATATCAAATACAAGCATTGTAGAATGATCGTGTCACAAAAATGTCAGCTCCCCATCTGACTTTAACGAAAAATCTAAGTACATTGATATACCGTTCGCATTTAGCCACTACATGATCTATGTGATCGGACCACTTTAATTTATTGTCAGTAATAACGCCTAGGTATCTAACGACTTCTTTAACGGCTACAGCACTGTTGTCTAGGTCAATATGGTTGCAGGGTTGAATTCTATGACGCGAGAAAAAGACTGCGTTCGTTTTTTCAATGGATAGATCGAAACCGTTTGAAAAAAGCCAGTTATTTGATTGAGCCATTACACAGGAAAGTCTGTCTTGTAGTTTGGAAAGAGATTTATCAGAAACGATAATGCAAATATCCTCAGCATATTGAATAGTTTTAACACCTACTCCAGTAATTCTGTGATAATCTGCAGCATAGATGTTGAATAACATTGGACTCAAAATTGACCCTTGCGCAAGCCCCACATTAACCACTCTTGGACCAATAAAGGAATGATTATTAGCCCTGACATATACTAACCGATTCCTGAAGATGTTTACTATATTATCTTCAATGTAATCAGTAGAGTAACCTAAACTTGCGGACCCGCATAGGCGTCGGTATTACGGGTTAATATAAGAATACGAAAAATTCATAAATAAACTAAACCGGAAGAGAAGCAGGCATGTAGTGTCGACCTTGAATATAAATCATGTTAAACCGCGCTGAGAGAGATTTCGTTTTAGTACCGGTTGAGCTGTTGCAGAGATTAGTCGAACGGTCAAGGTTATGTACTTACGTGTCGCTTTTGAAAATATAGCTGGTGTTTTTTGTGTGTTGTAGTATATACCAAGTACATAATTAGTGTATCGTTTCATATAGAACTAATATTTACATACCTAAGAAAACAATGCCTCGTAATAGATTTTCTATTAATGTACATAAGTATGTGTCACTTTTTCCCCATTTAAAATATGACGGTAGTGCAGTTTTTTGCTTAATATGCAATGTTCGTTTGGCTGCATTGGACAGAACTGATTGCCATGAAATGCAAGAACTGAAACACCTTATACACTATTCCTCATACATTTATTAATTATGTTTACCTCTTGTAATCTTCCGTTGTCGTTGGTGAGAAAAGCAGCTTTTAATACGTTCCAAAGTACCCATTACCCTCACAAACACAATTACAGAATAATTTGCCGCGAATGAAAGAGATGCTAGAAAATGTGTGTAAACGTGATTTGTGTTCCAAAAAAATATGGTTTACCGTGGATGAGACGACCGATATAAAAGAAAAACAGTATTGTGATAATAGCTCGCGTTTTATCTAGCGAGAACACGGCATCTCGATATTTGTTAAGCTTGCAAACGTGTTCAACAATGTACCGGAAAATATTCAAAAAGTGATAATGAACGCTTTGAAAAAATGTAAAATTGCCCAAGATCAAGTTGTGATGATTGTGACAGATAGTGCAGCAACGATGTTAAGTGTTGGGCGATCCTTAAAACATATATTTCCTAACTTAATACATATAACCTGCGTGCTGCATGCTTTGCATTCAGTTTTTGAAGTTGTTCGACAACATTACGGAAACGTTGATCGAATGATTGGAAATACTAAAGCAGTGTTTCGTAAATCTCCTAAACGTTTAAAAGAATTTCGTAAATTTTGTCCAGGTATTCCAGAACTTGGGGTACTTGGCTAACAGCAGCTTCTTACTATTTGATCCATTTTCAACAGATTCAATCAGTTATAATGCGATTTAATCGGAATGAATCCAAAGCAATTAGAAAAAGTCAAAGAGAATTTCAAATTCCTCAACTTTTAGAAGATTTAACAACAATATGTACCAATTATACAGTATTACTAGATGCCATCAGAAAACTACAATGTATTGAATTGTCATTGCAGGAATCATTAGACATAGTGGAGAGTGTAAAAAATAAATTACACACATTAAATGATACGCCAGGATTATGCGCTAGTCAAAAGTTGGCAGATGTTTTAAGGAAAAATCCCGATTTTAATACTTTAGAGGCCGTTTATAATAAGTGTAAGAATAGTGAACTTTTAAGTGATTTTGAAAAACAGTTTTTACATGCAAATGTAACTTCCTTAGATGTGGAGAGATCGTTTTCTATGTAAAAGAATATTTTTTTTGTGACGGGTTTTAAAGAAGAAGGGGAAACATATGCAATGATCAAGTTTACAGTAGTTCATATCATCCTCTAATTTGTTGAATAATTAAAGTAAGTTTTTTATAATTTTTTCCCCTTTCTTATTTAAACCCCGTAAACCACGCCTTGAGTCCGGTTTTGGTTAATCTATAATCGGCATACGTAACACAGGTTTTGAAAAAAAATATAAAAATCAACCTTTATCGCGTTCGAGATCAAGAAAATTACCCCTAAACAGATTCCGAAAAAAATCTCTTAATTCCAGTAATCAAGTCTGTTCCCATCAATTGTCTCATTTGATTACGAAAACCGTGTTGGATAGGTAGTACGTTGTTCTTCCGCATCCACCATTCTAGGCGACCTTTAATCATGCGTTCATTGTAATGCTTCTTTTGATGTGTTTTCTCAACACGAAACCGATCGCCTAATCCCTCAATAAAATTTTCGTGAGATCTGGACCATTGTTTCATTTCTACCTTTCTTATTTTATTTCGTAATTTAAAACTTTCCCCTTACTTTTTGATAAAAATTTTACCAAATACCCCCCAATCTTTTAAATTTTAAAAAAGGGAATTTTTGGATGGGGGCCCCCAAAGGCACCAAATTTTCCCAAAGGGAATTTTTTCTTCATATAGGCTCCCTTTCGGGGTGAAAATAAAAATTTAAAAAAGTAAATTTTTAAAAGAATTTAAAGCATTAAATTTTAGTGTTTTTTTTATTACTCCTTTTTCCCCAATTTGGGGTTCCCTTTTTTTTAAAAATTTAAAAGGGGGGAAAGGGGGGGATTTTAGAAGGTATTATATGGGTTCCAAAGGGGGTTTAAAACGTTTTTGGGGGGTAAAATTTTTATCGCTGTTTTTTTTTAGGTTTTAAACCCCAATTTGCGATTTTTAATTTTTTTTCTTTTTCCTTTCTTTTTTTCTCCCTTTT
>JAROYC020000015.1:1225345-1240699 GCA_029619255.2 Dynastes hyllus
AAAGACTGTTCATTAGATCTAGATGATGGGATGTTACACATTTAACAAAAAAAATAAAATCATAAAAAAATTGCCAGTATGGAATACTGTTTCTTAAATTCAATACATGACGTTTATTTTACAATGTTTTCTAATTCAAACCTATCGCGACTTAGCAATCCGCTATTGCATTTTGGGCAAAAAATGGGGACTTCTATATCCAGCCCGGGGAAATGCCGAGATATTTATTCACATTCGGGGGAACTTACCCCCTTTGGGTTCCACTCCGCGTACGTATTTTGCGGGGCAAAAACTGTCGTTTTAACTTTTGCGATACTGTTGAGACGGCTTGAGTTAAAAACCCCCACCCACGGCCCCCCACGCTATCCATCCGGTACCATTTTTTAAAAATTAAAATAATAACCTGTATAATGCTGACTGGCCCGCTATACAGGTTATCGTTTGATTAGTTCGGAACAGCTTTTTCGAGAATTCATGGATTTCCAATTGTCAGCCGTACGACCGAATGACCGATTAACAATGGGGGTGAATTCTCGAAACAGCTGTTCCGAATTAATCAAATAAAGATTTGTGTGTTTGTACGTTTGTACGTTTGCAAGAGGTGTGAATAAATACGGCTATCCACTACCCGCAATCTGGAATTGGAAAATATATGAGCATCACAAGTAAATCCAAGCCAGCGACAAATAATGTCCCAAAAAACAAAAAACCACTCCAATTGACAAAAAAGAACCTTTCACTTAGAAGGTTTCAGCTTTTTCCCCCGGGGAGAAAATTTTGTATTACTTTCCACCCCAAATCGAGGAAATTTGCTGATATTGCAAAAGTCTTGTTACACAAAATATATCTCCTCTTAAGTCTCTAGCATTTGAATAACTCTTATATTTAGGCGAGCAATTACTTTTGTTATTTTATCTATTATGCAGCAAGCTGTTCTTTTATCGGCACCATCAAAGTTACAACTTGTAGAATACAACCAGTAGCCAGAAGGCGTAATAGATGAATGTAAGTCCAGGGAGCCTGTAAAGATTGGCACTTTAAACTAATATATCATTTATATGAAGTTAATGATGAATAATAATGATAATACTTTATCTTCTATTTCACCTATATGATCGATAAGTTCTAAGAAATCTTCATCGTCGGTTAAGTGATCCAAATGGTTAATCATTTTATTTGATATTTTTCACAGCAGCTTCAAAATATCGTGAAAAAGATTTGGAGTTTGGTTATGTTTACACGAGGTTTACACTTTCGCCTAAAACAAATGTTTAACTGCCCTGGAAAGACCCTCATACGCCTTTCAGCAGATCTGGTCACTGATCTTGCGTTCAACGCTGAACAACTTTTGTTCAGCGCACTTTTTGCCGTGAACTTACAATGAGTTCTACGCTGAACTTTCATTGAACGTACTTCATACAACTGGGCCTTGAATTGAATAAAACATGTCAAAGTCTTATGAATATGTGTATTATTTTATTTACGCACTATGGTGTACTTTAGAAATGTTAACTTCCCAATTATAAAATATTCAAAAGTCAATGCAGGCTTTTTCCTTTGGTACGATTAACTTGGTTATTACATTTTCTGTTAAATAAGAGCAAATTTAATTTCTACATCACAATACTATTATTTAGGAACCGCTTATCGTTTCTTGCCCATCTTAAATCATTCCTTTCCATTTCTTATCTTTTTCCCTCGTTCCAATAAGATAAATATATCTCCTCGAAAAGAACGGAAAGGACGAGGACTAAAAATCTCGATGCTGGCCGCGTTATAACTCACAATAAAAAATTTTTTTTTTTGGGGGGGGTGCGGCGTAAGACCTGAAAGGAATGCGTCTGAATGTTCCCCCGGGGCCCCGGCGGTCACGGTCACGTTAGTGGGCCGACCTGGAAACGGCACCTTTGTATTCGGTCAAGTGGTACAGGGGTCCGGACGAGTTCTACAGATACGTGCCCAAAGAGGAGCCGCCCACCAGGGTCTTCCCGTTGCCCGGACTCCACGTCGACGTAAGTCCCCTCATATATACCGATCTCTAATATTATTTTGAATGTAAGAAAATGATTGCGAGGATCTCCCTTTTTTCCGCTTACTTGAGGATTCGGCCTCTACTATATAAAATTGCCGAGCAGTTGACAGTGAAAAAAATTTAGTATCTAGAAACGTGCTTCCTTTTAGTTTTTGGGAAATTTTGTTTCCCTCATGATTTCTGCAACAAGCCAGATAGTTTTGTTAGAACTACATATACGATACCGTCACAAAGCTTAAAAGCAAACATAAATTTCTTAGAAACAAATAACACTAAAGTATCGGTATACTCCGCCCGCGGGGTTTATTCGACTATCTCCAGGATACTAAAACAACTCGTTTCACATGATTTATTCTTCTTATTTCAAATTTTTAAATTTCATGAAACCTAACTCATAAATTTCATTTTATAATGTTACAATATTTTTAAAATACCGCAAAAACTTCATAAAGCTCAATTACATTACAACCATCCTCTATATTGTATATGTACTGTGCCAGTTCTTGCCATTTCTTCAAAATTTGATCCCTGTAGATGGCTACAAAAAGGTACTGGTGGTGTTAGGTCATTTCACAAAACTTGTAAAGTTATATCCTACCATAAAATGCAACAGCAGCACTATTATCTGATGTCTAAATTCTTATTTCGAGGAAATTAGTACTCCGAAATCCATTATCTTAGATAATGCTATCTATAATCGTAATAAAAGTTTGGTTAAGTTTTTCAATTGCAAAAACATTTGAATCGTATAATCACCTATTCGTCATCCACAAGTAAATCCAAGTGAGCGTAGCATCAGGACGATATTACAATATCTTGGAATATATGTCCAAGACAATCACTCCGAATGGTTGCATTATATTGTGAGATTCCAAGGTTCTCCGATTTCATTTTATATCGGTACAAATCCCAGCAGACCGCGGAATACTAATCCTGATCGATTAGATATATCTTCGTTAATTCTCTCAACACAAGAGCGTTTACTGAAAGTTCGAAGCAACTATTTAAAGAAACAATGTAGGAAAAAATGGTAAACAAATCGTATTCAATGAAGGTGGTAAAGGCTTTGTGTACTGCAGATAGATCACAAAATCGGGTGAAAAAATTGTGCCCATATTACGAAGGTCCATATACAATTTCCGAGAAACTTGGTTCAAATACCTTTCGAGTATCAGATGTAGAGCAAAATTCTATAAGATGAATTTTTGCTATAGAGAATCTTTATCCTTATAAGTGTAGGTATATAAAATAAGATCGTTTCAATGTTTAGAATGTTTCTGTTTGCATTGAAAATTTAGAACGTATCCATTGAACATGTGTTTACACTCTTCTTAGTGTCAAATGAATCTAACCTAAAAACCTAAAATCGAAAACTATCCGTTAAGAATTTAAATTGTACATATTTAATGTTTCTTACACGTTTATCGAAAACATTATTCGAGCCCTCCCAATGTTTCCTTCTGGCGGGGGATATTTGTTATGTTCAATATTTACATTGGAAATCAGCTGTCAGTCTCAGACATATAGGGTATTCAGGATAGCCACCCGATAGTAATGAAATTCCCTCCGACGGAGAAAAAGCTAATTTAAAAAGCCACAATTTTCCCCCGAGGTCGGCTGACCTTGGAGTGTGGACGTAAAATCATTAATTGAAGTCCAGATAACGACTATCTCAGTGGAACAAGGACAAATCCACTCTTCTTTTTATTCTCCTAATTTCACAGCTCTTCAAAATTTATGTAAAATTCTCCTACAACAAACATCAGGGTAAATTCAAAAGTATTTCTAACATTATTTCATACATTAAGTATGTTTCGTTAAGGTATCTTCGTTTTGTGAAAATTCTATATTTACGTGTCAGGGTAGAGCATGAGTCATTAGTAGCGTCACCACATTCATTCTCTCATGCTACGTCTAAAAATAACTTCATTTAGCAAAATTCCTCGTGAGATTATATTTGGATAGATATCATCAAAATTTGCTGTAGAAAGGAACAATCGCAATCGCGATTAAAATAAAGCAGATGAGGGGCGCCAATAAATTAATCAATTCTGG
The DNA here is from genome assembly GCA_029619255.2 of Dynastes hyllus. Classification (NCBI taxonomy): domain Eukaryota; kingdom Metazoa; phylum Arthropoda; class Insecta; order Coleoptera; family Scarabaeidae; genus Dynastes; species Dynastes hyllus. The sequence goes on from JAROYC020000015.1 coordinate 1,229,433, forward strand.
TTAGATTTTCATTGAGTTTACTAGTATTTTGGCTGCAGTCTCAATTTAAAGTGTTCGATATAGCAATTAGAAAGTAAATTTAAAATAGAAGAGAAGGTTCAAGGTTAGGAGGACAGATTTCCTGTAAATGGCATACGGAACATAGTGTTTATATGTCGTCTTTTTAAAAATCAAGGTAAGATTACGTTTTCAATTTTTATATTTGTTGATTTCCATTTATTAATTTCAAGATTCACAAATAATTGCCAGAAGAGTATCAAAGAATAATCTCGAATCCCACAAACGAGTTGAAAATTTAATTAATTGACAAAATTCCAGTTCTTTTAACAATTTTCCCTGAGATAAAACATTTCAGTACCTACGTATAAACAATGAAAAATAAGACATCGCCGCAAACTAAGCAGAATAATCGAAAATTGTAATTCCTCCCGAGCTTCTGGAATTTTGCCAGGAGGAAATACGAGGAACAACTTACCTCATCGCGAAATGTTTCAACTCAAGAGGCTGCAACGGTCACAGCGAAGAATGAAAAAAGGAAGGAATTAATGAGACTTGTTTAAACCTTCGCGATTTCGCCTTAGTCTTTTTTTTTTTCTTCTTGCTTCCTCGTGCCACCGTCCGTTTCACCGATATTAATGAATTCATCCTCCAAAAAGGATTCCTTACCCGCTTCCGCTTGTTTCGCACGTTTTATTTTCCGTTTTTTTCTCTCTAATTTAATTCCTTCTTCTCTGGTCTTTTTTCCTCCTCGTTTGGCTATTCGCCTTTTCTCTTTTCAAGCTTTTCTTTTTCTCTATTTCCATTTTCGTTTTCTACGTTGGTATCAGCACCTAGATCGCCATCTTCTTCTTACGAGTTTGATTCGGATGTCGTCGTTCCAATTTCCTTCGGGAGAACCGCCGGTGTCGATCATTTTTTAAATTAACTTTCCGTCTTCCGAGTTGCTGCTAGTGACTGTTACTGCTGCTCTCATTTCTCGCCGTTCCGTTTCCGTGTTAGAAAGAGCGACGACGCGACCTCCCGGATTACTTTCCGTCGCGATGATTGACTCGTCACGGAGTCATTTCTAATCCCGGTGCATTTACGAACAAAGAGAGGATTCGGTGGCGTTTCAATCCGACGTGATGAGGATTCGGAATTAATTGGTAACGAGTTTTCTAGATGGATTTTGGTATGGAACGGTGATGGAGATGGTAATGCTGCGCTGGAGGCGTTACGCTCCGTGATAATCTCCTCGATGTAACAGATTTTCTATGCACTCAAGATTTAATTTAAAACAGTTATCTGTTCGGTTTGATTTAGAATTCGATAGGAAAGAAAATTCAGAAAATTCTATTGTTTTACTTTGTGTACAGGTGAAGTTTGCTAGTGAATCACCAAAATATAAGAATGTAAGAGCAATAAATGAAATAAAGATATACAATTTCATTAATCAAGTGGAAACAACGGATTGGAAAAAAATGAAGTTCACATTGTATTACAACTCACTAATAAAATGTTTTCAAGACTCATTTCCGGTAGTTACAGTACCAGTTCGAAACCCACCGCAAAATATCGGTTGGTATACTGAAGGCCTAGGAAAGCTGAAAAATATCTTAGATGGTTTGGATATTATCAACAAAGTCCTCCAAAGCGAGCAGTCGCGGGAAGCATATAACGTGACAAGAAAAGAGTACAATAAAAAGATAGAAGAGGCAAAAAGCAGAGCGGTCCATAATCAAATCCAAAGAGCTGCTAATAAACAAAACGGTGTGGAACACCATACGGTCAGAGACCAATGTCAGGCAGGCTAGAAAAGAACAAAAAGAAAATGTGCCTACTGAACGAGAATTCGATAAATTCTTTTCCGAAATAGGGGATAAAATAGTAAATAGTATACCCGGACCTGTTTCTGCCGACGAGCTGGCTGCTAGACGGAACCTGTCGCAAACACAGTCTTTCTTTTTCACGCCAGTAGATAAAAGCGAAATAAAAAATATAATAATAAAGTTGAAAAACAAGGAACTCGAGATATAGAGGATTATCAACAAACCTTCTGCAAAGATTAGTCATGCGAATGTACACCTATAACGTACTTCATCAATCAAATGTTTTTTCACGGAATTTTCCCATTAGAATTAAAGAAAGCGAAGATAATCCCAGTGCCGAAACCGGGGGATACAAATGACCCAAACAATTATAGGCCCATATCTATTTTGCCGGCAGTACAGTTGCTTACAGTGTACAATCTAAGCTGTTGGTACCAAATGACCAACATTTACCAACGATTCATCTGTAAATATAATGTTTCTCCCCTCATTACGGTATCTTCTGATAGCTTGTAAATACTTACGGCGCCATCCTATTATATCATCACGATCCATCAACATGACTCTCCTGCCTAGCTTTTGGAATGTGAAACCAATATTTTTCAGCGATCTGTAAAGTACAGTCCTTGAAAAAAGAGGCGTCTAATATCATATCTAAGGTGAATGGGATATTTCGTAAGAAAAATCTATGATCTTTACATCTGACAAGCGTTTATTCTACAAATAAGCAGCATTCGCGGTTGGACCTCGACTTTGGTAGTGTTTGCTAGTTTTTCAATTATTTTGGAAATATTCATTTTTTTAAAAATATGTGAAACGAACTATTTTCTTTCTTTTATAGAATACTTTTTTGCCTTTCTTGTAAGCTTCACTTTTGAAGGCCTGTAACTATAAATGTTTATACAAGTAACTTAAGAAAATTACACAAACTTAAGTGTAAATGTAAAAATACCCTTACACCAATGAAATGCAATAGACCAACACACGCCGTAACTAGAAGCGTTAAAAACAGCGTTTGGTAGGTCAACCCCCAGACGCATATACACCAGTGTTTCGAACTTCTTTGGCTCTAATCAGTGCGCGGCATTGCCTTTTTGTTGTGTTTCTTGATATTTCTCTTGGCATCTGCTGGGATAACGGGAGTAGGTCCACCCAGGCAGTGTTTAGTAGGCTTACCTGCAATGCCGTACACTGCTGAGAGCCAAAGAAGCGCGAAACACCGGTGCCTGTGCGTCTGCGGATTGACCTACCAAACGCTGGTTTAAAGCTTGGAAGCTACGGAACGTAAAGCATTTTATCTGTGTTAAAGTATTTTTACATTTACACGTAAGTTTATATCTTATAATCAGTTATTGTTCTATATTTACAATAGATGGCACTATTAAAAGTAGCAACAGTTAAAAAAAAACTGATAAAAACTGAAAAATAGTTGCAATTGCAGGGAAAATATGAAGAAATGGATAGTAGAAGTAATAACAAGACAAATGATGACGCGAAATTGACAGATGACATAAACGTAAACAATATACACGTTTTGCCCTAGGAATCAAGCCCGCCGTTTGAGTTGGCAACACTCCTAGTTCTAAAGCGAGATAGTTATATTCAAATAGATATGGACTAATAAAAAAAGCACAATACAGTAGCGCTGAAAGTAAAATACAGTACATTTTATGCTCATATTTTTTAGACAAAGGACAGCTAACGAGAAAAGTTGAACTATAAACATCGCATATTAGGAAATATTGGAAAAACTAACATAAACTCCATTGAAACGCTCCATTGTATGTGCGTCTATGATATTCCAAACCGTAGAATCTATTTCCGTTGAACAAGAGATGTGTTCATCCGTACACATCTGACAACCTAGCTAACGTATAATTCCGCCATTAATATCGATGTGTCATTATTTCCAAAGCGTGTTTGTCGTGTTCGTCCTTCTGTTGCATACAATCGAAGCTTTACCGCTCCAAGCGTACAAACAGGACGACAAAGTTCGCCTTTATTACGAGTCCGAGTATCGTCGCGTTAACTACAGCTGGTCGCGCTATTTGTACATTTGAAGTGCATCAATTTAATACACATATCAAAGAGGCTACGGTAGAACGGCGACCGCTGCTCCATTTGCCGTGTCCATATGTGTGTTTTGCACATTTGCATTTTATTTATCTTCATAACTTTCGCTCCGTGACGGTTATTTTGCCTCGGAGCGGACGGTTTAGGTGTCTTTGTTTGCTTTGCATTAGATGGGAAAGTTTAATAAGTATGGTCTGTCGTTTTCCTTTCAAGAGTTACCTACAAATAGCGCGCAGTAAACAAGCAATTAGTAGTCATGGCATAAAACAGAAGATAGGATACAATTAGAAACAATAGGGAAGAGGGGAGACCTGGATGATGTAACAGATGTAATGGGATTGCCAGGCAGGTCGAGTCTATCACTTTAGAACTGATATCTTCAGCATACACGTAGGGAAACGTTTACTTGTATCAAGACTGTCCGTCTCAATACAAGACAATTACCGTTTCAATTATCCACAATACAATTACTGTTTTAAATTAACAGAAATATTTTCTTAGCGCTTTTTTTTCCATTTAAGAAAAGCATATTCTTGTAATGAAATAATTACATTTGTTAACTTAATTTACTGCCGTTGTCGTGCTAATATTCTAAAGCTCACATGTAGTACTAAAGAATTACAAAAGTGACTTTTCATTATATACATTTTCTTATCTAAATAAATTACTGAATTGAAACTATTGTGTGGACTGCTTGTTCACAAAGTTTCCATTTTTTTGGAACTTTCGGGCCGAGAGGTTCCGTTGCTAGTAACTTTACTTTCAAATTGTCATAGTTGTTTACAGTGCAAAAATCCACAAACAGATTTCCGTTTTCATGTCTTATACCCATACTTTCTTTTTCCATAACTTCGTCCAGGTTTGCAGTGTCCTTTCCTATTATTACGTTAGTAGCCCCCCTTTTTTAATTATCTTGTTTTTCCGGCTTTAGTTATATCATCGTAAGTTTTTTGAAGTTGTTAGAATTTTTTTTTTCTATTATTTTGTTATTGGTGGGTGGGTGTATATTGAAAATACTTAGGCTGTAGTATCTAGCTTTAAATCTGGTGTAACTAATTCTTTCAGAAACTGGTTACCATTCCGTTGGGGCCTTGATTTCTTTGTCATTAATGGGGGCCCCCCGTGTTCGTTTTTTTGCCAAATGGATTATGTACCTGTAGTTCGCTAACTTGGTTTCGCCTTCTCCAGTCCACGGGGCTTCACTTAGTAACATTGATTTGTGCTTTGAATCTATCAATTTCTTTTATAACATTCTTTGTTTTTCCTTGTTCACACATTGTTCTCACATTCCAGCAAGCTACAAGTTGTTTTCCTCTTGTATCAATGTCTCCTATAGCATTAATGTCTTCCTTTTTTCTCTTCTTCTGTATTTTTTGATTTTTTGTTAATTTTTTGGTGGGGTGTTTTGGGTTTCCCCTGTTTTCCTTTTATTTAAATTTTTTAGTTTATTGTTTACCATTTCCTTGTTCTCATATTCCCATCCTTTGTCCATTTTCATTGCCAAATCGTTTCCATTATATCCAATTATGAGTTTACTTGTTAGTTTTTTGGAATTTGTTTTTCTTCGAGCTCTTCTTCAAGTTTTCCTTTATCCTTATTCCATCTCCATTCAGTTCCATTTATCCTAAGTTTGTTATATCCCCATTTTGACAGTTTTCTCGGCACTTATTTCCTGTTTCTGCCCCCTCGTTTATCTGTTTTAGTTTTTCCTTTTCCTCCTTTGTTAGGTCGATATTAATGTATATCTGTGTCTGTCGTAAGATTCTTCAGTTTGGATTTTTTTTTAATTTCCTCGTTATACTATTCTGTTTCTACGAGGGTGCTTTGAAATGTTCGCGAAATGAAGCACTGATGGCAGCATCAGTTCGATTAAAACATACGCAATGGATGGCGCCAATTGTTTTGTGCACAAATGTCAAATACGATATTGTTCTGACAAGTAGTATCAATTTTGTGCCGTTGTGAGTAAACCTAGTTGTGTAAGTTTTGCAAAATGGACAAAACTGAAACGCGCGCTGTTATCAAATATTTTGTGAAAAAAGGTTGGAAGGCTACAGAAATTCATAAAGATATGCAGGATACTTTAGGAGATTTTGCTCCATCATTTACTACTGTGCATAAGTGAGTGACGGAATTTAAACATGTTCGTGAGAGCCTAGAACATGACTCGCGCAGTGGACGTTCAAAAACTACCACGACGCCTGAAATCGTCGAAAAAGTCCACGATATGGTTATGCAGGATCGTCGATTAGGTCTCCGAAATTGCTAAGGATATAGATCTCAGAGAAAGAACATTTCATATCCTAATTGGAAAGGATGAAAACTTTCGCAAGATTAGCGCCGCGCATAAGACGATGGATAAAAACCTTCAGAGAAAAGGAATTTGTCAAGAGAGTCTAAAACGTTTTAGCTCAAATAAACCGATTACATCCGAGGATTTGTTACAACAGAAGTTGGTTCCCTTATTATACCCCTGAGACCAAGCAAGAGTCAAAACAATGGGGACATAGGGGTTCCGACCACCCAAAACGAAGCCCCTGAAATCAGTGGGAAAATTTTTGGCGCAGTCTTTGGGATGCTAAGGGAAATATTACTAATTGACTACTTCCCAAGGGCCAAACAATAAACGGGGAATATTAACTAAACTTCTAGACCAAATGAATAAAATTCAGAAAAAGCCCGGCTTGGGAAAAAAAAGATCATTTTCCATCAGGACAATGCAGTCCCCCATACAAGTGCGGGTAGCAATTGAATGAACTGAAGTACGATCTATTGCAACATCCGCCTTATTCACCTGATTTGATTCCTTCTGACTTCCATTTATTCCCACGACTAAAAATTTTCCAGGAGGGAAAAAGATTTTCCACAGAAGAAGTAAAAGCAGCGGGCGACGACTATTTTGGAGGACTTGAAGAACCCTTTTTTCGTGATGGCATAATGGTTTTTTTTTTGGAACATGTTGGATGAAGTGCATTCAATTTAAAAGGGGGGTTATGTAAAAAAAAAAATGTATTTCAAAAAAATTTTCTTTTTCCCTTTCTTTTAAACATTTTAAAAGTACCCTCGTAGTTTGATTAAGCAAGTTTTGTCTTCTATTTTCTTTGCCGTTATCACCTTCCCCAATTTTAAAGTTTTAGATGCCATGAACTCTTCGTTGGGGTTGCTTCGAAACTTCAATCATTTGTGCCCCCATTTTTTAATTCTTTTTACTATATTGTTTTTTTCGTTTTTCTTTCTCCAAATTTTTTCTTTTTTAATTTCCCTTTTCGGGGATTAAATTGGTTTTTTTTCTACCCAAGCGGGTTTTTCTTTTTCCCTCCTTAACCCCTTGGGCTTAATTTGCCTATTGTATTAAATTCCCGCTTTCGGCTTAATTTTTAAATTGAACAAAGGGTTTGTTCCCCCCATCAGGTTTCTCCCAAATTTTTAAAATCAAAATTCGTTTTCCCTTTGCGAATCTGCGTTGAAACCAGGGGCACATTCGAAATTTAAAAGGGTTTGTTTTTTCCCCCCCCTTTTCCCCAAATCTACATAAAGGTTCATCTTTGTGGATCCCCATCTTTTGCAAGTGGCCTCTCAAACAGCCATGTCCTGTTAATAGACATTTGCTGCCCCAAACTGTATCCCTAATTCAAAAAGGTTTAGCAGTTAGATGTTGCGACGGTCTTCCCATCATCCGTTTGCTGTCTCCATGCACGTGCATTCGAAGTAAAATATAAATTTTGGGGTTTACTGTATTGGTTGGTTAATTTTAACTAGGAGTGTATAAGGAATCCTGAAGAAAGTCGACATGGATTGATGTGACCTAAAAAACGCGACAATATATAGGTCAGTCCATTTCCAAAAAAACGGCATCGGTATCGAGTGCAGCGGAATCTAACACTTTGCCTACTTTTGATTTATTTTTTTATTCATTTGTATATTTATTTGTGAAGCAAAAATAGTTCTTACAAGATTTCCCCTACATCAAAACTACATTCTCTATTTTAATTAGGATATCCTTACGCAATCACCAATACCTAAGCTATAGGAATTTAGTAACTGCCTATAGCTTGAAATATTTTTAGTTTTTCATTTGTCACGCGTTCTATGTCAATTTCTCTCGCCCAATTTAAAATTTATACCCATATATCGCTGTATATGACATACGCACTTCCCGCTCTTGAATGCCTAAAATGTTGACATCGCCATAAATAATTTCCGTTTAAAACATTCATTCCATTTCCAGTCGAGAGCGAAGAAGAGAGTATAAAAGGGAAAAAAGACGTGGAAAAGCAGTAAATTTTACTGTAAATACGGCAACAAGCTCCTTGGTAATACGTGCCACACGCTTATGCCCTACTAAAAACAACAAATATAGGTCCGATTAAATTTTAAAACGCCTTCTTTTACTCGCAACCGTCATAAATAGAATTTACAGCGCGTTGTTGTGCGAGTCTGAGATGTTTGCGAGGAAAATTTTCGGATTACGGTAACCAGATTTCTGTTTACCATTGCCTTAGTGCAAACATCTGCTTCTTTTTCGACACAGTTTACAAAAAAATCCTATCTGCGTTGTTTACTCTTGTAGGTAACGACATGAAAAATTAGATTTTGATGCGAAGATTCATTTCATGGTAGAAAATTTTTTTATACCGGTTGAATTAGCAATAGATTTCAAAATAAATTTTTTTTTGGTAAAAACAATTCAAATGTAACAAAATCACGTTATGTAAACAAAAACAGTTCAGAGGGCATTCCAACAGAGTCTAGAACTAATAATATTCTTATAAACAGTCCAAGCTCCTAACCTTTCCGAATCCCTCCTAATAAAACGCGCCGCCAAAAATTTTATGTATTTTGGCAACGTTCGGCACCTTTTTTAAACTTTACGGGCGTGTTGAGGAGTGTTCGGGGGTCGTTTAAAAAAAAAAAAAAGAAAAATTTTTAACAATTTCACCTGAATTGACCGTCCCGACTAAATGAGCGCGCTGTCGTAAACATTATTTATTTTAACAACGTTCGGCACGCTTTAATCCAAATTTCTTTCCACGGTCGTGTTGAGGAGTGTTCTGAGATCGTTGTAGCAAAATATAAAAATGACAATATTGTTATAACAATTTCTACAAACAATCGAAGTTGACCGTCCCGACTAAATGAGCGCGCTGTCGTAAACATTATTTATTTTAACAACGTTCGGCACGTTTTAATCCAAATTTCTTTCCACGGTCGTATTGAGGAGTGTTTTGAGATCGTTGTAGCAAAATATAAAAGTGACAATATTTTTATAACAATTTCACTAAACAATCGAAGTTGACCGTCCCGACTAAATGAGCGCGCTGTCGTAAACTTTTATTTTGACAACGTTCTGCATCTTTTAATCCAAATTTCTTTCAAGGATCGTATTGAGGAATGTTTGGAGATCGTTTAAAAAAAAATTAAAAATGACAGTATTTTTATAACGATTTTTATAAACATTCAAAGTTGGCCGTCCCGACCAAACGAGTGCGCTTCCGTATATATTATTTATTTTGACAGCGTTGGTCGCTCCCTAACTCAAATTTATTTTAGTCGTCATATTCCACAATGTGCAGGGAAGATCTAGAAAAAAGTAGGAATGGCCATATCCACGTCAATGCTCTGTTTGGCATTTTCTAGCACAGATTTCGCATATATATTTTTCCACCATCGTACAGTTCAAGCAAACAGCACGGCGATGTCTTTTGCATTGTTCGCATTTTAATTCTCCCCCTTTTTCCCTACAGTAAAGGCAGTTTTCTGAATGTTGGATAATGTAGTTTTAATAATTTCTGTAAATACTTGGATCGAAACTGAGATCAAATTTTTGTTTTTAATTACTGTTTCAGCATAATACATAGTATGAAAACCCCGCAATTATATTATATATAATATATATAATTATATTATATATAATAGTAGTTGTAGTATTATATGTGTATTGGGATATTTCGAGAGAGATTGTAAATAGGAACACGCAGTAGAGCTTGTCAAAGTAGTGAAGGTTAATAACAAAAGAAAAAAAAATACATTGGAAGGGAAGAAAATTGAAGGAAAGTATGTAAAATGAGCTACAACATGTTAAAACTTCTTAACAGTTCAATAATTTTCCATTTAAACTTGGTAAGGAATCTACCCAAAACAATTCTTTTAAAAAAAATGTTCTATATTAAAGTGGACGATAAGAGACGAGCAGTTACTTAAGTTCTACTACATAAAAAGATATTGTAGAATTAACCTAGACCCCTCAACTAGCTCCATAAATAGAATTCGTTAATAAAAATGGGGTTAAATCAAATTTTCCATCCTAATTCGTGTTTTGCGGCATTCTAGGCGTTAATTGTAGGCTAGGGCCTATCCAATTGATTAGCATGGTTTACTAACAGAAATGCGTAGTCGAGCAACACACGATTTAGCAATATCCATCACACATCCGCTATTCGTTGACCCATTTCCAAGTTATGTTACTATTCGAAGCGAACACAGCGTCACCTACCGTATTTGGACCTTAACTAATGTCGAAAGGTTACGCGCAAATGGATACGAAGCGCACTGTTGCTTGCTGTACGTATAAACGGTATACGAGGTTGGTATGAGAAGTACCCGTGTTTGGAGACAGATGGCGCTTTTTGTCAAAATCTGTATTACCAAGTGTGAGCGCTATTTTTTAGTCGACGTCTGTCAAAATTTCGGAGAGATTCAACGACTAGTGTTGAGGAAGAATAAAATTCTCTACCGGCATGATAACGCTAAGGATAAGGATAGGTTTCCATTGTATTGTACCATTATGGAATTTTTGGAAATTTTTGAAGAACCCATAAAGTTTCTTTAAAGATGGAAAAATTTTGGTAAAAAGGTTGGCAAACAACACAGAGATGGCACACCCCTCACTAACCTGGGCAAATATGCGGTAACAGCCAGAGGCGTGGCGAGCGCATAAAAGTTTACACATAAAATAGAAGGTAAGAAATAAATTATAAAACGTGCTGAAACACTTACCGTTTTAAAAGTCTCCCGTGAAATCACAAACTGGGTAATATATGTTAAATATTTGAATCATTAGAAGTTTCCACAGCCGTTTCAGTCAAGTGAGTACGACGTACGGAATAAAGGTTTTTTTAAAGCCGAAAAAGACCGTTCGACATCCAGCGATGTTATATCTGCATATTTCAAATAAACTTTGAAACAACAATGAAACTTAAAGCACCTTCACAAATTTGTTAATATAAGAAAATCAGTCTTTCTCTAAAACACTCAAATTTGTATTACACACCAATTTTCTCCGCCTTCTAACGCAAAATGTGCGTGAGCATCATTACAATTTGAAAGAATCCACTAGCGACATCGAAACATTTTTTAATTTTTTTATTCCCTCCAAAAACCGAAGTA
>JAROYC020000015.1:1252783-1329220 GCA_029619255.2 Dynastes hyllus
TTTTAAATTTGTTTAAAATACAAGGGGAAAACCATTTACCCTATCCTTATTCTACCGTAAACGTCTTTACCCAAAGAAATAAAAAAGTACAGCTGTGATTTTTCTGCATTTCTGCGAGCACTACTGTAACAAATAGAATATCTAGAATAACGTCTACCGTTTCCATTGTTGTTCAATTGATAAAAGGTTATTGCACTCTTAACCGAAACAAGTAGAAAATCGTTTATTTGCGTCAAGTCGCTTTGCAGCGAAAAGCATTTTGCATTCATTCGAAACATCGACACGAAAGCCAGTACGTTGTACATACCCTCCCTTGCTCTTGCAGTTCGTTCTGTTGTATTGGGAAATTGACGTTCGTGAAATTGAGAATTGGAAGACGAAACGGATCGGCGCGAAATTGTTTCTTTTTTAAAAAGGCGCCCGCTGGCCCAGAACGAAAGCTGCAATAATCCCTGCGCGGCATGCACATGTCGATTTTCAGGTTTCAATTTTGCGACTGTAAATAACTAAAGAGTTCCTGCCGATTTCTGTCAAGAATACGATTCGAATTTCTTCGCGTATGAACGTTTCCTGTGCATTTGGTAGTAGGTTGTTGTAACATCGCCACACTGGCTCCATTGGATATTTGGCGGAGGATTCGAAAACAATCTGTTCACTGCATTCGCTGCGATACACATAAAATGTAATCGGATTTCGCACGTCGATTTCATTTAATTGACAAGCTTGTTCCATGCGCACGTTGAATAATTCATGATTGTTTGTAGAATCTGGTGATCCGGTCTTCGAAGAAAAGCTTTTGTTCTTGCGAACATACACTACAGGTGGTAGTTTCAACATATCTAACATTGGGGTTTGTGTTGTTTCAAAATATCTTTTATTCAAATTTTATTTTAAGATTTCTAGCAATTAAAACCAACATAATTTTGAGGATCTAATCTTCTTTATATTATTATATCATAAATTACAATGTCGAAGGTAGTGTAATGTTCACCCAACTCCAGCCAACGACAATTTCGGAGGAACGGCTAAATAACTCGTCTTCGCTTAATTTTCCTCACCTCGTAAATGTTCGTTTCCAACATATAATCTATAAAAACCAGAAATCTGAAGACAGTTTAAGTAAAAGATTTATCCAGAAATTAACCAAAACTGTGGAAAACTGGAAAACATAGAAATTGAGGAACAATAGACAGAATTCAAAAATATATTGAAGGGAACGGTGGTAGAAGTGTGTGGGATATCTAAAAAGATAAATAAGAAGGTACAGACAACCTGATGGAATGAAGAATTAAAAAGAGAGGTTAAGAAGAAGAAACAACTGTGGAAAAAATACTTAAACGATAAACAAAATAGAAAACGTTACGAGGTATATAGAATTCAAACAAAAAGGTTAAAACCCAGGTAAAAAAGGCCAAAATTAAATTGTAGGAAAGATTTGGAGAACTTTCAGGGGAAATTCCGAAATGTTGTGCAGTACACTAAGACAACTAAGAAAAGGGCAAACTGATTCATTAAAAAATGTAAAAGATTCAAATGGAGAAATGGAGAAATTATAACTGAAGAGAGAGAAACTTTAAAAAGATGGCGAGAGTACTTCTATTTCTGATAGCGTACAATTTGTTGTTTTATTTTAGAAGTTTTGCAATTTATTTCTCCCTTAACCCATGTAACAAGCTCTTAAATTTCATTCATTCTGTATAGTTTCGATTATCTTAATTTATTAAATCTTTTGTGCCCCCTCCCATTAAAATGCATCCGTCTAACCTTCTTTCGCAGCCTTCGTTAGATTTTTGACATTTTAGTTTATTGGAATATCCATGTATGCTCCTGTTGTTGGAGATTTCGATTATTTATGCTATTTCTTCTTAGTAATTTATTTTTTGTTATTCTTTCTGTTACTTTGCTTATCGGATACTTCATTGGATTCGTTTAACATACACAAATTTAACAAAATCACCCCTACATAATGTGAGAATGTAAGTAAAACTGTATTCGTTCAAATAATCGTAATTTCGGCACGCTATTGTATTACAAACGTCGAGATAAGACATACGCTAGGTAGACGACCCCTGCAGTCGAGCATCAAACAGACAACCCCCGCCAAGAGAGGAAGCATAACGAACATATACGTGTCCTTATCTCGGAGTGCCAGAACTTCGTCGGAGAACGTAGTGTACGATGTGTCACGATTGCCATCTGTCGTTCCTTCGCCTATGTACAGTGCAACGCTAGGACCCGCACGATGTTTGGTCTTTGGAATCTTCGCTACTAAGGGAGGCAGTAGTTGGAGCAATGTATACTAGAAGTGGTATAGCAAATACTTACTATAACTAAAACGTCTAGGTAGTCGTCTTTGGCTATATTCTGCTACTGCCTCGACGATCAAACGTTTGAGCTCCGTTAAGGGTTGGGTGTTGCCCCTAATAATGCACAATGCATATAAACGTTGCGATATAGTAGGTACTGAAGACATATTTAAGGTAACAAAATGCCTCTCACTCGTACGAAGTGTGTTTATAATTACATGTATATACAAATATAGGCTGCGAATTCAAGAAACACATACAAACGTTGCGATTTAATACATACTGAGACACATTTATACAAATGTAAATAGAAATACGTCCACAAAATGTATACATAAACAAGTAAGGAAACCATATTATGAAATACAGGGTGACGTAGACCAAATGACTACATTTGAAAAAGGCGTGGTTTGCGGTCGGTGGGTGGGGGAAGATCGTTCAAGGTCTCATTCTGTAGCCTTCGTTGGGAAGTTTAGTTGCCATGGCCCGTTGAAGTGCTCAACATCGTTCGTTCGCCGTGGAGGCGTTCTTTCTTAATAATGAACACATTTTAACCTTGCTCCGCGTGCAACCCTCCCGAACAACCGTTCGATTTCTAAGTGGGTTGAACATTTTCGTCAACAAGGTAATATTGTCCCAAAGACCCCCTCCATACGTGTTCGAACTGTGATGACACCCGAGAATGTGGATCGAAGTCCGAGTCTCCGTTGAAGGAAACCCACGACGTTCAACGAGAAAACGCGCCCTAGCACTTGGAATTTCGCGTCGAAGCCTTCAAACCATTAAAAAAAAACATTTAAAATTCCATCCCTATAAGATAATGGTCGCCCAGAAGCTCCTTCCAACTGACAACGTTCAACGTGCAATTCAATGAACCATGTTGGATATTCTTCAGGACGAATTTGCATTGATCATCACATCGAAGAAGCAAATTTTCATTTGGATGGTTACGTTAAAGAAAATTGCCGATATTGGGAACTGGCAACCCAGAGAATTGCACCAGCAGCCTCTTCACAGCGAAAAAGTTACAGTGTGGTGTGCTCTGCCGAAAGTTGGGGATAATCGGTCCTTATTTTCTTGAAAATGAAAGAGGGCAGGCGGTGACGGCGAATTCAGAGCGATACGTCGCTATGCTTCGTGAATTTTTTATTCCCTACTTGGAGGAAAATGAATGGGACATTTACAACATCTGGTTTCAACAGGACGGAGCCACTGCTCATACCGCAGAGTTTCAGTGGATCTCCTCCCTGAAACATTTCCGGGACATCTAAATTTTCCCGAAATGGTGACATTCCGTGGCCACCCGCTCGCCGACCTCACCCCCTGCGATTTCTTCTTATGGGGGCACCTTTAAGTCAAAATGTACGCTGCAAACCACGCACTATTCCTCTTTTAAAAGACGCCATACGACGTGAAATCGCAGCGGTACCGGTTGAGCTGTTGGAGGATGTGACGAGGAACTTTAAAGACCGTCTGCAGGGATGCGTCACCGAGGAAGGACGGCATTTATCGGACATTCTTTTTCATAATTAATTTTTCTTCTGCATTACAATAAAATTTCCATTCATTGGCTACAAATTGTGATTTTTTCATCCCGATAACTCGAAAATTAAAGGTAAGACGTCCACTTCAAGTGTGGCCATTTGGTCTCCGCCAGCCAGTATATACAATATTAAGGTATACACATATCTTTTACATATTACAAGAGGGACACCTCATATCTTTTTAAATTTTTTATGTAATAATAGGCGGAACTGTTTTTATAAATTTATTTTTATACATACGTGCTGTGTTTCATTTCAAGAGGTACTGAGCTATCGAAGAAATAAGCAAATATTTTGTACATCTAAGCAAAAGCAATTGGTCCTCCCTCTTCGCAAGAAAGAAACACCGAAGCAGACGACTAACGGTATTATCCTTCAAACAAGGAGAATGTAACACTCGTAGATAAATGATTATTACGTTATCGCAATTATTTTTACATCAAGGGATGGTTTTTATTATTGTTACTGCTATTACCATCAATACCTCAAACTCAGGAAAAATGCTTCTATGGAACTCGTAAAAATAACTTATTGTTATGAAAAGCAGCTGCAATAATAGCACCATTAAGCAAACAAGATTAAGGGAACTAGATTTAATAAAGAATAGCCTAACACGTAGTAGAAGCTATGCTATGAATGTTAATAATTACATGTAGTCATTTCGCTTTGAAGTCTTGGTTTATGATCTATGTGTCATTGTCAGTTACAGCACGCGATGTTGTATATTAATTACTATTTTGATGGCATAAATTTGGTATTTACTTTGCAAACGTATCCCTTTTGAGGTACGGAAATTTACAAAAGCATATTATGGAGTACTGGTTCCAAATTTCCAATTAACTCGGCAGTGAATTTAATAAATAGGGTTGTAACTTTCGGGCGGCGCGCCAGGGTCGCAGTAGGTATTGTACAGAAATGGAAAAAAAAAAGCGAACGCTTAAGCGAGAGAAGCGAAAGCGAAGCTTATACACATCCCGCTCTAGCCGAATATTCCCGAGCCCTGTTGGAAGACGCTCCTTACTACATGCGAACGAAGGTAATTAAATTTAAGGGAGGGTTTTAGCTGCATTTCAACCACTGCTGTCTAGACGGTCGTATTTACTTTAAAACAAATTTACCCGAAATCAGATATCCGTGTAAATGTTTGTCTTTGGACAAAAATTTGTTATGTTTATTGCGGCATAGTCGTAATTAATATTTTTAGGGAAACGTTATAAAAAAGTAATATTAGTAGTATTAAAATTGCTTATTCCACATTCTTTTCAACAAGTGAACAGAAAGCACGAAAACTTAAATTGGCCTAGTTAACTACATGAATTCAATTTCAGGTAAATTGCATCGGAAATTCTACGCAACACCCATTTGGAACGACATAAAACAGTTTTTCTTCTCCAGGAAGTGTATTTCCCGAACTGTACGACATAGCATCACGTAGTATTAACAGTTACCAACACCATTATAACCGTTACTTGCGATAATAAGTTATGATTTAGTACTGCGACTGTTATATGGAGAAAAAGGAAAACTTTCTCGGATTTCGGTCGCGTCTGGTGCGCTTCGCATCCGGAACTGTATGACGTTAAACGTAAAAATTTCCCGGCGCCGCAGATTTACGGTTACAAGGGTAATATGAGAATATGGACCGATTTTTTTACCACTATTTTTATGCATAAATATGGTTTAGAGAATGCGCTAGCTGGATGCACCAGCTTTCTTTAATGTTTAAATGGAGTAACGGTAACTATTGGGTTTTGTAATTTTAAATATTCTCCTAAAAGCTTTCACAAGGAAAATAAATTGGATAACCATTTGATCCTTTTATGAGTAATAGAGTACCTAACTGCACGTTATTTTAGAATGGAAAGTTTCCTTAGAAATCATTAGTCATGCTAGCTTTTCATTTAAGAGTTTTCAAACATACTCGACAATCTATTCTTAAAAAGGAAAGCGATCTACATAGATACAGAAATCGGCGACAATTTAGGCTTGAGCAAAACTTTGTAAGCCGATAGAGCATTTTAATATGTTTGGTCGTCTTATTTGGGAAACAAGAAGCAATATTCTTCTAGCGCCATCTAGTGCCAAGAGATACGCCTGCCGTTTAGAAAGCAGCGACAAGAACCGAGAATAGTTCCTGAACCAACTCTCGAGCGCTCTGGTACTTGCACATTTTCGAAATGTAGCGAGGTAGCGATGAAAAAAGGGGAAAACACCAGTAACACTGTAAACCAGGTGGCGAAGCATGCCCGTTGGGATGTTTTTCCCTGAAAAACTGATTCTTATAGTAGGTTTTGTAATTTACTCATAAATTATCTTCTATTTTACTCAGAAAATCTACATTCTTCGATTAAACAACTCGACCTAACTTTTTGCCATCAATAAGAAAAGGGGTTTTCCCGTAACGGGATACGGCCCCTTTTTTCAACACACCAACGGCAACGTATGGTGATTCCCCTTCGTAAAGCTCGTACCTTTCTGTTGAGAATTTATTGAGCAACCCGAGCGCTACCTGGTCGAGCGCACCCCTCGGCAATTACCGATAGAGAATGCGAACTGAATCGAACACGTCGTAACTTCAAAGTTAATTATTGTAATTTGTTTTAAGATCCGATCGGGAGGAAAAACCCGCCGCCGAATGACGCCGGGAAAAAAAAACTTTGGTGTACGCGAGGTTGTTATTTGTTGGGAAATAGTTCGCCGATTTTTTAAAAATCTGGGGATTTATGAATGGAAATGAAGTTTTATGCTGTCGGCTTTAATTCAAATGCCAGGAGAATATGTACGTATGTGTCATGATTCACTATATTATTAGGAATTTAGTAAGTTTTGTAAGTTAGGGAGGATTATGAAATGGAAAAAATGTTTGAAAATTTGGGGGAGGATCTGGGAAAAAAATTTTTATTTGGAATATCATTCAGAAAAGATAATGAACATTACATTGAATAGCTCCTTCTGGGTTTCACTTATGCAAACATGCATAATATTCTAAAGAATCCATTTCATTGGAAAAAAAGAAAACCAACACAACTTAAATTTTAACCGATATACAACGAACATTGAGTTACAATACTTTTTCAGACGAAACTTCAGGAATGGGCACAATTTGCAAAATAATCGATCGTAATATATGAATTAAAAAATATAACCTACCCTAAAAAATTATTCTAAAAATTTCGACTTAATGAAAAAACTGAAAAGTTTGTAAAAAAGTGAGGCTTCGAAATTAACAAACAAATATTCTTTAACCTAGTGATTCAAATTTTTGACGTAAAAGTAACAAAATTCATTTCGCATTGAAAATTCTGTTTATACTTTTAAACATAATCAATAATTCTTTGATGCAGTTGACCTAAGCTACGAGTTCATTAGTTCTCATAACTATAAATTTTTTCGATCGATAGAAAATCCATATGACTAACGATATTGAGCAAAATTTGAAGGTTTCTTTTTTCCCGCATTTTTAAGTTTTCAAATTACGGGAGTTAAAAAAATTGAAAATAGAGCTATTTTGGACAAGATTTACTCGTTGGTGTTACGCCTAAATCTGAACTAGCGTTGTTCAACCACATACATTTAGGTACATTCACACATCACTTATCCTGCATACAATATTTTTATCTAAACGTTTTGGTGGCTCAATGGCAGTATCGATGTGTAGTGACAGTTCCTTACACCATTTCACGAGCCTTTTTTGTACTTGGGTCAAATTATGCGGATCTATGGGGAACAGATCTTTTTCACGCCTAAATGTTGCAAAATCGAATCTACTGCAGCCTTCAATATGCCTAAAGATGCCTTTATCTCACGGTAAGTCACATTCCGATCCTCCACAACCATGTTGCGCACAACATCGATGTTTTTTTGGAACAACAAGCGATTTTGGTTGATCTTCAAGAAATTTGTCACTGACGCAAGCACAACCATGTTGAAATTCTGAAAATCAATAGTAAACAGTCTTTTCTGATGATGCTTTATTTTCACGATGCACTGTTATTGTGTTAAGCCTTTACTAAGATCATAAAAAAATATTCAACGAAAACCTTTACGTGAAATTTTCATTTTCTTCCTTCACAGTAACATTAATATGGCATAGAGCAGGGATCTCCAAACTTTCCAGCCCTTTGGGGATACTATTCCCAAATTCCCAAAGGGGCCCAAAAATGTTTTTTTAAATTTCCTGCCAATATCTATAATTTCAAAAAGTGCCCGTCGCCCCTGAGCTAGCATACGGTTGTAAATTTCTAGTTCAGTTACTTTGTGTATTGTTACGACGGACACTTGACGAATTGGTGGTCAAAAGTGGAAATAGGGTGGCAGAAACCCTTATCGCTAAAGATGGCGTTTTAAAATTTTATAGGGAGTTGGTTTGAAAATTTGTATTCCACTCACTTCGAGATGGCAGTAATTGGGGTAAAAAGGTAGCGGGGCGACCGCGGGGCAGTTTTCTAGGGGTGAAGGGAAACGCAACGCGGGAAATAAAGTAGTGCGTAAAGTAGTGTTGTAAATAAAAATGCGGGTTTGACTTGCTGTTTTTGTGTGTGATTTACTAGTAGGAGAAGAAGCGAAAAAAAGACGTAATGCAGAACATTTAAAGATCAAGGAAGTATCATATTTGGATTGAGCCAGTAATAAGACGTTTGTTTGATTTGCAATAAACCTAGCCGTTTTTAAGAATAAAATTAAACGTTTATGAAAAAACATTTTCAAAATTTTAAATATGGAAATTTGGGACAGAAGAATTTAAACTTTTAAACGTGGATTAAAATGCAGCAATCTTTGTCAATGAAAGTCAACACTGAACAAGAGGCTGCAACTCGTGCCCAACTTTCGTGTGGCTCTTAAAATCGCAAAACAGCGGAAAACCATTCACCGATGGAGAAATTATCAAAGAATGCGTAATGCAGTAGCCGAAATGTGCCCCGAGTAGGGTGCATAAAACTGTCGGTTTCTGATAAGCAAACACTGTGGCTCGGGGAATTTACAAGACATCGCAAAAAATATATCATCTCAACTGTCTGACAAGAATGGACAACTTGAGTGGTTTTCTCTGGCCTTGGATGAGTCACCGGATGTGTCAGATACTGCTCAATTTTTATTCGAGTAGATAAAAGCTTTGAAGTGTATGAAGAACTTCTTGATATTGATAGTATTCGCGGCGACTACTGGGGATGGTATTTTTTTAAAGGGAGTTGAAAATGCCATTAATAAAGAACCTTCGATGAAAAAACAAAATCTATTACAATGATGGAGACAAAAACATGTGTGGTAAAAATAAAGGAGTGATTGCACTTGTGTCAAAGGCTGTAGAAAATGATGGTGATTCAAAACCATTAGTCATACATTGTATCATTCATCAACAGTCCTTGTGCGGAAAATGTTTGGATATGCCTGGAAGTTGTAAAACCAGTCCGCATATCGATTTTGTTGAAAACATCGAAGAAAGCATGAGCTGAATCACCGACAATTCCGCGAGTTTATTGAAGAGATTTAGACAAAATGATTTTATATACTTTACCGAACGCTGGCTTAATTGCGGAAAAGTCCTTCGGCGCTTTTGAACTCGAGCAGAAATCGAAATTTTTTGAATGAAAACATCAACCCTCTTACCGAATAACAAAATAGCGAATGGCTGTGGAAGTTAGGATTCTATGTCGATTTGACAAAACATATGAACGAACTGAATTTGAGACTGCAAGAGAAAACCAGTATCCACACGGTTATACATAATAATATCAAATCGTTCCGGCAGAAAATAATACTGTTTCAATCCACAATTACGTAAAATGTTCCGCACATTTTAAAACATGTGAAATATTCAGCCACACTACTGAGTCTGAGTTTCCGTCGACTTTGCAATCGAATCTTTGAGTGCTTTGAAGATAAATTTTGATACTCGATTCTCAGACTTTGATGTCATTGCGAATGAAATTAAGATTTTTTCAAAATCCTTTTGATACTGACATTGAAACTCTAGCCCCGGAACTTCAAATGGAAATTATTGATTTACAGTGTAGTGATATAATTAAGAACAAATATCAAAACTCATCTTTGTTGGAATTGCCAAGAATATTTACTGTAACAATTTGCTAATTTGCATAGAATTTGCTCGTCAGGCTGTTTTCTGTTTTTAATTTTTACTACTTGTGTGAAAAACATTATCAAAGATGAAGTACACAGAGAATGTTTTTTGGAATCTCGGTTAACCGATGAAAATCTTAAATCTCTTTTAATAATTGGTACAAGTAAAATTGGTCCACAACTACAAACTATTGTCAGTGGAAAATCACAATTACTTAAATCTCATTAGTATTTTTTGCAAGTGGACATTATAAACTGTTAGTGGGATTAAACTTTCTGCTTATTACACTTGTCATTAAGCTATGCCTAGCAAGTAAATAAAACCGAGTTATTATCATTCTGTGTTTTTTTATCCAACTTATCACAGCAATAATAACAACAATCAGCCATTAGCTGTCGCGGGCCGGATTGATCACAGTGGCGGGTCGGATTTGGCCCGCGGACCGTAGTTTGGAGACCACTGGCATAGAGCATCACGCACGTTAATAGTGGAGGAATCCGTGCATCTATTCACTGCATGTGCGCGGCCAAGACTAGCCTCATCCACAGAGCGCAGGCACATATTCTTTGTATTTAAAGAATGCCCGCTATATCATCCTAAACAAGAACCATACAGTAAACGTAGACGTAGTGTGTAGTGTGTAGTGACGCAGAGAGAATAGAAATAATTAATAAAAATGTAGGATACAAAAGTTTAGCAAAAATCAGATTGATTTTAACTGGTGAATTAAAAGTGGATGAAACAGAAACAAGTACAGAATTAAGTCCTGAGATTATGAATGTATTAAAGTACGCACCAATAGCTTCCGTTGATGTTGAAAGAAGTTTTACCGATATATAAATGCATTCTCACAGATAGACGACACATGAAGAATTTTCATTAGAAAATTTAGAAAAGCATTTGATTGTAAATTGTTTTAATAATAAAAATATGTAGTCTCTAAGTATATATTTTAGCAGAATTTTAAGTACGTATGTGTTTATATGATTGTGATTTTTTAAAAATGTAGTGAGATAATGTAAGAACAATAAACGTTTATAAAATGCTTCGTTGCGATTATTCTTGCTGTATAACATTTAACAAGAAGTTAATCGGTATCAGAAGCATATGTGTATAAAACGGCATATTTAGCTAAAAATTGTGCATATTTCGAAGAATTTTTCTGCATATATATGCGCATATTTTGTCGATTTCCGATGCATATAATTCCGCTCTCTAGTTATTAGGAAACCATTAATAGAAATAGGGCCAATGTTGATGCCAAAAGGGGCGTTTACATTTGAATCACTTTTCACTTAAATTAAAGCATCTAAAACACCATTTAATAGTTTCACCCCGTTAGTTTTCTCAACGTTCTTCTTGTATTTCCTTTTGCTTCCACCCCATTTTCTCAAGGGATATTTGTCAGTAATCCAACTACGAAGAACACTAAACGCCTACAACAGCCTAACTATTTATTTTAACCATCCGAATCCTTCGGCTCCGCTTTCAGCCTCACTTCTCCTTGGCATTACTCCGCCGCTTCAGAGGGCCCTTTAATTAAAAGGTGAAAACATTCGGAAAGGCAAGAGAAAAACAGAAAACAATTTAATTTTAGAGTCCCTTTTCTCCGAGTGGCGGCCGAAGCATAAACGTGATTAAGTAGTTCAAAGCCTGCGATTTTTCTTTTCTTTGTGCCCGTTCGGTTTTTGCGCGCGGGTGTCGAATTGGAGAGGCGTTTTCCTTTCGGTGGGGACATTGCGCCCGAAGGTCAGTAAAAATTAGGCAATTTAAATGAAATATCGCCCTTACACTTAAATAAGGGCTCTAAATAAATTCGCTACATTTGTTACAGCTAATAAATGATGGGTCTTTATTAAGTTTTACTTTAATAAAATGTAGATAGTATAGGAAATAAGGTTGTTTTCAGAGTGCATATCCGTTAAAATATGCAATTTCACAAATCTAACAGAAGGTAGTAGATATTCATTACTCTGATGCTCCTCACGATGTCAAACATACATAGCAAACGGGTATTTACTTGATAAAAGTACGCATCATGAAGGATTTTGATATTTTTCAATGAAGCCTTGCATCTGACAAAGTTTTTAGTAAAATTAAATTTCCCAAACTTGGTACGTCCTAGATCAACGATATACGATATCATTGTATAAGGGTTATTCCATGTCAAGTGATCAAGTCTCCACGCTCGATCATCTCAGATTTTTTTCAAATATTGTGAGTGGGTTCCACAATCAACTAAAGGTAATTCCCCAAATTCTTGGCGCCTGTTATGCAATATGGTGGGTGGGCAACATTTTTTTGAACATTTCCCGTTTGGGGGGGAAATTTAATTTTTTGGGGGATGTACTGATAAATTTTATGCATCCACATGGTCCATCACATGCATTTCACTGGCCGTCAAGAAAAGACGGTTGTTGGGTTCCTGTGTAGCACATTCTTGAAAACTTGGAAGCACCCTCAGTAGCAACAGTGCTGGGGCGGCAGTACTGTTTTCCAGATGCGGTTGTTCAAAGCATTAACAAGAAGTTCAGCTCTTTGCAGTAACTTTTTGCTTGTTTTTATTGTTGCGTAGTCAATTGTTTGGTCTGAGAACCAACAAAAGGAGCCCACATGACGCCTGGGAACCTCGACTAAACTGCCCATCAAATACGGCTTGGGATCCTTTGCTAAGCTGCCCACTTAAGGCTTGAGAACCTTGGCTAAACTACTCAACCTGAGGCTTAGAAACCTCAGTGAAAGTATCCTACCCGTAGCTAGACTTGTCTGGCTATCGGGCGTGGCCCCTTGGCGATGGGGATTGTCATGCATTTCTAAAATGGTAGTGACAGAAAGTCACCATGGACCAACGCAAGTTATAAAAGTGTTAAAAAGGACCACGACCAGATAAAGAAACATCTCTGAGATTTCAACATTTCGAAACGTTTTCCCCCCAATTTTGGGGTACATGTGGTGAAGGAATTTTAATATTGTTCCTTCTTGTCAGCACTCATATTCTACTCAATTTTATACAGCTTCACTAATTTCCAGTAGAATATCTTGTTGGCTTACTGGATTGCATGATGACAAAGACGGAGAGAAAGTTTTAAGCAACACAGAAACCAAGTATGTTGTAGAGAAAAATAAGCTCTTTTAAGCGGTTGTTGAGTCAAGAAGCTCTTGGCTTTCCAGTTAAAAAAGACGCTCAAAGATTTCTAAATTTTTTTTATGTTCATCTTAAGTACCTCGGGAACATTTGTCAAAGAAGCATAAAATTTGAAACAGTTAAAACAAACAATTTTTTCAAGTTAAAAAGATATTTCTCATTGATTTCCCTGGAATACAGACTTAGAAATTGAATTTTTTTGTCGCGATAAATTTTCAGCCAAGTTTGAGGCCCAAAAAAACAAGAAGACTAGTTGACTTTTTTTGTTAAAATTTGTAATTTTGGGGCCGTCTCAAACAAACACGGAAATTTTCCCAGGCAAATTCTCTCTTACTTACGAATAACACTTGACAAACATGGGGGTCCGTAGCATCTGCGACATTTTACCAGCACCTTAAGAGGTTCTTTCAGGGCATGTATTGATATTGGGGCTAAGAATTTGGGGGGCTTTAGTCGGTTGTGGAACCCCCACAAAATTTGAAACAAATCTGAGATGGTCGAGCGCGGGGACTTGATCACTTGACATGGAATAACGCATAAACGAAAACCACCTTTCAAATAAAATCCAATGATTCGGAATTCTTTAAAATTTTATATTTTCTGCTGGACTTAACTAAAATTCTTGATACTAATAATAATAATAATAATAATAATAATAATAATAATAATAAGCTTTTTGCCCCCAGAGAAAATTCCAATTATGGACAAGTAATTAATTAAACAAATTACAAAAACGGTACAAAAAAAAGTAAAGTAACAAGTTAAAAAAATTTTTAAAGTAAAAAGTGACTATCCTTATTGTATGTAAAAATTGAAAAATATCCATTGCGAAGATATGAGATTAAAGTTTGTACAAGTCAAAAAATAGGGGATTTTAAAAAAGCATTTTTCGAGAAACGCAGTAAAAAGTTTGAATACCCGGGCACCGAGGGGGGATTATAAATTTAAAAATTTTTAAGTAGTGCAGAGCAGTCAATGCAGCATTACACAATTTGGGAAAAACCCCAAAACCGGGGGATATGCGCCGAAAGTTAAGAGGGTAAATTTAAACGGGAAAAAAGTAAGTATGATCAACCCTTGGGGGGTACACTCCCTCTTCCGGAACCAGAGGAGTTTAGCAAATCTGCGGGACCAATTCCCAAATTGGGGTTTATGCGTTAAATAGTGGGCACCATATGATGGACGCGTATTCCAGACGGGATCTAACAAGAGCGTAGTACAAAGATTTCAAGGCTACCTCATTGGTAAACTCTCTGCAATTTCGCACAATAAAGCCAAGAGATCTTCTAGCCGCATGGGAGATACTAATAATGTGTTGCGCAAAAGTCAGTTTGCTATCAAACAAAATCGCTAGATCCTTAATTAGTTCGACACGTTCGATGTTAACTTGATAAGCTCATAGTTGAAAGTAATTGGCGTAGATGCACGTGTGAAGGAAATAACTTTACATTTGCTGATATTCAGAGGTAGATTATTTGATGTACACCATTTAGAAATATTTGCAAGATCGCTCTGCAAGAAGTAACAATCCTCGGAACGATACTCTTTTGAATAGCATTTTCAAAGCCCAAATTTAATTTTTATTTAGATTTCAATTAATGTGTTATCAGCCAAACAAGTGTAATTACTTTTCTAAATCAAGCTCTTCAAAATCCTTTGAAGTTTTTCAAAAAAATCGTCTGACCATATGGTAACACTAGGCACTTACGGTACAGTGACACATTTTTCAATAAACAATTTTCTATAGTCAGATACATATAAAAGTGTCATATTCTATTATTTGATGTGAAAATAATGGAATGCAGACACCCAAACTGCAATTTTTGCATATGGTACGAACAACCGAACTGCAATCTTCCCCTGCACAACGTCTTCGTTTGTTACCTGGCACTCGAACTACTAAATGATTTATTCTATCGCAGCGATTACCCGAAATTATGTTTAAAGTTACAGCAGACGGCCTGCCGCTGCTTTAGGCTAACCATGCTGTTTAAAAATACACATGAAAAAATGTTCAGTTACAAAATAATGCTAATATAGCTCATGGTATTGGTGGAATCATTCCTGAGGAATCACTTAAATGTGCAGTTGCCGTAGCGCTTAGGGGCAACGCCACCTTATGTTGAGCAACCCATGAGCTTCTAAATAGGTGGCGAGCATCTGTACTGCGGTTTGTGTCTCTACTTTCTAGGACGGCATGACTGTGTTTCTTGGCGCTAGGTGGCGCCGGGTGATATTCTCAGTTTTGTTTTGAAGATTGGTGGCATAATCTGAGAGGCAAACGCAATGCAAACGACAGAAAGAAGTGCTTGTAACCTCGCCGAGTAGGCAGAAACATGTCCTTGTGTTAGTGCTTTCTTCTCTGTTCGCATTGTTTTTGCCAAGAATTAATTCACCAGCACCATGAGCTATATTAACAATATTTTTGGTTTACGTTGAATGAAGTTAACATAGAACTGTTTAATAACATCAGGATTACGTAGGGATAATGCAACTTTCTTAAAAATACAAATTTTTTTAAAATCATTCCAGATTACACTTAAATTATTATTTTGGGATCTGAAGTGCAAATAGGCTCTTTTTTCGTGCTTGACTGCGTCATTATTTATGTCATTGTTAGTAATTCAATTTTTGTTTAATCTATTTTTTATAGATTACCCACGCAGCAATTGTCTGTTAAGAAAAGAATAATTTTCTAAAAATGCATTCTAGTATGCAGGATTCTTCAAATTATTGGGAGCTTAAGGAAGAAATACCCAACGGGTATTGAATTTTGCTGAGGAACAAACAAAAGCAATAAATAGAAACCGTTTTTCTTAGTTTTCCGTTCGGCGTCTTGCCTAATTTCGTTTAAAATAGTGCGACTTAGCATCGATCCTTCTTCATATTTCAATTTCCTCCGTATCCGAGTAAAACGGCTTCGATTTTAATATTGAATTGCGGCAGCGATGAAGTTTATGTGTTTTTCGGTCGCGCCTTCGCTTACCCTACCCAGTCCGCGATATTCGAACGGGAAATTGGCTCCGACGGAGCGATTTTAATCTTCTTAGACGGTCTCCGTCGATAAATTCAATAAACACAATCGACGGACGGCTGAATAACGACCGGGCCGTGCCGCCGCGCACTACCTCAATTTGTTTTACGTTCCCGCAGACGCTTAGGTGACGTTAATGTCCCCGTTTCGCGCGTATATGGGTCACTTTAAAGCTTGTTATTTACGTGGAATGCGCTCACTTTACGACGAGGACGACGACGACAGGCGCTATTTATACCTAGGGGAAGATATGCGATTTACCGGTCGCGATTTCTAGGTTTGGCCTGTTTTTGTTCGGCGATAACTGATTTACGATTTTAGTTAGATATTTAGCGTGATACGAGGTTTACGGTTAGGAAAATAAGATAGCTTGCTTAATATGTCAGGATTATAGATATGTATGTCAGTTTATACTAAAAGATTCTGTGATAATTTCAACGATTTACTGCAATTGCTGATTGCCAAAAATACTTTCCCGTTTTGGAACAAAAACACTCCCGTATTTGCAAATTGATTGGAACTTGCAAATAAATGAAACCTTTAGCACTAAACGAACTCGATACTTGTTATCTCAGGGAATAGTACTAGGGCCAATTTTCTTTCTAATCTATATTGCCAGTTTGTTTAATGTAGAAGGGATAGGACAAATAATAAGTCTTACGGATTTTTCATAATAATAATAATAACAATGATAATATGTTTTTATTTCAACACCATACATGTGTATAACAGCAGTAAATACAACAAGAAAGAACAAGGAAGAAAACTTCAACAAATACATATAGATGCCTATGAGGATCGTTCGGAAATTACGTAGCCAAACAAAGAAAACGCATTTTTTTTTCAATATAGTCTTCTGCTCGCTCAACACACTTATTATTATTTAATCTATTAAAAGATGATTCTACAGAATGGTATTGAAAATTCCTCCGAATTCGGGCGGTCTCTGTTAGGCCACGTAGTGTCCGAACAATCCTCGTACATGGCATATACAGGAAAACCCAACTGACATTATAAATCAGTAAACTGAATAATTCGATAGCAGTTAAGCGATAACAGATATTTATTTGCTGATTTTTTAAAAAATACAACAGTATTTATATTCTTTATGAATTAGAAGAGTTAGCCAATATAGAAGAATAATAATTACGTTTAGTTTCTTTTAACAACAATTTGTGTTTTCTCTTTGCCTGTGAATAAATATTACTCCTAACTGGAAAGTTTTTTTGGAGTATAATTATCTTTAAGATTATTACTCGAACGCTTTACGTCACAAGTTACCCATTTATCCTTAAAACCGCTCTTAGAGGTTTTCCTTTTTATTAAAGGAAAACACTGATCAAATACTTTATAAAAAATCAAAAAAAATCAAAAGGAGATTTACGTCACTGTACAAAAAGAGTTGATCCCAAGATGAATTATTTAACTACTTAATAAAATTTAATATATTAGCATCGGTCAAATTTCTAGAATATCCTTGTTGAATTGAAAAAGGGTAGCACAGCCAATAACGCCCTATTATCACTCACAACAGAATCCATAACAAAAATATCTTGCATTTCTGCAATGTCAGAAAGAACGTTGTCTATAATAGTAGCACTATTGCCCTGTACACGAGTTGGTATTTTTACAAAATCTATTAAGTTAAATGTGGACGCAATATCTCGTAAACAACGCGCCTGGCAAGAATTATTTAGAAAATTTACATTAAAATCTCCGACTAAAATAATTCAATGCGCAACATTGTAAATCATCTCTAGTAACCTATTCATATTCCTAACAAATACATCATAGTCCCCAGTCGGAGACACACAACAACATAAACCCTGGTACCATTCACGTCACAGTAAAGACCACAAACCTAATTTTTTTCCCCATTGTTAAAACCGAAAAATCAAGTGTCACCCTCTTGATATTTTTTAACGTTATAGTCAACAGTCACTTCTCGCATAAAACTATGGATGGCGACACTTTTTTTGGAATTTGAAGGGATAAGAAGGGTTTTGTCCATATTAGTCTGGGCCACTTTTGTACCTAGTCTCGCGGACCACCGGTTAGAAACCATTGCCAAATGTTACAATCTTTACCTGTATCCCTTATCGTATATACGAGGCTCATCCGGAAATTAATAGCCATTTGCCAATTAAATCGCAACCAATAGAGATATCTGAACAAACATTTTATTAGACATATACATGTACAAACATTATTTTCACATAATCACCTCGTAAATTAAGACACTTGTCGTATCGTGGGATGAATTTTTATCCGACGTCGTAATCCTCTACCGCCAGTGTGGCGAGAAATGTAGTGACCGCTGTTTTTAGGGCGTCATCCAAAATTTTTTTCCGCCTGAAAATTTTTCAATTTTGTAAAAAGGTGGTAATCCGCGGACTAGATCTGGGCTGTAGGGTGGGTGATCAAGACTTCCAGCGAAACTGCTGGAACAATTGGCGGTTTTTGCGCTAGGGGCGGCATTGTCGTGCAGAACACAATGCCCCCCGACAACAGGCCTGCCGCCGATTTAAAATTTCCCCCCGCAACTTCTGTAGCGTTAATGGTGGCCCCTCGAGGCATGAAGCCAAAAGCAAGAGACCATGTCTTCCCCAAAAATTGCCATGAGTTTGGTTCGATCTCTGTCTTGAACTTTTTTGGGTCTGGTTGGTGAATGAGTGTGATGCCATTCCATGAACTGGCGTTTGCTTTCGGGCGTTGAGTAAGCAACCCATATTTCATCGCCCGTAGCAATATGTGACGAGAATGAATCACCTTCATTTGCATAACGCTCCAAAACATTCAAGGCTGCACCCATACGCTCGTTTTTGTGTTCCTCTGAAAGCATGCGCGACACCCACCTTGCACAATTTTTTTTGTAATGCGGATGATCTTTGACGATTTCATGCGTTATGGTTGGCGAAATCTGTGGAAAACGTGCACTGATGTCATTAAGCGAACGTTGTCTCTCCCCGCATTGAAATTGCGAAACCCTCGCCGAACCAATGATGGCCCCCTCGTTACCGTACACTTCTTTAATTTGACGGTGAATGTCACATGGCTTCACATTTCTGGCGTTCAGGGACACAGACCGCATTTTCAACTGGCGGTATTGTCGAGTGTCTTGAACATTTCAAACTCACACTGACGCGATATTATTGTAGATAACTCAAACAAATCTCTTACGCTGACAGCTGACAGATCACTGCGTCACGAGGAAACCGCTCGCCGGCTCGTCGCGCAACTGCTGCTCCGCAACTGCTGGGTACTAGTTTCCGGACGAGCCTCGTACTTACGTAACCATGCATTACATCAATATGTGATTTGTAAGAATTAGTTAGTTAGTTAGTTAGTTCTTTATTCGTTTCTATGATACTTAATAGTATAGAACAGGTCAAATATATACAAAAAGATAATACATGTACACCACAAAACAACAACAACAAAAATAAACAAAAAATTTGGGTAGCTATTCCAACAACATTCCACAATTGAAAAAAACTTTTAAGCTTAAAAAGAGTGTTTGTATAATATTAATTCTAATTTGTACTTAAACTGTCGGTTATTCAAAAGGCGTAATCTGGGGTATATAATTATAAATTTAAATTTAAATTTCAAAACAACATTTTTTTGGGCTATCGTCAAATTAGGTCTTTGGGCCCGATATATAAGCACTTACAGTTGTCGCCTAGTGGGGATGCATGGGCAAGTTCAATTGTTTAAAAAAAATGTGGTAATTCTTGCGAACAAACATTACACCTCAATAACATCAAACCGGTAAGTGTGTTTTCTTCTGGTTGATAAAAAGGTCCTTACAAGTGTCTCTACTTTTTAGACTAAACATGCTTCGGATAAAAATTTCTGGATAACAAATAATCGCTCAGCATCACTGCCGTTTCCCCAAAACACTATCCCATATCGGAGGGATATATAGGATATCAATTTGAGAACTTTCCATTAAAACAGTTACCTCCCAAGCTCCCAAAGCGATAGCTAACGTTATTTTCTATCATTATTGCGAAGATAATTTAATTCATACTCATCGCATTGAAGATTTCTCGAATGCATTATATATTATGCTTGCGCGGCTTTCCGACGATCAATTAATTCAACTGTCTAAAACCGTAGGCTTTAGTGAGTGAATCGGATAATAAACTACCATCATCTGATAGCATCTAATCCGGACATCACGCTGGCATTTATCGTCGTGTGCATCCTGCATAATAATAAGATGAACGTTTCCTGTTCAATCCATCTATTCGCCCGCTTTCCTATTTTCCATTGTCGACCACCAGGCTACGCCGTGTAGCTCTGGATGCAAGTCTCGGGTTAGGTTTCTACAGTGCGCCACTGTCACGAAAGCGGGTTCGCAACGGACGAAAGACGTCGGAGGTCACGAACGACCGTTGAAGAGCAAATAAAGGGGTTATTGTCTTTTGATAACGTTTCTAAATTTATGCGCATATAAAACCTTATCCGAAAATATACGAACTTTATCTACGATTATAATTTTATGTCTTTTCGTCGACTTCTTTCCGTTACTCGGTTCCCTTGTGCTACTACGTTATTGTTATCTGAAGAACGCGAACGGGACGAAACGGGAGCTTTTAAATTGCTATAACCGGTTATTGTCCCTTTCTCGGGCGATTTTTCTCGTTCGTTAAATCGACTTCGTATTTTATTAAATTTTATTAGGATTTCGATGAGTCATCGTATTGACGACGAACACTTTTCTGCTGGATGTGACCTCCAATCATGCAGGAATTATTACAATGTAAGCGGCTTCATGAAATATGTTGTAAAACCACGTTATTGTTATGCACTACCGCAACCGAACTTTACAATGTTTATGAGGTCGTATTTGACGAGTTTAGTAAAACGCATTCTTCATAAAACAGAACTTTGTTTGATAATGATGAAGAGGCTTTGGGCGATACTAACTAAAGTGCTCCTCATTTATTCGAATTTCGTCAAATAAAATGTAATAGATTCTGAAACAGTTCACTAAAACCCCTTCCCCAAAATATTAATTTCCGCCCGAAGGGGTTTCATCTAGCGTAAAACTAAACCCCAATTCAGTTTTACTGTTGATGGTGAAAAACTTGGTTAAAAACGTGCTCAATACAGTTAAGTATTGTGTAAGAGTGAATGTTTCGGTGTTCCAGTGCCACAGATTTAGAGTACCCGATTACAATAGATTCTGTTTATAGTAGAGTTACTAGGTAGTTTAACGAGGAAAAGAATAGGAAGATTTGAACTTTGCGACTTCAAAAAAGTGCCGCATCATTCAGAAAATTTAAAAAAAGATGATATTTTACTTGAAACTAGAAAACAGTGCGTTTCTCGAAGGAATGGTCTATTTACAAAAATAAACTAGAGACAACAAAAAAGTATTATACGATTTTTTCGTTGGACGAATGGTTTGACCGCTAGAGCTCGCTGAAATTTTGGCAATTTCCGGCCCTGTGGCTAAATTGAGAAAACTTCCTTACATCCCGTGTTGGTGCTCTGTTTCACAATATTCTGGTTGACAAAATTTAATTTTACTTCATTTAACAAAAATCGCCGGATCTTTCTTTTAGTGTATTTCGTGTGACATATCAAATAAAAAGTTTTGAGGTGTAGGTTATGGAAAAAATATTATTTAACACAAATTTCCAAATTTCCCCGCGATTTTTACTAAAAATGTTAACAAACGATGTTACGAAAAACTAACTTTGAAAACAAAGTTCTATATTTCGCGCGACTTTTATAAAAAGTACTAAAAAATGCGTTCTTCAATAAATATTAACTAAAAAAATTTAATAATAAAAAGAAATAATGGTATTTCGGTTTTTAAAAAAAAAAGGAATATAAAAAGTTTTATTGGGGGTCCGGGCTTTGAATCGTCACGTTCACGAACTGCAAATTAAAGAAACAGTTCTATTGAATGGGATTAAGATTACATGTACATTGCAAAAATAAAGTAAGTGACTTCATCATTATTAAAAAAGAATTATACAATATATTATAAAGTTATACCTTCTGATGTCTTAAGGCCGATTCCCATCTAAACGGTGCGTCGCGTCGCCGCTTCAAAATGCTGCTTACAATATTGTCTGCATGTAATTAGATGATATCGTTCTCATCCAGGCAGGTCAGCGCTTTCCGTTGCGTCAACGTTTTATTTCCTTCGGGACTTTTGCACGCTGCACTGTTGCCATGCGCGCTTCTGCTAGTAGGAGATGAGAATATTTGCCTAAAAATACTGCTATACCACGATGCTTAGATGGGAACCGGCTTTAAAAATAATGCCACGCACCGCCTAGATGAGAACCGGGGTTTAGTGTGTAAAATGGTTCTCTTTTGGGCATGGAAAAAAGTGGGGCTGTGAGTTTGCGGAACCAGTCAGCACGAGCTGTGGGTCATCGACTGGAAAATCATTGCAAATAAATAGATACGATAAAACCTTTTAATCATCATTGAAAAATATACCGAGCCTCCCAGATTTAATGTTACAAGCGATATGTTGTTTGTAGAGATATAACATCGAGCAAGGTGGCAAAGTTCCTACAATAATCCGCACAAACGTTGACATCCCATATTACCTGAGAATAAGTCTCATTAGTAGAATAGCTATGAGAGTTCGAGCACAAAATTTAATGTATTTTCCTATGGAGGTTCAGATTCACATTTTATCCCCACCACGCCGACCTCAGGCATGTCACGCGTCACCTGACGTTACAAGCCACGCCCTTTGGCGGGAAATTTAAAATGGGAACCGCTTAACCAGCTTCCAGAACAGCTTCCGGAACAGCTTAAATAGTTCCCAGAACAGTTTCTGGAACAGCTTAAACGGCTCTCGGAACGGCTTAAACAGCTCCCGGAACAGCATAAACGGCTCCCATAACAGCTTAAACAGCTCCCGAAAAGCTTAAATAGCTTTTTGGAAACAGTTTAAGCCTTTCCCGGGAGCTCCTTAAACTGTCTTACCTCTACAAAAAAAAAAGAATCGCTTGAAAATATTGAAACTAAACACCCGGTACTTTAACTCAGGATCGTCCTCGTGGTCCACATCAGCAGACTAACCTAAAATCAGCAAGGCTAGGCCCTGATGAGGCAGGGTCCGTGGGAGGATGGATTAACAAAGGACAATGCAGGGCGGGAAAGGAATGTGCACGTGGCTGCAGGTCATTTGGGGGGGGGGAGTTGTGCCAGGTGTCCCCCCGAGCACAAAAGAAACTTGATTCTTAGTTTATTTATTGGTTCATTGTTGACCCAGCTAACTCAATTTAAAAGCTTCTTGCATCATATGCGGGTAACGGTTTAATGGGTTTTATGTAAAAAAAAAAATGGAAAGAATTTATTTTACAACCCTTTCGTAGAGAACACGTCATTTTTTGAGGTTTTTGGTAAAAATCGCACGGAAATTTTGAAGTTCGATAATATATATATTTTTAATTTCCTCTAGTTTATTTTTTAAAAAATTTTTTAAAAAAATTTTTTTTTTTAAAAAAAAAAAAAGGGGGGTTTTTTTTTTTTGGGGGGGTTTTTAAAAGGAAATTTAAAATTTTTAGGAAAAAAAAACCAAAAAGGGAAAAAAAATTTTTTTTTTTCCCCCCGGAAAAAAAAAAACCAAAAAAAACCCCCCCAAAATTTTTTAAATAAAAAACCCCTTTTTTTTCCCCCCCCCCAAAAAAATTTGAAAATTTTTTTTAAAAAAAATCAAAAAATTTTGGGGTTTTTTGAATTTTTTTTTTAAAAAAAAAACCCAAAAAAAGGGGGGTTTTTTTTTTTTTTTTTTTAAAAAAATTTTTAAAAAAAAAAAAATTTTGGGGAAAAGGGGTTTTTTTTTTTAAAAAGGCCCCCAAAAAAAAATTTTTTTTTTTCCCCCCCTTTTAAAAAAAATTGGGAAAAATTTTGGGTTTTTTTAACCCTTTTTAAAAAAAAAATTTTTTTTTTTTAAAAAAAAAAAAAATTTAATTTTCCCCCCTTTTTTTTAAAAAAGGGGCTTTTTTTAAAAACCTTAAAAAAAACCCTTTTTTAAAAAAAAAAAAAAATTTTTTTTTAAATTTAAAGGGGAAGGTTTTTCCAAAAAAAAATTTTTTAAAAAAAAAAATTTTTAAAAAAAAAGGAAAAAGGGCCTTTTAAAATTTTTTTTAAAAAATTTTTTTAAAAAAATTTTTGTTTTTTTAAATTTTTTAAAAATTTTTTTTTAAATTTTTAAAAAAAAAAACTTTTTTTTTAAATTTTTGGAAATTTTTTTTTTTTAAAAATTTTTTTGGGGTTTGGAAATTGGGGAAAAATTTAAAAAAAAAAAAGGGTTTTTGGGAAAGGGGTTTTCCCCAAAAGCCCTTTTTTTTTAAAAAAATTCTTTTTTTTTTTTTTTTTAAAAAATTTTTTTTTTTTTTTTTTTTTTTGGGGGGAAAAAATTTTTTTGGGGGCCAAAGGGGGTTTTTAAATTTTTTTGGGGGGAAAAAAGAAATTTAAAAAAAACCAAAAGGGAAAAGGGTAAAAGGAAATTTTTTTTCCCTTTTAGGAAAAAAAAGGGGGAAATTTCCCTTTTTTTTTTGGAAAAAAGGGGGGGGGAAAAAATTTTTTTTTTAAAAAAAATTTTTAAAAATTAAACCCAAAATTTTTTTAAAAAAAAAGGGGGGAAAAAAAAAAATTTTTTCCCCCCCTTTTTTTAAAAAAAAATTTTTTTTCCAAAATTTAAAAAATTTTTTTCCGGGCCCCCCCCAAAAAAATTTTTTTTTTGGGCCCCCTTTTTTTTTTTTAAAAAAAAAAAAAATTTTTTTTTTTTTTTAAATTTTTTTTTTTAAAAAATTTTAAAAACGTTAAATTTTAATTTTTTTAAAAAAAAAAATTTAAAAAAAGTTTCAAAAAAAAATTATTTTAAAAAAAAAAAAATTTAAAAATTTTTTTTTTCCCCCCCCCAAAAAAAAATTTTTTTTTTTTTTAAAAAATTTTTTTTTAAAAATTTAAAATTTTTCCCAAAAAGGGTTTTTTTAAAAACCCCCAAAAAATTTTTTGGGGGGGGGTTTTTTTTAAAAAAAAAATCCAAAAAGGGAAAAAAATTTTTTTTTTCAAAAAATTTTTTTTTAAAAAAGGTTTTTTTGGGGGAAAAAAAATTTAAAAAAAAAAAAAAAATTTTTTTTTCCCCCCAAAAATTTTTAAAAAAAAAAAAAAAATTTTTTTTTAAAAAAAACCCAAATTCCCCCTTTTTTTTTAAAATTTTTTAAAAAAATTTTTTTTTTTTTTGGGTTTTTTTTTAAAAAAAAAAAAATTTTTTTTAAATTTTTTTAAAAAAAAAAAAAAAAAATTTTTTTTTTTTTTTTTTTTTTAAAAATTTTTTTTTTTTAAAAATTTTTTTTTTTTTTTTTTTTTTTTTTCTTTTGGTTTTTGGAAAGAAAAAGGGGTAAAAACCCCGGGGGGCGGAAAAAAGGGCCCCGGGAAAAATTTTAAAAAAGGGGAAAAAAAATTTTTTCCCCCAAAAAGGGGGGTTTTAAAAAAAAAAAAAAAAAAACCCCCCAAAAAAAATTTTTTTTTTAAAATTTTTTTTTTTTAAAAAAAAACCCCCCAAATTTTCCCAAAAAAAAAAAAAAAAACCTTTTATTTTAATTTCCCCAAATTTTTTTTTTTAAAAAAAAAAAAAAAAAATTTTTAAAATTTTAAAAAATTTAAATTTTTTTTTTAAAAAAAAAAAAATTTTAAAATTTTTGGGGGGGAAAAAAAAAAAAACCCGGGGGAAAAAAAACCCCTTTTTTTTTAAAGGGGGAAATTAAAAAAAAAAAAAAAAACCCCTTTTAAAAAAAAAAATTTTTTTTTAAAATTTTTTAAGTTGAAAGTTGCTCGGATTAGCTTCTAAAAAACTCTCAGAGAAAAAAGTTTTGTATTTTCTCCTAAAACCACCCAGTTGGATATCAGAATCTACTAGATTTTATTTGGCGAAATTCCAACAAACGGGGAGCTTCATCTTTGTCAAATTATTAACAATTCTAATTCAAAGCACACCCGTTAGAAACGATTTCGCCGTTTGTAAATTATTTTTATGTAAATTTGAAATAAAATGAAAATTCCTAAATACCTGTCATTCAGAAAGAAAAAAAAAAAGAAACATCGTCTTCATTTTACGTTACGTCACGTTTCGTATCCAGCGAACTTCGCTTTTCAATTAATCATAAATATTTTCGTTATCGTTTTATAATTTATCAATGTTTCGTTTTCGTCGATGACAGAAAAAAGAACGTCGTAAAAGCGGTCCCCTCGAAGGCGTCGCGAAAAACCCCAAGGAGCGAACGACGCGGGAAAAAAATTGCAAACACGGCACATGAACGGATCACGGAGGAAATGAAAATCCAACGTCGAACGAGGAGAGTGGAAAAACCATCGGCGCGTTGGAAACCTAGAAACATTATCTCTTATTTGACTCACGTAATCTTGGTAATGATTTTCCAACGTTTCCAGATGATAAATCGCCGGACTGTCAATTCTAGTCCCTTAACTTGTGAAAAACTGATAAGGGACATTCTTGTTCCGGCTCGCCGCAAACTGGAACGAATTGCTTTAAAGTGAAACGCCGGTAAAGTCCGAACGAGGAGGAAATGGCACTTCGTGCAAAGTGTAAGACGAAATTGAGCTGTATCGATTAAATGTATTTCGAAACTTTTCATGAGACGATGGGGAAAGGTAATAAATAAGAACGTGGACCATTTATCGTTACGTTTGGTTAACGTTTTAAAAGGAATATATAAAAGTTAAAAATAGTATTTCTTACCAACAATCTGAAATTAGCTAAAGAAATTATTAGATTCTAAATGATATTCATATTTCATATTTATTTACAGAAGGTTAAAATTGTAAAATAAAACTCGGAAGAGGACTTTGTAGCAACTTTATATATATATATATATATATATATATATATATATATATATATATATATATATGTACACGCTGAGGTGTTTTTTATTTTCATTATGATTTTTTATTTGATTGAAAACGGTATGCGTTGTAAATGGGATGTAAAAAGGGAAATAACTGAGAAACTGAACGCTTTTTTATTCTGTTGTACTTAATAATGTAACTGTAAATAAAGATATAATAAATAAATTCTATCCTTCTTAATAATGCGGATGGGCTTGTTTAAAAAGTTGCACCATCAGATAAGTTTCCACATTTCTCGAAGGATGTTCCTGAGACGAAAAATGTTCTTATATTTCGAAAACGACCTTTCCCAAAGTCTACCGAAGTAAGACAGGCTATTAAATAATTTTTTGACTAGTCAAGGAATCTGCAGATGCCCCATCGCACTTCTTAATCTCGTGTAGTCCGGATTCTTTTTAAAACACTATCAGACTTAGCTAAAACTCGCCCACTTGTTGCATCGTTTATACTGTGTAACAATGTACAATCTCCACGACTTGCACTGATTCTACCAACGACAACCCAAGTTTAAATTTTCTTGCGTCTACTAACCCTTTGTAATTGTTGCTAATATTCTTTAGATGTGTTTAAACAGAAATATCGAGAAATCCCTTCGAGCTCATCCTAATAGCTCTAGCTTCTGGCGGGACGAATTGCAAAATAACGGTTTGACTTCTGAAAATGTTCATTATAATAAAAAGCGGTTTTTTAACACGTTCCCCAACGCGTAAGAATGGGGTGGTGTTTTTCAATACCAGGGCAAAACCCTTTGTGAATGCCCTGGTTTTTGGACTTTTGAGAAACACTTTTTTTGTGTTTGCTATTAATGCATCCCCCTCCGGTAACATTTCTCGAATAGTTTGTGCCACAAAGATGTAAGATGGACTTTACACGAAACATGTAAAGTCCTTCACATTTTTCTTTAAGGGAAGGGCCCTACACTACACATTGTTGCTGCACCATCGCTCATGAACAACAACAGTTGACTGGTTGACACTTGAAATTTTTGTAACGTTTCGAAACTACGGCCTAATTGCTTTTCTAGTACACTGTTTTCATCTTCTCGGCTAATAGAATTGAAAATTGGTTTAATAGGGTCTAATCGCGCATATTAATTCAAAATAAATTTTTGCAATCTGTCGTCTCATCAAGACGCCACAGCTGTTTATCTTTTAATTCGGCTTTAATTCGATTTTCAATGTCCTCACGTATTCCGTGGAATATCTCTCCGTAACGCTGTCCGAGATGGTAGTATCCACTCGGGATTGTATTCCCCCCAATTTCGAAATGCTTTTTATCAAGTATACGAAGTGGTAGACCACATACCATAAACGTTAAAAACAATTCTAATTGAAATTGACGTTGTTGTGAGACATCACTTCTTTTATTTCTGGTGTGGCTATTTATATGTCTTTCACAATCACGTTTGCTCCCGCACAGTAGTTTCTTTTACAAACTTTACAGAAAATTGTACTCCATTGTAGTGTAAATCCACAAATTCACTAAGAAATTTATTAACTTTCGTAGGTAATGGCCGTTTATTTTAATAGTTACGTTAGACATAATCACTAAAGCGAGCAACCGACGCTTTTTAGTATGCCACGAAGTGGTGCAAACGTAACATCTGCAGACTCGTCATTTGTTGATGAATAGAGCGCGTCATCCGTAAATGAATAAGCGCGCTGTTAGTTCGTAGCCGTCGATGAATGAACTTTTTTTTGTAGTGGCCCACTGTGAACAACGCCCATTTATCAACGAACACCCAAACTGCAGGTGTATATTTGCGCGTCTTCACGACGTAATAGCAGTGGTTTTGGTCCTCGTCCCAATATTTCATATTTAAATTACCTATGTTTACATACATATATGCGCCTGGCAGCCTGATTGCGAACCTGGCGCGTGGCGCTCTTGGCCCGCTCTACTGATCACCCGGATTCCGCCACAAGGGCAACGAGCTGATGTCGAGGCCATCATCAGTCGCTATGCACCTCCTTGACGTCATGAGAGCGAAGCCTTTCTTATGCACTTAAGTAATTATTTTAAAATACCACAAATGGTATACAGAGAGAAAAAAGTGGCATAACCGAAATTGTCAAGATCGATAGGGCAGTCAGAATCGATAAAATATAGTCAAGATTGGTAAAATAGTCAAAATATGTAGAAGAGTAAGAGAAATAAGATAAATTATACGATACGATACGATAATTCCAGAAGATAAGTATAAATACGGGAA
Source organism: Dynastes hyllus (assembly GCA_029619255.2). Classification (NCBI taxonomy): domain Eukaryota; kingdom Metazoa; phylum Arthropoda; class Insecta; order Coleoptera; family Scarabaeidae; genus Dynastes; species Dynastes hyllus. Next base: position 1,282,024 of record JAROYC020000015.1, read on the forward strand.
GTCAAAATTTATATAGAAAAGAGGTAAATATCTGTATCACAAAACGAACAACTTCAAGGTAAAACTTTGCAGATGCAAGATTAGAAAACGATAATTCGAAAATTTAAAAAAAATCATAATGTATATATTATGTAGGTACAATCATCGTGCTATCATGCTCCTATTAATGGCTCCGAAATAGAAAATCCTTAAACTAAAATGAAGGAAATAAATTGCACAAATAAGGGTGCCAGAAGCTTTTTTAAGAAAAGCGCCAAAAACTTTGTTGCACCCCTCCTTGATGTATGGAAATATTTATAACAAGTGAATCTAGAAATTTTTACAATTTTATTAAAAAATAAATAAAAACTTCATATAACAAAGAAACATTTTTAAAATCTTAGTTGTATGTGGTTTATTTTGTGAAAACTTGGTTCCTGGGCGTCGTCTCCGGACAGGTGGAGTAGCTCTTTCCTGACGCACGATACCGCTTCTCAAGTCGTAGCTTGGTAAGGGTCTGCTACCACAATCAGAGTAATTGCTACTGGGTTTAAAAGTACCTAGAAATACAAAAAAAGACAGCAAAAACGGAAGCTACGCTGGGCGAAATTAGAAAAATGAAATAAAAAGTTATTGGTGTTCAATGAATATCGAAAACTAAAAAAAAGTGAAACAGTGATCAGGCTAAGAGTAAAAAACATACACATCCGTATGTATATCAGTCAACAACTTAGAAGACAACTACCTAATAATATATTGAAATATATTTCTCAGGGAAATTTTGGGGAAAATTTGAAATTTTTTAAATTAATCTAAATTCTTTGTGGGGTCGGGAGTATTCCCGGATACCCTTTGGGAAATCTTGTGAATTTTCAATTAAATAATTTGAAATTAACGAGCTTTTGAATTAAAATTATAAACTAACCGTGAATTCGTACGATGCTGTCACGTAAGCACTTTGTTTATGTTAACCTTTACAGGAATCTGCCAGTTCTAACCTCGAACCTTTCCTTCTTTGAAATTATGCTTTAATTTCGCTATCGAACACTTTCAATGGAGACCGTAGTAAAAAACACTAGTTACCTTAACGAAAGTCCAACCAGAATTGATGACTTTTCTGGCGTCCCTATCTTGCTTTGTTTTAATCGCGAAAGGCGATTGTTTACTTCCACAGCTAATTTTGCTGATTTAAATCCAAATATAAATTTTCTGATGCCTTTCGATCAAAGGAAGTTATTTGTAAAAATAGCATAAAACAATGCATGCGGTAACGCTACCAGCTGACAGAAATTTTGATGACTTTATGCTTAAAAGAACCGCTGACAACAACGAAATTTACTAACGATTTACTTAATAACGTTAGGACAAAGACTTAATTTACGAAATGATGTTTGAAATACCTTTGAATATACCCTGTTGTCTGTTTTAAATGAATTTTACATTAATTTTTACGATTTACAAGATTAGGAGAATAAAATGCAGAGTGGATTTGTCAGTGTTACACTACGATCGTCGTTATCTGGACTTATATTTCTAATATAATGTCCTCACTCCAAGACCAGTTGGCATGGGGAGAAATCGTGACTTGGAATATTATATTTTTACCCGCGAGAGGGTCTTTTCATTACCAACGGGTGGCTAACCTGAACACCTTATACGTTCCGAGATTGAGAGTTGATGTTGTCCTTGTAAATATTGAACATTACAATATATATCACTAAATATGTGCTACCAACTATATAAAGAAGGGGTTACTTTAAGCAGTATAAAAATATACATCTTTAACAACTATGACGGTACATCACAGAAAAATAACATATGTATTAAAATTCGAAGCAGAAACGTGGACAATGACGGAAAGAAACTGAGCAAGAATAACAGCGACAGAGAGGAGATTCTTAATAATAATAATGATGATAATAGTTTATTAAGTCCAACAGTTTTCACCAGCCTAAGGACACATATACATAATATTTAAGAAGCATGGCAACAATTATATGAAGATTAATTAAAAATAATATTTAAACGAAAACATGAAAAGCAAACAATTCGCATCACTAGCAAAATCTTCGACATCACTAGCCGTGTCCACCCTCGAAAAAATCTTCACATCATCAGCAAATAATAATCGGTGACAATCGACTGAGTTGGCTAAGTCATTGATAAATATTAAAAAGAGTAAGGGTCCGAGATTCGACCCCTGCGGTAACCCTATCGTAGCATTAAGAAGCCCTTAAGACGAATTGAGAACAAAACGAACAGAGATTGAATTAGGAATACAACTATCAGGAGTAGTCTGGAAGTGAAGCCTATAGTGGAAGTCTTCGAGAAAGCACAATGAGATGGTGTGGTCAACAGTAATACGAGTTCTCGAAGCTAGAGTAAATAAGAAAACAAAAGGAAAACCTAGCATGGTTGGAGGATGTAGGATTAGCAGTAGTAAAGAGGGAAGAAAACTGGGAGGATACACAGCAGACTATACAGGATAGGATTTCATCAAAAACAACCCCCAAGTAAATGGATCATTAAAGAGATAAGATATGTGGACGTTATTAACTTATCAGGCTCAGTAGATTTAAATACTTTCCGATTATCTTAAATACGAGGGACATTCAGTAATTAATGAGACAAACTGCATTAGCAGGAAAACTACCGAATATTATTAGATGAAACTTTCTGTGGGTCAAGTTGGCAACCCTGGGGACAAATTAAGTCAGCCGTTTGAAAGAAATAAAGGCAAATATAACCTCTTTTGTTCATTTCAAAATGTCTCGAAGCATGTACGGAGGAGCAACGTTCAGTGTGTTACGGTGCAAAATTCCTGCCTCTAGCTGTATGTGCTACGATGCAAAATTTCTACGCCTAGCTGTATAAGTTAACCCTCTGATTATCGTTCGAGTTAATGTTTATTCCGATAGATGACTCCCCTGTTGAAAAATAATGTTTATATTACCTTTTTGGGATTTAGGGCTACCTACCTGATTAAGTATCGTATCGGTTCCTGTTGTAAACATTCACCTGATGGGGGAATTCATATTTCCGAGCTATGTAGATACATACTGATGTCATACCGCTTCACGTAAGTGTTCTCGTTTGAATTCCGTTTCTAATCCTTTTCTCTCCTTTCGGAGCAAACCCCCTTGTTTAGCCCTAAAAAGCGTGTGAACAAGCCCACCGTTTCGCCCCTGAACAACTTGCTTGAGAAGCTTGAGACGCTTGAGAAGCTTCGAGAACCCAAGGCGTGGTTAGGTTTGGACGCTGTATATTATATAAGGTATTTTTAGATTGTAATATTTTTCGTGCACGAATATAATCCATCCTGTAACGCTTCTAAATTTTGTTTATCAGTTTTGCAATAGTTTATTCACTTTTGTTACTTTATTTCGCTAATAGTGTTACAGCAAGGATCTTAGATCTTAGGACCATAGTACACAAGGCTTATGTTTGTATAACGTCAAATCTCGTATAACCGTTATTCCCGCGTAATTCTTGAAACGACGCTATCACGTCATCCCTTTGTTTTGCTTATTTACCGGTTACTATTTTCGTACTATGAATATACTTATTTGTCTGTTCATTATTGTTGTTTATTTATTTGTTTAAACATATTCACATGTGCTTACACATTTGTAAATATATGTCACATGTTTACTTATTGTTTCTTTATTTATAATATATTTAATCTTGTTAAACTGTGTATTTTTCCTGTACTCGTTATTTGGTAATAGTATCGTAACGTACAGAGTACCCGAAAATTAATCTTCAAATATATTTGTAGCAATATTTACGTGGCCTATCAAGTAATCCGTTATTGTCATACTCACACTACCCTAATTTTTATTATTCGTTATCCTGCGACGAATTTCCCTATTTTGGCGTCGCTAAACTAGTCCCTTTATATTACTTAAATAGGGTAGCGTTTATCAATCTCCCACGCCATCTTCGGCTAGGCTAGGGCTAAGGGAACCGCACCCCATACCACCGTCTCGAATATATAAAAGTGCCCACCATCTTCAGTGCTTGAAAGGTTTATCATTCCTCTTTTCGCGCGATATTTTCGCGATAAGCGTTACCGTGGCAAGTGATAAGATTGTTGTTATCCGAAGGTTTGAAGCCGGCCGAAATTTACTTGAGAATGTTGAAACATGGTGGGAAGTGTTTAAGCCGCGGAAACGTGTATAAGTGGATTGAACAGTTTAAATCGGATAGAACAAGTGTCACCGATATTCATCATCCCATACGACCGGTCGAAGTGTCGACCGACAAGCTACAAAATCGCATAAATGACCTTATTCTCGATGACAGGAGTATAAAAATCGTGACAATAGCTGATTTGTGTAATGTTAGTGTTAAAACTGTGTATTCAATCATTCATGACAAGCTGAATTATTGCAAAACGTGTTCGAGATGGGTTCCAAAACAGTTGACTCAAGTCCATAACGATACCCGTGTTCGCATTTGTTCTGAACCACATTTCCACATCCTCCTTACAGTCCCGACCTCGCACCGTCCGATTTTCATCTGTTCGGCCCGCTCAAAGAATTTTTACACTGCACCAAGTTCGAAGACAACGAAGCGGTCAAACAAGCTGTACACAAGTGGCTCGGACACCAAGGTCAAGAATTCTTCAGCAATGGAATTAGAAAGCTCACAAAGCGATAGGAGAAGTGCCTAAATGCTGGTGGAAACTACATTGGAAAGTAGTGTAAATTTCATTGTTTTTTTTTCCACAGCCATTTGTCTCATTAATTCCTGAACGTCCCTCGTATGTTAAAATTATCTATCAAACTCTATAGTAAAAATACTTTTATTAAGGTCTTCTTTAAAGCGAACCTAAGGATCTCCGCAATTGCTCCGGTTCAAACCTCATTTTTCTACCACGCGGTCGAATAGGAACTGCGATAGCCTTAGATAAATCTTCCATCAACAGATGTTATTTTCGCATAAGCAAAAAGAAAGTTATAAAACCGAAATATCGCATCGTCTAAGCTCGTCTTTACTTCCTCTCTAAAGCAACGCATAACGTCCAGCGGAGGAAAATTAATTCACTCCGGGCTGTTACGATTTCTCTCCAATTTTTCCAAAGACCCCCTTACCGCCGATTTTACCAGATTTCCTTTTCCCGTGACCTAGTTAAAAACGAACGGTTTTTTCGGCATATCTACTCATTTTAAAACCTCTTCCAATTCCGAATCAATAAGTTATGCCTAATTTATACCTCGAAAATCTTTTCTAAAGCACCATTCCCCTCATCTTGTTCCTCTGTCTCACGCGCATCAAGCGTGCCGAAAATTCTTTCCAGCTTGCCGGGATCAAGAAGCAACGGAAACTTGGAGAACGAAACTTGGAGGAAAATAAGTTTAAGTTGACGTAATCGTCCGGTCCGCGTGATTTCGAAACGTTTAGCCGTTGGTGGTAAAGGGAAGCGGCAGCACTGAAAGAAAACGAAGAAGAAGTAATTTGTAACCGAGTTATAACGCGGCGTAATTCCACATTCATGACTGAAAAGTGGATTTCGTGGATTTTCGTTTCGTTTGGGCTTGTTTTCTTCCTCGTCCGGCGAGGCGTTCGAAAGTTCTTTTTCATTATTGGAATGCTGTTCAACGCTTCGGGGAATTACTGCGTAAATTAGAACAAGAAATAAAGCGAAAGAAGAAGAAACTCATTCGGTAGCTGTAAACGGTATTTTTACGAAGTATGAAGTGGGTTACATGTAATAAATTGTGACGGTGATTGTTTGATGTAAACTTTATCCAAAATTCCAGGAAAATGCTGAGGAATAGAAAGAGTAGAAGTACATTCTTACTTAATATGGTAAATCCTGCTTGTTGGAATAACAATCATATCAAGCAAAATGCAAATCAACACTAATGAAAGTACAAATAATCATCTCGAGGATTTGATATCCGCGCAGTCATCGAACAACCATATTTGATATTTTCGCTTTATCAATATAATTAATTTAAAATTTATTATGTGAATATTTTTTCAGGTTACTTACTTTAGTAGATGTCGTAATTGTGTAATTTAGTACTATAAAATCATCAGCTTGAGCTCAATATTATACAGGGTTTCCAAGAAGTTTATTTCTTGATTCAATTTACTCGTAAGGTTTTATTGAAACTCTTTCAGGACGTCTGCTAGGGGTTTTAGATATGGAAAGTTGCAGGAAGCAATAGAAGAGGTATAGTGAGTATTGTCAGAGGAAGAAAGTGAACCTTATAACAGGTTATGAAGCAGACACAGAAGAAAAGATTATTTAAGACGATCATAGCAATGAATCTTCACAGCCAGCCGATTTTGTAGAACAGTAGTCAGACCGTAATGATTACTGTTTCCGGTGTTCTGAAAACTGTACCTGGTCCAAAATAAAATGCTAAAAATACACCAAGATTTTCACGACATTGCAGTCAATACTAACTGATGTATCCAGAAGTAAAGAAGTGAAGTAGAATATTCTATAGACAGAAACAGTTACATTAAATATAGAAATTTGACTTAAGTAAACTCCTAGCTAATGCTGCTACAAAGGCATTTGTGAATCAAATAAATGTAAGTGTACCAGGAAAACAAAACTGTGTACGAGAGTAGATTGAAAAGTTTCCGGAATGACAATGAAAACAAAATGAATCGGGTTCAAGTTATATTTTATTTTTCAATATAGCAGCCTCTTATTCGACCAAAATCCTCCTTTCCACCCAGACATGTTTTGAGTTTTGGGAATAGGTGGAAGTCCGACGGAGCCAAATCAGGCGAATACGGCAGGTACGGAAGGATTTCGAACTTCAATTCTGTAAATTTTTGCTGGGCGATTGCACTTGAATGAGCGGGCGCATTGTCGTGGTGAAACAATACTTTTTTCTTGACCATTCCCGGGCGTTTTCCTGAATTGCTGCTTTCAGTTTGTCCAAAAGTGTTGTGTAATGTTGGTCCTAAAACAATTTTTCCTTTTTCAAGGTAATCAATTAGCAAAATTCCTTTTGCGTCCCAAAAAATCGATGCCATCACGTTTCCAGGCGAGTGAATGGTCTTTGCCTTCTTCGGATCCGATTCACCGCGTTCAATTCACTGTTTTAATTGCATTTTTGTTTCTGATGTGTAGCGATGGATCCATATCTCATCCATCCATTGGATTCCTCGTAAACACTTCCAAACAATGGGCTGAGGTTCGAGCTCGAATGGATTTTCTAAGGACCATCTCTCATTCGATCAGAAGACTTGACCAAAAACTATTTCAAAGCTTTTTCCATATGGCTGTGTATAATATCGGTGGATGTTTTGATATAAATTGTGGTAAAAATTCTATAAAATCCAGGTTGAGGTATAAAAAAATGTTCGCTTTTAAATTTTTTTAAAGACCCTAAACAAGTTCGTTCTAGGTACGTTTCTGCTTTTGTAATTTGTTCCAAATGTACCTTCAGCAATGGCAGGAACAGACAACACAAGAATACAAAATCTGGTGTAAATTATCACATATTAGTTTTGTAAAACAAATGAAGTTCAATATTCCATTGATTTTCCTAGTCACAATTCTCGATTGTCAAAAAAATTCAAATTATGAATTTCTGTACTTTCTTTATTATTTTTTAAGAAAACTTCATTTCATGCTCCTTTCTTTTGGGGTAGACATGCGCAGTTATTTTTAGCTTTTAACAGAAATAAGAAAAATATTCTAGAATTACTCAATGAGACAATCCCTAATGTAAAACGACATCATTTGAGACTTAAAATACAACACATCTGGTGCTAACTAAAATTCGTCAAGCTCAAATTACTACTCTTCAGTTTGACAAATTGCTCCTTTCGACGCGATAAAATTTAATTAAACCATCACCTTAGGCGCCCATCGGGACCCTTAGATTAATTAAAATAATTAATCCTAAACTAGGCTTCCTCCACTGTTCTAGCGCCTGTTAGTCGCTTTTGATATATCCCAAATACACTAGACGTCACTTCTGATACCGCAATGATTTAATATAAGACGTGAAAAAGGGAAATTTGCAATAAAATATATTTGGAGATAGGTTAGGAGGACATGGCTGAAATTATAAACATGTTATCATGGAATAGTGGTCCATTAGCTATTAATACTGTCTTTGATAAGGACAATAATGTAAGATATATCTGTTAGACACCAGAAAATTATGCAATTGTAGTACAGTGAAATCTCCCATAATGGACATCTCCCTTGAGTGGACAATTCCGTTATGCGGACAAATACTCATTCACATAGAATTTTAGAAATTTAGACTGATTTTAAGTACATCATTTAATAAGTAGCTACTTAGGCTTAAAATGTTGAATCAACAGTTAAGAACAACAGTGCCTAATGAGAAAATGAATTTCTACAAGGATTCTGGTGAAAAACTTCTTTTTTTTAACTGTATTTTCTCTATAAACATAATTGAGACCGTGCGATTTTGACCCAATAAAAACAACCCGTTTAAGTCCAATTCAACCTTTTCTTATCGTTCCTGTTTTTACTTCTCGTTCTAGGTGTCGGTGTCAAATGCCCGCAAGGTGACATTACTATCGGTCGAGAGAAGCCTTTCAGGACTTTTTCAGTGCGAAGTGTCCGCCGACGCCCCTCTCTTCCATACCGACGTTAGGGCAGCCGAAATGACCGTAGCCGGTAAGTTCCTAGCTACCCTACACACGTATCCACCTGTACGACCGCCGTTTGATGTTTACTGTTACCTTGCTCATAATGGTAGCCGCGTGCGCTTTTTCTGTGCGAACTTTTTGCCTGCGGCGGCAGTAATGTACCTCGCTCGGCTCGCTAATGGTACGACATAATTGTTTAGAAATGCGGACATAATCCCGCTCTTGTTAATGGTTGTTGGTCTAGCCGGTCTGAGCTGAGGCGATGATTTCAAAGCAGTGGTTTTTTTAAAGAGATATATTCAAACGTACCTATATGATGAACACACCCCAAAGAAAGAGATAACGCGATATCTCGGGAACGAATGCAGATTTTATAATTCTGAAAACTTTATTATAAATGTCCGTTAGAGGCACATATTTCATGGATTTTTTTAATGAAATATGTCACCGCTGGTGGCGCCACCTACCTTATTTTTTTTTTTAATGGAATACACACCTTTTTATTCGATTTTTAAAATCTGCAACACATTTGTGATAATTTTCTTTATAACTGCAACCATCCTATATGATTTAGTTGTCGAAAAAATATTTTTTATAAATTTTAGACGAAGATATATGTAGCTCGGTACCTATGTATGTTAAGAAAGTTCGAATAAATAAAGATAAATTGATAAATTTTATATCAAATCAATGATAAAAGGTTATATTCTGTACATATAATGTAAATAATATCTAAATACAGTAAAACCTGCGTTAACGGCCACCTGTTTAAAGCGGCCACTTGAGGTAACGGACAATTTCAAAGTTGCCCGAATCGACTGTAAGGAAATTCCCATATACGAAAACTAGTTATTTATGGCCACCCTTATAAAACGACCTTGGCCAAATAAACCCAAATTTTTACCGCCTATCTTCATAGAAATTTACCTGCCGACATCGGGCGGACTATTTATGATATATTTTTATGATGTAAATATGTACGCAATATTATTTCGTATTTGTGCGATGAATGCGATCTTAGTCCTGAACACGCCTCGACAGCAAATTGCCGGCGCAATACGTGTTTGATCAAACAGAGATCGCTTTCATTTCTACAAGTTTACATATAATGTGGTCTTTCAGTTACTTGCGGTTAGTTTAAAATTTTCTCCGTATTCGAAAGGTTCTTTCGGTTACTTGATTGGTTTAAAGTTGTCTCCGTATTCGAAAGGTTCTTAATTAAGTATGTCGCCAAAAAGAAAACGATTGTCGCTAAAAGACAAAATAAATATAATCGCGGAAAGTGAAAAGTATACGTCAAGTTCGCGAAAGTTGACCGAAAAATATGGGGTTGGAAAAACACAAATTAACGATATTATAAAAAATAAAGGTGAATTAAAAAAGATGGTTGAGGAAGATGTTAACTTGGAGCAAAAACGAAGATTTCCGCAGTCGGAGGGATTGGCAGTGGATCAAATCGTCTACAATTGGTTTTGCAAAGCCAGAAATAAAGCAATTCCAATATCTGGGCCGCTACTTAAACAAAAAGTACTGGAGACAGGAAGCAGTTTAAAGATGGAAAATTTCGCAGCATCTAATGGATGGTTGGAAAGTTTCTGCCGGCGACACAGTATAACTTTTAAATCAATTTGTGGTGAGTCCGCAGAGGTTAATTTGGACGATATAGAGGACTGGAAAACCAAGTTACCGTTGATTTTAAGAAATTATTCTCCTCGAGATGTCTTTAATGCCGACGAAACAAGTCTTTATTACAGCGCCATGCATTAAAAAATGTGCAGGAAGGCAGCAAAACGACGTTTGACTATTTACTGTATGCAAATATGGAAGGTGAGAAGGAAGATCCATTAATAATTGGAAAAAGTAAAAATCCTCGCTGTTTTAAGGGTAATCATGTTGACAAATTACCCTTAGAATGGGTTTCTAACAAAAATACGTGGATGACAACGGAAATTATGTCAAGATGGCTACATAAATTTGACAAAATGAAAAAACAAAATAGAAAAGGACTTCTTTTCTTGGATAACGCCACGTCACATTCTAAAGTTCCATTAAAAAATTTTAAACTAGTCTTCCTGCCGCCAAGCTCCACTTCGCATTGTCAGCCCTTGGATCAAGGAACAATTCAGAATTTCAAATTGATTTACCGAAATTTTTTGATTAAAAGGCTTCTAACGTTTATTGACAGTGAATGTGATTTTGAAAATTCTGAAAAAAACATAAATTTAGCCAATGCACTTATATGGATTACAGCTGCTTGGAAAAAGGTATCTCCTGCTACAGTTAAGAAATGATTTTCCAAGGCCGGATTCTCTGATGTTATCCAAGAAGATACAATGTTTGATGAAGAAGACGAAATATCCCTTGCCCAACTCTTTCCTACAGTTGGTAACGAAATTGTGGGTTTAGATGAATATGCTTCTGTTGATAATCATGTGGCTACAGGGAGCCCTTACTTCTGTATTACATAAATTGTTGAAGAATTGTACAATAATGATGAAGAACATAACTCTGATAATAGTGATGTGGACGAATATAAAACTCCAAAATCTACTTTATCTAGGATGAGCGATGTGTGTGCAAAATTAAGAGACATACAGAATTATTTATTGTGCAATAACAATGGTGACATTTTTATGGAGGTTTCTCGAATTTTACTTACATGTGAAGCTGTGGTTTTTAAATCGAAACTAAAAAATTTAAAGCAAACAAAGATTAATATGTTATAATAATATGTAATAAATAATGAACATATGTATTATCTATTATATGTATACATATATGTATTTATAATATGTATATGTACATATTATCTATAATATGTACCTAGTCTATGTTTTCTATTACATACATTAAAATGGTTTTTCGTATACATATGGGTATTTATATAATATTTACTTTCATTAATAAAATAAAAAGAAAAAACTGAAAAACCAGTTATGTATTTTATTTGTAAGACGAAAAACCATCTTTATATAACGGCCAATACTCTTTCTTCTTTTGGTGGCCGTTTTTGAGAGGTTTTACTGTAATACGACACAAAATGAAAATTGATTCATTTGTAGGGTTGGGGCATTAAAAATAAAATTCCCCTCAAAAATTTCCGTGTTTTAGTTTGAAATTTGATTTTTGAATACTAGTTCCATAAATGTCCTGATTGATCCCGTGGTTGGCTACAAAAATATTTTAAGATTTTGATTATTGAATACTAACTTATAATTTGATTATCCCTCAAAAAACAAGTAATTTTTAAAAATTTCAGGTTTTTTTTTCTTTTTTAAGGGAAAAAAAGACTTTTAAATTATATAAATTATGAAAATGTCTGAAACAAATAACAACTAGAAATAATTCTAAATCTGAAAATATTAAATAAATTTTTGTATTTAATAAATGTTGAAATTAAAATGAATCTTAATGAAAGATTACCAGAATTGTGCCAGTGTATAGAAACGTCGATCGTACATTACTTTCCAACTGCAGACCCATATCTGTAATATCTTCTTCTTCTTAACCCCTTAAACCTTGTCTACCCTTATAGGTGTAAGGCAGGCGTGGGAGTTGAGTTTTCTCTGGGTTAGTTTTCCATATTTTCTTCCCTTTTCCCTTTTTTCCTGTGTGGCTTGTTGCGCATCGTCCCAAGTCACTCCTCTTTTTTCAACGGCACTTCTTACTTTTCTAACCATTTTTTTCCCGGACGTCCTTTTCCTTCTTTTTCTAGATGTTCTTGCTTCGAACACTTGTTTGACTATTTTCTCATCTTCCATTTTTTTATGTGTCCAACCAGCGTAATTGACCTTCTTCTAAATTTTTTTCCCCTTTGATTTTATTCCCAGATTCTTCCGAATGTCTATTTCTAATTTTGTCCATTTTAGTTTTGTCCTCCTTCTTCGTATAAATCTCATTTCTGTGGCGGTCAGTTCCCCCTTTGTCTTTCTGTTAATGTCCATGTTCCGCTCCATGTATAAGTATTGGTGCAACCTTCTCGAAAACCTGCACTCTTATGTCTTTAGGTATCTCCTTCTTTCCTAGGAATGATTGTTTAATACTAGTATATAACCTGCCTCCTCCTGTTTTTCTTTCTTTTATCTATTCTTAATTTTTTCCGTATTTAAATGTTTGGACTTGTAGTTCTTCAGTACATATTTTTATTTTATGTTGTTCATTTCTTCCTACAATCATTGTTTTTGTCCTCTCCCTACTAATCTTCATGTTTATTCCTTCCAAAGCTTTCCTGTATATTTCAAGTTTTCATTTAGGGTTGCCGCATCCTTAGCTATTAAAACCATATCATCGGCATAGCACAATTCTGAAATTTCTATTCTTCTAATTTTCCAGTATTCCACCTCGTATATTTTCACCTTCTTCCTTGCTTTCTTTATTGCTTCATCCAGGACTATCGTAAACAGTAAAGGGCTTAGGATGCACCCCTGTCTTACTCCCAAAGTTGTCTCAAACATATTCGATTTTTCCTGTTTTGTTCTTACGTTTATATCGTTAAGAATGCAATAATTAAGAGAGAGAGCAATTCCAAGAATGTAATAATTTGTATGCCTGTCTCACTCATTCTGTAAGGATGATACATCCTGTTGAGACCTGCATAATATGGGTATTTTTCTAAAAAGATTCCTAGAGGTAACCCCGTAATCGCCCTCATTTACATGCGTCAACGGCCATGCCGCTAGAAATCTAAGACACAATATTTTTCTACAAAAATTCCTAGAACCGCGTCATCGCCCTGACTCATTTACATGCGTCAACGGCCATGTAAAATTCCGAGAAACGCGTCATCGCAAAATTAGCCGCGAACGAAACCGCTAATTAACGTAGCCGCGGACGCCATCTTTCCGCGGATGTCATCTTTCCCGCGGATTAAAAAGCGCGAACTTGAAATTAGCTGCGAAATAAAGCGCGGAATTAACCGCGGATTAAAAAGCGCGACCTTGAAATAGCCGCGAAACGAAACCGCTAATTAATGTAGCCGCGGACGCCATTTTTCCCGCGGATCAAAAAGCGCGAACTTGAAATTAGTTGCGAAATAAAGCGCGAAATTACAGGCGGATTAAAAATCACGAATCAAAACCGTGTACGCCATCTTCGTCGGAACTTCGCTAATTAATCACGCGAGATTAAAACCGCGAGCCGTCAATCAAACTTCGATTCCGCGAAATTACAGGCGGATTAAAAACGCGAGCCGCTAATCAAAAGTGCCTTTGGCTTCGATTCTGCGAAATTACCCGCGGATTAAAAGCGCGAGCCGCTAATCAAACTTCGATTCCGCGAAATTACCCGCGGATTAAAAGCGCGAGCCGCTAATGAAACTTCGATTCCGCGAAATTACCCGCGGATTAAAAGCGCGAGCCGCTAATCAAACTTCGATTAAAAGCTCGATTAAAAGCTCGATTAAAGTGAGCCCGTACATACGTAGTATACCTACTTCTCACTAAGAAAAAATAATAATTAGCTACCGATCTCATATGAGATCGCTGAGCGTTAATGGGTTAATACTCTATAATACAAGTTGAAGTAGCGTCTGCTTGAACTTGATCTAATCGAGAATACATGGACCGTACCATGTATTTATACGATTACAATATTGAAATGTCCGAAAGTCATAAAAAACAACAGAAACTACTATACGGGCACACCAATCGTGAAAATATTATGTTTCTAAAGCTTGCAACTTCCTCCTTTATTGTTTTCAGTAACTCTCCTTACTCCTACATCCTTAGGAGAGCAAGAAAGAGGGGAAAACTCGGCGGTTTTTCCGTTAAGGACGCTGTTGTTTATGCTGGTTTTACGGGCGACTTTTACAACATTTTTATTCCTGTCTCTATTCTAATGGCCGACGGCTGCTTTCCATCGGATCGCCGCGAATTCATCCTTGGAAATCTTTTGGAACCTCTCCCGTACAGGCTTTCCGTTACGAATGGCAGCGACCAGCTTTTACTGTCCCGCTCCGTATCGAGCGTCAACAAACTGTTTAGTAACAGTTCACTTTAATATCTTTGTAGTCGTAAATTCGTGCTGCTCGCTTACATGTGTGCGAAATATACGATGTATTATATGGTCCGTTAACCACAAACGCTGTTTTTGCATTAAAAATAATTAAAAAACCGATCAAAATAAGGTAAAACGAAGTTTTGCTTTGCCTAGAAACAAGAAAAGATATGGGAGTCAATAAAAGTATTTATTATTACTATATAATTTTTTTTTCTTATTGTGACAGGTGTGACTGGTGGTTAGACGGTGAGCTTTTAGAAAGCTCAGGACACAGTATTGATTCTCTTGTTAGGTAGTGAGAAAAGCACCAAAGTTGGGTCTAAAAGGACAACAAGCTGCGAGGACATGACTCTTAACCTGACGAAAAGCCTTGCTTTCGAAGCATGCAACCATGTAAGCGAAACAAGAAAAAAAAATGGAAAAATGACCGAACCATTACTAAATTTATAAGCGCAGTGCATCGTGTATTGTATGAAGACCCAAAAGCTATCTTAGTAATTACAATTAAATTAACCAATTTCTTTGGTTATTAAATTTGGCGCGTATAATAGCAGAAAGTAAAATAATTACGAGGTGCTCGTCAGAAGCACAAAATTGAATACCAGCTTGATAAATAAAGAACTTATACGAGGTATGCCAAGTAAATAACGAGAAATTGTTTCGAACGCTCGAACTGACTACACTGGCGGGAATTCAACAGCGCAGGCGTAAACTTCCACAGTTTTACTAGATGCGTGATAAGTTTCAACTCGGTCGAGTGGTTTGTGTGTGAAGTAGTAGGTTTGAAAGGTTGGCGTGGAAGCGTTGTATGTCGAAAAAATTTGCGATAAAAAACTCGAACAGAGAATTGTGATCAAATTTTTGACGAAATTAGGCGAAAAACCGTCTTCCAGTATGACCTTAGGACTCGTCGACAAAGTAAACAGTGGGTTGAGATTGGAGGAGTATGAAGACATTGCTCATTTGTTCCTTCGACATCAATGGCATTGTCCACAAAGAATTCGTTCCGTAAGGCCAAACTGTTAATTCGGCCTTCTATGTTGAAGTTTTGAAGCGGCTGTGTGCCAGGGTAGCGCGGGTAATCACGCCAATGCGCCCGCCCATTTGTCGCTTCTTGTTAGACAGTTTTTAGCGAAAAAAATAATTCCAATGGTGCCTCGCCGCCCATACAGCCCACATCTGGCACCAATGGACTTCTGGCTTTTCCCAAAAATGAAAAGTCCCATGAGAGGACAACGATTCGACTCCATAGAAAATATCCAGAAGGAGACGACGACGGTTTTGCAAGGTCTAACTTCGGGCGACTTTCAGAGGTGTTTCCATAAGTGGGAAGAAAGATGAAATAAGTACGTGGCACTCCAGGGGGGTTACTGTGAAGGATTGAATGCGTGATTATGTTTAGTTTTTTTTGTAATAAAACTTTAATAAACGAATTCTCGTTATTTAATTGCCACACCTCGTATAAAGTACTAACAAAACAACCATAAATACCTGTAATGAAATCTCTAAATGTAATATGCACGTCTTAAGTCTACAGGAAATTATATCAATAAACGACACGGATTGCCAGAGGAAAACCCATTTTCAAGAGAATAGTTTTTGATTGTCTTTCACAGTGTGTATTGACAAGGTCCAATATGGTTTAGAATTACAATAATGTGGTAACCAACAGTTAGCAAATAGTAAACACATCCACCAAACAGCAAAATAATTAGAAGTGCCCAGAGGAAACCTTAACAGAATATTGGTAAGATTCTTAATGCTCTCTTGAAAGTGTTTAATTTATACAAACTTCTTATTTTCTTAATATATTTTGACTTCCGTCGGTGAATTATGAAAATCTGTAACTTCTTTGGAAATTCCGACGCAATTAGATAATCGAACCTGATATCTCTCGCTTGCCGGTTGGGCGTGCTAACCACTATACCACAGGGACCTCACGTTAGGAACGTTAACTCTTTAATACCTAGTTGTTATTTTATCTGCAAGTATATAATAATATTTCGACAGACATGTTTTAATTTTTACATGTCAAAGTACACTGATTAATTAATATATTTTGACTTTCGTCGGTGAATTATGAAAATCTATAAAGTTCTTGGAATTTTCGACGTAATTAAATGATTCAAAAAATCTCTCCGGTGAGGAATCGATTATAAGTAACCTGGGAAAATATGCGGTAACAGCCAGAGGCATGCAAGCCATAAAGGTTACCATAAAAAATAAAAAATAAATTATAAACGTGCTGAAACACTTTCCCTTTTAAAAGTCTTCCTGAAATCACAAACTGGGTAACATCTTTAAATATTTGAATCATTAGATATCTTTCCACACTGTTTCGTCAAGTGAATTACGACGTCGGAATGAATGTTTTTAATGCCGAAAACGACCGTTCGACATCTAGCGATTTATATTTGCATATTTAAAATAATCTTTGAAACAACTTAATGCATCTTCCCCGCACCCTTCAAATTTGTTTAATATAAGAAAAAGGAAATCTTCTCTAAAAAACTTTCAAATTTTCATAATACACACCCAAATTTGTTTTTCCTTCTACAGCGCATAACTGTGCGTGAACACCATTCATAATTTGAACAGAATCCACTAGCGACATCGAAACATTTTGTAATTTTTCCATTCCCTCCGCTAGTCCGAAGTAATTGTTGTGAATAGTTTGTAAATCTCTTTTAACCTGACTATATTGAAATAATTTTTCCCCTGAAACCTTTTTTCTTGAAAAAAAAAATTTTTTCCGCCAGCTTTTGTCGGATTGAATTTAAAACTACTTCTTTACTTGATCAAAATATTTGTTTTAGTAAAACCGGGCCTGCAACCATGTTCCCCAAGTGTAAAATCGCTGGGTGGTTCGGGTAAATCAGGACAGTTTGTGAAATGGGCAGGTACGTTTCGGGGACTCTAGAAACACTGCATTTGTACTAGCAATCAATGCATTTACCAGTGGAAAACATGTAGGAATCGTTTGTGCTGCAAGATTTAGAGTATGGATTTTACACGTTACATGTAAGAGATTATCACTGTGTTCTTTAAGAGATCGGCCCAAAGAACGCATGTTTGCGGCACCATCACTCATAAACATTAAAAGTTGCTTAGTTGAAACTTCAAATTTGTTCAATGAGTTCAACACCCCTTTTAAAAACCCTTCATCGGCAGTACAATTTGTAACTCTTTTGGAAGCAAGTAAAGAGGAGAATGGCAGTCGATGTGGTTCCATTGTACGTAGCATTACATTAACCACAGAATGTTTTTGACGATCTGTTGTTTCGTCAACACACAACCACAATTTCTTGTCTTCCAATTCACATGGCACTACATTCCGTATCGATGTCCGACTAGGTAATTTACAGTCCGTATATTTATCCGAGAAGGAGACAAATGCTTCTTTGTCTAGTAAAAGAAACGATAGATTACATAAAATAAGAGTAACACATAAATCAAATGTAAATTTTTCTTGGTCTCGTATGCCATTTTTTGGGCAGAAGAATGCTTTTTGGGTTTTCGATGTGACGTTGACAATGGCTTCTGGGCCAACACTTTAAAAGGGGATTTTACAAACTAGACATTGAATTTTAGCGCCATCAAAAATTAAGTCCGGATGTCCACTATAAAGTTTTTAACTGTGTCTGCCATTGGCCGTTTTCGCAACGTACCTAACTGCGACATTTTTAAAGCGAACAAAAAAACGTACAATTACGAAATAAGTTACGACAGCCTACATATACATAAATCCGCATACAGCATCGATTCAGTACTGACGCTGTGAACGCGTGAAATAAATAATCGCCGACTCCGCACCACATATCTAGTACGCTGACTGTTACCGCTGTTTACCCAGACTAATTATAGGTACCTCGAAATCTATTAGAAGTAGACATGAAACTCATATCGATTAATTTTTAAACATAGAAACTAAAAACGTAATAATATACAAGGTGTTCCATTAAAAAAAAAACAAAGTAGGTGCCTGGTTGCCTATTTATAAGATCGGTGTGTTTATAATGTTATAATTTACAACTTGGAACGTAGGTGTCATTAGCGGCACGTATGGTGAGTCTCCGCTCGTTCAATGTCAAAATCTCTCTGGCAGCTATTTACATTCTTGCAGTAGCTCCAGCTTTTACGGCCTCCGATCGTTGGAGTGGGGGTTCTAGGGAATTAATATAAGTCCTATCAACGACGAACTTGGGGGAACTGCATCCTATATCTTTAATTAAAACCATAAAATCTAAACCATTCGTTCGTGGTATATACTTTCAGCAAGTTTTTTCTTTCTTCTAAAATAAACTAAACATTAAACCATTTCTATTTAGACGGAAACCACTTATAATCACCAATTGCCCGAAACAATCTCTTTTATGTCATATAGAACATATACTGTGTGAACCTTTGTCGCTTTTATTTCATTAGTCGAAGCAATCAGCAAGAATTCTGCTCTGTACGCAACCTCACAAAGGTACCTACGTTAATTAATGAACTGCGGGAACTTCGTCTTAGCGAGCAACGCCGATGTTACCTTAGACAAATAGGGTCAATGTTTTCATCATTAAGAGACCCACCCTAAAGCTATTCGCCACGAATTACTAAATGAATATATACCTACGAAACAGAACTTTCTCGGTTCAAGCAATACATAGAAATACATAAAGA
Source organism: Dynastes hyllus (assembly GCA_029619255.2). Classification (NCBI taxonomy): domain Eukaryota; kingdom Metazoa; phylum Arthropoda; class Insecta; order Coleoptera; family Scarabaeidae; genus Dynastes; species Dynastes hyllus. Next base: position 1,301,269 of record JAROYC020000015.1, read on the forward strand.
AACAATGCAGATGTATATCCGTCATATGACGTAATTTTATCTCCAAGGGAGGAATGTTGTCCTGTTATAAAGATTACGGAAGGGAAGGCGGAAATTGGATTACAAAATGTTTTAGATCTTACAATGAATAGAGTGATGATTGTTTAAAAAGAGGTGTTGATCCAAATGATAAAGGGTTGAAATGAGATTAATCTCACTGCAATACATAAATGGGGCTGCTGGGTTCAGCAGTTATAAACAGAAATTTGCGGACGGAGAGAATAATCAAATTGATGCATTTTTATTTGAAATTTATTTTGTTCCTTTAAAATCTCCTGCAGCAAAAAAAATTTCCCAAATTATCGGGAAAAAGAAGACCATCATCAGTGCAGTGCTGTCGTCCCTTTAAAAAATTTTTTTTTCTAAAGAGTCTAAAAAAAGTTATGAAGGAAGAGATCGTTTAAAGGGAAATTTAAATAAATAACCCAACCCACATGTGTTGAAGTAACTGGGGGAAGATTTTAATTATTACAAAGTTTTATCTTACCATCGTTGAGGGAAAAAATCTGCAGTTACAGGGAAAAATTTCTACATTTGTGATGCTGAACCGAGTCAGATGAATGCATTGAAAACTCATTCGCTACGTTTAACTGATGAGAAAGCTTTACATTTTGGTATTTCAAGTCTGCATGCATGGATAAAATGTTTCGAATGCATTTTGCAAATAGGATACAGACTTGATATTAAAAAATGGCAAGTAAGGAAAGCCGACGAAGACAAACTAAAAATCAGGAGAAAGAAGACCAAGAAGATCTAAAAGACAAAATGGGTTTACTCGCTGACAGACTGAACCCAGGATATGGTTCTACTAACGACGGCAAGACTGCCCGTAGATTTTTTTCAGAACCAGAATTAGCTTCTAACATCACTGGTGTTGATGAGGAATTGATAAAAAGACTAATTTTAAGAACCGTTTCTTGTGGATCTAATGTGTACATTAAAAAATTTCAACAATATACCTTTGATACTGCGAAACTATACACAGATAAATACGAGGGTAAGCCAAATATTATCTACACTTTCGCCATAACAACCTTTGAAGGTTATCGTAGTGGCAGCCGCGGGGGAGCTGGACGGCCGTCAACCTTGACCACCGACGACAACATTCAGCAAGCTCGAGATGGTTAACAAATAGGCGAGTTACCATAGCTGAGGTTGCATCTTCTTTTTAAAAATCAGTCACGGTCCTGTCTATCAAATTATCCACGATGAACTCAAATTTCTAAAGTGTGTTCGCGGGTGGGTACCATGAATGCTTTCTTGCAGAAAAAAAAACCAAACGTTTGGACATCTGCCAACGCTTACTGGATCGCTTTGAGACCCTGGAACCCCCCCCTACAGCCCTGATCTCGCTCGCTCAGACTTTCATCTCTTTGGACCGCCTTTTTGAAAGCTTTGGGGGGTCGTCGATTTGCCTCAGACGCAGACGTTCGGGATTTTGGGGCAAAGGTGGCTTCATACCAATCGGGGAACCTTATACCAGGAAGGCATAGGGAAACGGGGTCGCTGGACCAAGTGCATTCAAAGATGGAGACTATATCGGAAAAATAATGTATCCGTTGTACACCTACCTTTGTTTAATACAGTTGTAGAACTGAAAGTGTAAGTAATTTTTGACTTACCCTCGTATAACTGGTACTATATGCCTATAACAATGCACAAGATTTTCATTCCTGGCACTGACATGGTTAAATCGCTTCAGAGAGTTATATACCAGAAAGATGTCTAGAAAAGCAACTATGGAAGATTCAATACATATGCTATTAATTACCTCCCATCGATTAATCAAATTTTATACCCGAACCCCTTTCTTTACAAATCATACGAACCATTTCCAAAAGAAGTTATTGATTTGTTAGATTTAAATCCCGGTAACTATTTCGGCAACTGATTCTGAAAAGGAAGATGGCGCTAATGGGTGAATCATGAATAATTTCTCTATTTTTATAACGTTACAATACATATTAAAAAGCAAACCATAAAATGCTTTTCCCCTGATCATGCTCTTGTCCATCACGGAATATCCCACACTTTTTTTTACAATGCCCATTTTGGGAATTCCCTTTTTCTTTAAAACTTAATGATTTCGTGTACTCACTAAAATTAAAACAATACAGCATAATTATTTTTTGGGGGCAACCAGCGACGCTAAACAGCCTAAAGCGTCGTAAACGCGGCCATTGTTCTAGAAATCCATTGTTCATTTAAAAACAGAAATGCGTAGCGCTGAGAGGGAAGAAAACCACGTCGCGTAAAAAGCGAATATTTTTACATCTCAATACACCTATTACTTCCTGCCTACCCTCGAAAGTTTAATTGAATTTGTAATTACGAAAATTTTTTTAAATCCCCTCGCGCTCCAACACTTTAAATTTCAACTTTTCCTCCGAGCACTTTTTTTCATTTTGCGCCAACACTCGCCCCGGGAGGGGTTTACCCCCCTTTAAAATTTTCCCAGCCAGACTGGCAATTGGTATAAAACCCGGGGATTTATCCCATCTGAAGAAAACACATATAAACGATTTAATAAAAACTTTCCCCGCCCGCTGGACCAAACCACCCCCTCCAAGCACGTTTCGTTACCCCCAACCCCTTTTGTATTATTGCACCATCCCTTTCCGACCAGCTAGATTTTAATTAATGATAATTGCCGAATGAGAGTGGTTCTACGCTTGCAGGTTAGTAGATGTTCAAAATAGGAATGGTAGGGAAACGGTTTTAGAGGTGTGGGTAATCCCATATATTAGGAAAGGTCAAAATTTGTTAAAAGATATTGGTAGGTGATATTTCTTTGTAATAAATTGATAATTAAGTCATTTGTGTTTGTGTTCTGTGTGGAAATATACGAGGGTAAGTCCAATATTATCTACACTTTCGCCATAACAAGTTTTGAAGGTTATCGCAGTGGCGGCCGCTTGCGCATGCGTTGAGTTGGCGCCTCTGCGGTCATGTGTGCGGAATTTTATCACGATCGCGTCATTTGTCTGCTAGCTACAACAGCATAAACATGTCAGCTCCGCTATTAGTTTGCACAAAGAGGAACAACGAGCAGTAATCCGATTTTGCGGTCAGAAGGTGGGAAAGGTGCTGAAATTCACCGGGGACTTTTGTCACAATACGGGGACAGTGCTTTATCTCGTAAAAGCATTTTTTTGTGGATCGAAATGTTTCAAATTGGCCGCACGAGCGTAACACAAAAAAGGGAGCTCAGACACAGACGTTCGGGATGCGGTGAAAAGTGGCTTCACGACCAACCGAAAACCTTCTACTAGGAAGGTATACGGAAGCTTGTGGCTCGCTGGATTAAGTGCATTGCAAAAGGTGGAGACTATATCGAAAAATAATGTATCTGCTGTACATCTATCTTTGTTTAGAACTAAAAGTGTAAGTAATTTTTGACTTACCCAAGTAATTATCTAAAGGGTGTCAAATTAGAAGTGACTCCATTTTAATCTTTATTTACAAAAATTTGAAATATGAAGTTATAATGGTTCTGACAGTCAAATGTTCTGTTAGATCTTATAATTTTGATAGAGTAGCTCATAGAGTGTTTTGTGTAGAACAGTTTATTAAAAGAGGTGCGGTTCTTAATACGCAACGAAGATTTCGACATGAATTTCGTATTGCTATGGCCCCGTCTGGCAAAACAATTAAAAAATGGGTCACAAAGTATAGAAGAAATCAGTAGACGATTTTGAGCTACAAGAGAGGACAAAACGAGCAATAATGGAAGAGAATTGGAAAATATTCCAGTGAATCCTTAGGCTGATTTGCAATAATCAGCCGACAAGTAGGAATTTCTCATGAGTCCGTACGGACAATAATAAAAAAAGACTTTCACCATCATCCTTACAACCTTATATATAGAACTTTACATCAAATCTGGTAGTTCCGATTTTTTCCTGAGTTGTTTATGATGTTGGTCCAGTGAATAATACCTCGGAAGCTGAACACAACTTTGTCAAAAATCCAGAAAACCGCGAAATTTTCGACCTTCTTTCAGTTTTTGTCGTTTTTGACCCTGAAGGACTACTTTTTTGATAATAACTTTTTAGTACTTCTTTAAAGTAGACTACACTTGCCACAGTTTGAAACAGAATGGTCTTTGTAAGGTCAATAGTTTCCAAGATAGAGCCTTTCACCGTTCCCAAATTTTTTCAAATTCCCTAATTTTTAGCAATATTGTTTTGAGAGAATTTTGACCCTGCCTTTAAATGTCTACAGCCACTCGCCATTCGATTTGAAAATTCTGAAAACTACGATATTTATCGAGTTGTATTGATGCATCTGTCACAAATGTGAAGGTCTTATAAAACAAAATCCGAACTATGAACAAATCATTTTTATTTGAATTTAGGTACGTTTATATTTTTAACGATAGGTACTGTACAAAAAAAAAATAAAAAAAATTCATTTCACTGAAGTTTTCTCTCTTTGATGATCCTGGTTGAGTGATATCTTCACCATCAGCAGGTTCTTCTGCGACTAGATCACCTGTGTCTGTGTCATCGCAGCAACATCGTCCAGCTCATCGTCAGACAAGTCGTTTTCGAGGTTTAGCACATTTCCCAGGAGGTTAGACAGCAGTAGTTGTAAACTGCAGAACATTTCAACCCCGCCTTCCTGCATCTGCACCCGTTCCAGCAACCCTTCTTGCAACTGCATGAAATCATCTGCAAGAGGTGTCGAGGGGCTGCATCTCTCGCCGTCATCTTGAGGTTGAAGCCTTGGGACGTGCTCCATCCTGCTTTTATTTTGTCTTCATAGAAAACAGTGCTCTTTGGAAATGAACTGTTCAAAGACATATCTCTTTGCTCTTGTTAATTTCACATCTGTGTCTCCACGGCGAATAGCTGCTTTAATCAACTTGTTGTTATATTTCTTTTGGTAAGCACATATATCTGATTCACACCTTTCAATAAAAACGCAACGAATACGAAGATGTAAACCACTGGGTTTCATTATTTGGCGAATAGAACCAATACCCACTGGATAGCAAAAATTTCATGTCCAATAGGAAAAAGAATCCAAATGCGCCATAGCTCTTTGACCCGGCTACTATTACCATATTCTTATGTTTTATTTGCTTAAACAGGTAATAATGCCTAGATATTTTATGCATTTTTACTTCAGTTGAAAAATTTTGGGGGTGTTAGAAATGTTTAACTTCCTGATCTGGTGGGGCCTATCTCAGTTATTTATAATTGTTATTGTCATTCATAATATTACACATTTGATATTATCTACTTCTTATTATATTATTTACATGAACCAAACGCTGACAGCTTTCAATTATCAAAAAAATTAATTTAGAAGTTCAGTAGGTAGGTATCATGTCTGGTAGAGTGAAGGGATTGAGCATGCGCAGTTGCCAACCAATGAGAAGCTGCTATTTGTCACGGTGACTCTATGGCTGTACGCACATGTCAATATGCATCCCGGCCGGTCATTCAGTCCGCAGCTGTCTAAAGCAAAACAGTAAAGACGACTCGGAGACCCCTTTGGAAATTTTTAAAAGCTGTACCACGGAAGCTACTAGGCTTATAGAGACCATTTTTGTCTCAATTTGCAGAAAATTTAGTCTACTTTAAAAAAGTACTAGAAGCTTGTTTATTATCGAAAAAGTAGTCCTCTGAATTCAAAATCAACAAAAACTGAAAAAAGGTCAAAAATCGCTGTTCGACAAAGTTGCGTTCGGCTTCCGAATTCGAAAACTTGGAATGTTCATTAGACCAACATCATTAATAACTCGGCAAAAAATCAGGCGACAAGGTTACTGTACTATATAGTATATTACCTTTTTTTATATAGACTCAATGGAAGGAACCTAAATCTATAATTAATAACACATGCAGGTGAAGAAGAAACTGGAATAGGTTATTTTGGAATATTAGACTTGCTTTCACTTCAAAGAATACTGAACTTCTAAGAGAATAACTTAGAATATTTAACGTCTTTAATTAATAAAGAACGACTAACTTTTCAAGAATATATTCGGGATGCAGTAAGTCCATCTCCCTTAGGAAGTACCCGGCATCTTTTCGTTTGACGGCGGATCGGTAGCAAGCAAAAGAATCCATACATATTAACATCTTCTAAGCATCTCGACGGAACGTATAGAAGCGAATTTAAACGAGAATACATTAAAATTTAGTCGGTTCTTCGTCGTTGGGACCGTATAGCGTCTTGAAGAGCAGTTTCACGATACGAACTCAACTTTTACATAATAAATAAGGAGACGGTATTTTTTCTACCGTACGAAGCGGTGTTCTTCAAAAATTTGTAATGCAAAATTTGTCACGCAGACAGCCGTTCTTGCCAGTCTAATGAGTCCGTTGAAGGATATTATGTATGTACGTCGTTGCAGGATGGAAGAGTAAATTCATTTTTGATTTTTTTTTAGGAAAATGAAAGTAAAAATAAAGTAAGAAAGCTAACAAATTCCTAGGACTAAGTAGCGCAGAAGATGGTACACAATGTACGTCCTTACTTCTTAAATATTGAGTGGAAAATTATCGTACATTCAATGAAAATGTATCAGCTTGCTTATACAGTGTGCCCAAAAAAGTATGCAAAAAATGGGAAACTTTTTTATGATTGGTTTCTCAATAAAAATTATTCTTTGAAAACCTTCTTTGAAAACCTCCCAATTTTTAAAGATACGCAGAAATTTTATTAGGAGGATTTATTTATCATTTAGAGCTATACGCTTGATTATATATTGTTATATATATTATATATTTGCTATATTCATCAACGCACATCACACGACTTGTTTTGGTGTATAGTTGCCTCGTTTATCGATGCACACGTTTCACCCGTTTCTGTGCAGTGAGTCATTCAGAAGAAGTGCCATTAAGGTATTTAAGCCGATGCAGAACATCATCCTGCAGAAGTCTTTTCCTGTCCTGACCCTGTCCCATTTACAACGCTGACGGCGTATGGCGCTGTCCTGGGCAAGATTCACCCTCATAACGCCGAAAGCCCATAACGCTGTCCTTGGTGCGGAATCCCTATATTTGTATGGCTGTTGGCATATAGCGCTGTCCATGGCAAGATTCACCCTCATAACGTTAACGGCATACAGCGCTGCGCCTGGCGATGAATCTGTGTACTTGAATTGCTGGTGACGCATAGTACTGCCCTTGGTAAGAATTCAAAAAGACTGCAAAGACTAAATGAAGAATTAAAGTAATATAACATAATATAATTAGTAAAGGAAAAACAGAGATGATAATAATAACACATAACATGAGATAAAAATAGAAAGCACAAGATTGGAACAAGTGAGAACGTACAAATAGCTATGAATAGTTATTAACAGTGAAGGCAACATAAAAGATGAATTTAACGGAAGAATAGCAAAATCAGGAAAACTATTTAACACAATGGAAAATAACATACTGAGAAAGAAAGAGATTGCAGGAAAAAATAAAAGTAGAAGTAGTGAAAAAGATAGTAAAACCCATTCCGATACATGGAAGTGTATCTTGGACAACTACAGAAAAACGAATCAAGAAATTGACAAGCATAGAGATGAGGTTTCTACGGAAAATAAGGCCCAAAAATAAGGATACAAAAATCAGCTTATTTTCTATAATATATACATCATTTTAAAGCTTGAACATTTATCTACTTTTCTATATAATCGCCATTTCGGTCGATGCATTTTTGTAAACGCTGTAACAGTTTTTGTATACCCATGTCATACCAGCTCGCCACCGTGTCCTTGGGAAAGCGTTGAATCTCTTCCTTCACCTCGTCGTCGGAGCTGAATCGCGTTCCGGCCAAATGTTCTTTCAACTTAGGGAACAGGCGGTAGTCACTGGGTGCCAAGTCCGGACTATAGGGTGGGCAGGTAATGATATTCCATTTAAACTGTTGCTGGTGACGTGCGGGCGAGCATTATCATGGAGGATGCTTACGTTCTTGCTCAGCATTACTCTTCTCCGGTTCTAAATTGCCCGTCTGAGTTTCTCCAGTGTTTCTCAGTACTTGTCAGTGTTTATTGTGGTCCCTGGAGGAATAAAGTCGACCAAAAATACCCCCTCTCGATCCCAAACACAGTTGCCATGACTTTACCGGCAGACTGTGTTTATTTGAATTTTCGCGGCTTGGGCGAAGAGGAATGCCGCCACTCGCGTGATTATTGTTTGGTCTCAGGTGTAAAGTGGAACGCTTAGATTTCATCACCCGTGATAGTCGAGTCCAAAAAGTTTTTCCTTTTTACTTTCATAACAGCGAAGAAATTGACGGGATGAATCAACTCGTTGCCGCTTGTGGTCTTCCGTCAGCATTCGTGGAACCCATCTAGCACACACCTTCCGATACCGCAGCCTTTCCGTTAAAATCCTGCGTATGATGCTTCGGAAAACCTCAGGAACCAAAATGCAGAGATCATCCAGATTAATCCGCAGAACTTCACGCATAGTCTGCTCAACCTTTGCGATTGTCTCGTCGGAAATTGATGGTTTTCCGCTCCTTTGTTCGTCATGAATGTTCGTACGACCGGCCGGAAATTCTCTATACCACTTGCGTACGTTTTTGACATCCATGCACGACTCTCCATACACTTCCGTTGGTGATGAATTTCAATCGGTTGAACACTTTTTGCGCTCAGAAACGGAATAACTTCGCACTTGGCGGTAGCGATCAACGGGTGCTCCATTCTCAACGGCTGCTGAGCGTCACAGCGAGGCACGAACACGCTTGTGTGGGGGTAGGGGAACCAACAATCACAACAGTGTGGCCAACACCAGCACGAACAGTTTCTCTCCGTTCCCAACGCTTTGGAGGCCTTACTTTTGGGACTACCCTCGTAATAATATTGCTTTTTTTGTTATAAGGTACTGTTGGAATGATTTTTAAATTAAAAAAAACAACTATTAGAGCGCCAAGAGTAGTTCCAGAAGCTCTTACAAACCAAAATTTGCTTAAAATTGTCATAGGTGCTATTAAAATGAAGATATCGATATGGAGGAGCTTATAAATTCAACCACGTAGCCCTACACCGAAAGGTATATAGGACACCGGATTAAATCTAATATCAAGACCTAGCACTTACAACACAAATTAGCTGGGCACATTTTAATTAATTAAAGCCCAGAAGAAAGATTACAAGAAACAAAACCCAAGATTTGAGAAAAATTGTAAGAAAAAAAAAAAAGACCCGGTGAGACATTGAAAAATGCTTGGATACTTTATAACGCGAAGGAATATTTAATCTCGGTAATTTCAATAACATTCCAGCGGAACGAGTAGCCTCTGCAACCTTTTCCTTACTCCCAACGCAGTGGTTCTATCTACTTGGTCGCCACACCTTCCTTCCTCCACAATTTTAATTAATTTCAGACTTGTGGGAACTGCCACGTAATGACTTTTTATTAAAAAAAAAAAGAAAGAAGAGGAAAAAGTTAATTTCTTTGCTTTATTTGAAGTTTACGACCTGGAATTACCCAAACCTTTCGTAGGACTCTTTTCCTTTTTTTTCTTGTCCCGTTTTCTCCGTTTCGCGTGACCTTCTCTGTCTGCGCGGGAGAAAAGTCCTTTAGAGAATGTAATATAAACTTTTTTAATACTGTCTTTTGGTCCGGGCTCCGTTGACCAAACAGAAATATCGAAGAGAAGATGCTAAAACGGACGGATAGGATGATGATCCGTAAGGTTTTTATTTCGAGATGTACTTATGCGAAACGTAAATGAGATTTCGAAACTCAATTTATGTAGAGTCTCCGAGATGTATGCCGTTACAGTTCCAGATTTAAATCGCACGAACAGTAAAATGACCCTTTTTCCGGCATTTTCAATAATAGGTTCTGCACAAGTGCTTGAAAGCACATGAAACTTTAGAAAACATAACCATAACTTTAAAATATATGGAGCTTAAGTTGTATAATAAACAGAAAATTGTATTTGTTATTATCCCCTACAGAAATAGCAGCTATTTACCAAAAATAGTACACAAAGCATAAGTGGAATGCCAAAAATACATAATAACAAATACTAAACGCAAGGAAAATATTACGGTAAAATATTGAAAAATCCATTAAGGTTTTATGGGTTACTTACCTTGGTTGTTCTTGGATGAAATGGATTTTTACGTCTCTACTGACATAAAGTGATAATTAGAGGTGCCCAATTTGCGCCAACAGCCAGTGGCGGGTCATAAAAGTTTACACAAAATAAATGGTCAGAGATAAAATATAATACGTGGTCAAACGCTTGCCGTCTTAAGAGTCTTCCGTGAAATCACAAAGTGAATAATGTCTGTTAAATATTTGCAACATTAGATATGTTTTCAGTTGTTTCGGTAAACGAGTGCGGCGTGAGGAAAAAGTGTTTTTTTATGAAAGAAAAACGAACGTTCTACATCTAGTGACGTTATATTTGCGTAATTAAAATAATCTTTGGAACAACTTAACGGTTCTGTTGACGCACCTTCACGAAATTACTTCGGCAGTACATTGTTGTACTCGTCCGGAAGCTAATAGAATTGAAGGTGACGACTGATGTGGTTCCATTGTACGTACCATTACATTAACCACAGAATGTCTTTTTTCGATCGGTTGTTTCGTCCACACATAACCACAGTTTTTTATCTTTTTAACTCCGATTTAATTCTTTTTTTAACATGTTCACGCCAAAAGGACAATTCTTTGTAACGATGCCCAACGGTAATTTGCAGTCCGAATATTTATTCCAAAAGGAAACATATGCTTCCTTGTCTAGTAAATTAAACGGTAAAATTACATGCAATAAAGGTAACACATAAATTAAATTTAAATTTGTCATAGTGGGCGTGTGCAATTTTTTTTTGGGAAAAATACTGTTTACTATTTACGTGATGTAGATAATTCCTTTTTGGGCCAACACATTAAAAGGGGTATTTACCAAAACCCTTGAATTGTAACACCATCGAAATTTAGGTCAGGCATTTCTACTTTAAATTCTGTAACTTTGTCCAACATTGGTCGCTTTCCCACGTAGGCAACATTTAAGACAAACGGGAAATACGAAATAGTATATACGGCAGCGTACATGTATAAAAACAGATCTGGTTGAGACTCGCAGTTATACTGAGGGTTGTATCGAACCTCCGCCACTGCCCATTGGCACTAGTGATCAACTGTACTGATAACAACTTTTAGAGAACTCTAGGAGTGAGCAAAATCTAACGTGCAAGGAATCATTCACATCTAATGGAGAGCATGGGGTTGAAACTGATGAATTAAATTCTACTAGATTTGTCGGCCTGAAAACAGTTCCTGGAACACGAAATGCTCACTGTGTCGTGCCTGTTAATGGAAAGAGAAGTGGGGACTCGCCAAGTGTCGCGCACTTAATTCCAGCGTTCTTCTTTATAACTACTTTCATATTCAATTCTCCATCATGAAATTCGGGCTGGTTCAAGTCAACGCTTTGTATAATCATATTTTTTTAAGAATCATTGAAATTAAAAGGGTTCTTTATGAATTATTAAGGTTTAATGTGTATTTATTTATTTTTTTCTAATAAAAATAGTTTGAGTTGTAACGAACTTTGGTGGGTTTGTAACTTTCTTGACTCTTATTTGTAAATAAACCTTAGAAATGTAGCTCAGTTCTTAAAATATGCATGTACGCGAAAACTCTCATACCTTGTCACCCTATAAAGAAATAGTTGCTTAGAAAAACATAATTTTTCATATAGTTTGAGCACATTCTAAGCTATTGAGATTTTTGTATCCACGGTTTTTTTGGAATGACTCCTATGTCAACGTTATAATGCATATGTAAATATAATTTGACTTTTTTTATAATTCCTAGACACATATTTATCAAACTCATGCGCCGCTGGTAGTAGAAAGATATAATATAACCCTCGTATAAGAAAGCCTAAAGATCTGGATGCTGACAAGAAATTCATTGTTATGCATGTGTGAGGTTCTGAGAACGTGAAAGAACACAAAAAAAGTAAGAATTTGCACACTTATAAAAAAAAGGGGCGCGAATCGGGGAATATTGCGGGAACCCCGGAAACCCCCGCATTTCCCGATTTGATGAAACTGCACACACTAAAAAAAGTACCTTGGTATAAGAATACCATTTTTTTCATACCTGCGTGTCTCGCCGTTTTGGGAGGACACCCCCCCAAAGATTTTTATGTTTTTTTTATTTGTGCAGATATCTCGGAAATTATAACAGATAGTCCCAAGGATGACGCGAATTATTTTCGGGAAGAGTCAATAACGGGGGACCGGGTACCCCGTACCCCCTTTCTTTTGAATTTCTTTTTCTTTATTTTTCACAAATAAAGTATTGAATAGTCTAAAGGATGGCGTGAATTATTTTCGGGAAAAAAATTAATAAAGGGGCCCGGGGAAACCCCTTTTTTTATATTTTTATATTTTTTTTTTTAAAATAGGTCGGTTTTATGTAGAATATGCATGTGGTAAATTGTGACAGTTAATAATAAGGATTTTAAAAAAGACGATAATAAAATTTTACTTGTCATTGATTGACGTATATAGATAATTATCGTTCTAAATAGAAAAAAATGTCAAAAAAAATAACCCTTGGATGGATAATTAAGTGCTTACAGTAGATACCGATATACTACAACTAGATTATTCGTGTCACGTACACAGTTATCTGAAGCAAAAAAGGTTTTCAAAAAATTTGTCAAAAATTTTCTTTCGTGCAGTGTAAATTTGTAATTTGACATTATGGCACGTTAAAGTTAATGTTTGAAATGTTACTTCAACGTTTCGTACCCAAACATCACAAAAATTCCTTTGGCGTCAAAAACTTGGTTCAGTGCGTTGAAGGAGATGATTGGGCCCTACAAAAAAACATGTTTCTTTTGAATATGTCACGGGTTTTGGAGTTTGAACGATTAGAAGAACCTCATGAAGCGCAATTTGTGGAAGATGTGAAAGATGAAAAAACAATTATGAAAATATTGCATGTGTTCCTGAAGGGAGGTTTTTTTGACCTATATTAAAAAATTAAAGCTGTTGAATGCTGGAGAAGTGGTAAAAGCAAGCGACGTTCTGTCGGGGGGAAAAAAAAATTAAAAAAAGGTAAATCCTAAATTTAGATGGAAAGAAAGTGTTAACAGAGGCGGCGCGCATACGGAAAATAGGTTTATTACGAATACGTTCATAAAAAATTTAAAATGCATAACGATGGGAAAAGTAATTCTGACATATTCGAAGCTGGGCTTTTAAAAAAAAATGGAAAGACACTTTAAAGCAGGACATTTGGATATGGCATCTCAAGAAAGTACATAATATTGTGTCACGCAAAATAACAAAATTTATTACTAGGTCGACTCGTGCTGGTATGGAAAACCTACGATTGTTAAGCAATAATTTTATTAAGAAAGTCAAAACCCATATCGCTAGTATCGGCGAAAACGTATACAACGCCGATGAAAGTGGGTTTAATCTAGAAACCCCTCTGGGGGTTGGCAGTAAAGGGGAAAACCGTTGATGCTGTTGTGCAATCTTTGCACTCATCAACACATAGTTGCTCAATTTCACCGGCCATTTCTGCAGATGGACGGTTACTTTCGCCATTATTTTTGGTATTAAGGTGAGTTGCGCAATCATTGTTTAGACCAGTAAATCTGTGTATTTCTTCTTCGACGTCTGGAAAGCTCACTTCAAATCATTTCAAAACCTGGGTAACAGATGTTTTCTTACTAAATATCGGACCAAAAGGTGTTCTCTTGATTGATTCTTGGAGTGGACGTTGTGTTGCCGAACTTCAGAAATTGGTGCCGAAAGATAATAATAATAATAATAATAATATAATAATATATCTTTATTTCAGAACCAAATATGAGTGTAACAGATAAAACTGTTAACATTTTTAAAAATCCCCAAAAAACAACAAACAATTCAACCTCTAGATTTTTGGGTTTTTAAATTTTAAAAAAGTTATTAGAACTTTTCGACAGTGATTCTTATGAACTACGACATAGATTTGCATCAGAAAAATAGTATTGTTGTGCAATCGTTGACCCAAATCAGTTTTTTTCACCGAGATTTTTCGATGTCTTCAAATTCGGGGGAAAAGTGGATACGTGGATGAGAGACCGGGATCCTTTTAAAAAACAGTACGTTTTGTTTTTCTAAGCAAATTTCGCCCTTGTGTAGTGTTTGTGAAAAACCTACTATTTGCGTTATTCATGGTGCAAGCAATACCTTTTTTGCCTTTTTTATGAACCATTAAAATCATTACGTAGCATAATTACTATACGTATAATACTACCAGTCACAATTATAATTTTAATAATCACATTACAGTGTGTAGTGTATTAAATGTTTCATAAGCATTATACTTTCTTTTTTATTCTGCTCCACTGTTTTTCGAAAATGTGTTAGTTACAAACAAATTAGTTATATGAATATTGCTCTATAGAATATGCCGAGCTGTAAATTTACACTGCTCAGTATATTATAGTATTTCTTAAAGCAAGTATCGAAATAATAAATAATTTCTAAATAAATATATATTTATAACGACAGTCAATGACAAGTATAGTTTTATTATCGCCTTTTAATATCTTTATTGTTAACTGTCTCAATTTGACCACATATATATTCTACATAAAACCGACTCTATTTGTGAAATAATAAAATATAAAAACTTAAAAAAAATGGGGTTATGGGGTACCCGGTCCCCCGTTATTAATTTTTCCCGAAAATAATTCACGTCATCCTCGGGACTATGTAATTTGCTTCAAATTATATTCTACAAAGAAAAAGATATCTGTTATAATTTCCCAGATATTTAAAAAAAAAAAAAAATCTTTGGAGGGGGGGTTACCCCCAAACGGGGAATACGCTGGGTAAGAAAAAAAGGTGTTCTTATACCAAGGTACTCTTTCAGTCTGTCAGTTTCATCGAAATGAGAAGGGGGGTTGCCGGTGTTCCCTTGTTAGAATTACAATTAATAGTTCGTGATAGCTAGGCAAATGGAGTATGGAATTTGAGAAAATCTACAGAATATTGTCGGTTCGGTATTAAGCACATTATCACGAACATGGTTCGCATGTTGTACCTTTCAATGCTAACAAGCTGCATCCTAATGGCGATATTAATTAGTGCATAGCGTAGATGTTTCGAAATTTCTGTTCGCCAACTTCGTACGATATCAAAGATCGAATTAATTTTTTAGAAAAACCCTAAAAAGCAATGATCCATATTCTCGGTCGTGCAAAGCAGACCACGTAATTCTCGCATCGAATCCCAGTGGTTGTACATTTTCCGTTTTATACACATGTGTATTCGGAGGTCATTAAACAGAAATCCGTTCCGGCGGAGTTTGTTTTCCGCCCAGTTTACACATGGGGAAAATTCCGGCGCACAAAGACAGCATACCGTATCTCGCGTATAACTCCCTCGAACTTTCCTCTACGTTAATGAATTTATTTTAGCGGCAGTAATTTGAGCATCAATCATTCGTGCAAAAAATTGTTTAGTTCTATTTTGCTGGCTGTATAATGGCGGAAGCAAGAAGAGTTACCGCAGTTAGTTACGCCGCACCCGCATATCTGGCTTTAAATCTCTAGTGAAATGTTTCATTTCTAATACAAAGAGTCTCGAAGCAGTTTATTTATTAGGAAAGGATACTATATTTGTTACGTGTTGTTACGTAATAATGCTAGTAATAAAACACTGATAACCGTTAGTCGTTTATTAGGTTGCACGTGTTCCTCTGCGTCTGTATCAACTACTATATATAGGTATCGATTACAATGCGCATGTGCGGTAGTATACATAACACCTTCCTTTTTTTCATAAAATACAGATATTTTAAAACTAATCTTATCTATATCTAAGTGGTAAATTAACAACTCGGCCTGATCTGGTGACGTAACCGTCTTGTACCTTTGTACTTAATGCATTATCATTAACGCTGGCCACGAGCGGTACCGCGCATCGGCGTAGAATCAGTTCGGACCGAGAGGAACGGTAGTATTACTTCGTCTGCGGAGCAGTACGGACATTTTCGCTGCCGGTCATTTGCGCAATTGTTTATCTGTCCTAGAAAAATTATGATTTCGTCAGCAAAACGACCGCGGTCGGACAAACTTCGAAAATTTATTGCAGAAATTCCAGACTTAATATATGAAGGTGCTAAAATTAAATGTGTAAAATCCCGTTAATTTGTTGGTCCAGACAACATTGTTTACGACACGTAAATAGTGAAAAGCATGTCTCAAAAGAAATTGCGCACGAGACAATGAAAATTTATATTTAATTTATGCGTTACGTTTATCGCATGTAATATACCGTTTAATTTACTAGACAAGGAACCATTTATCTGCTTTTGGAATAACTATTCGGAGTGCAAATTACCAAGTCGAACATCGTTACGAAGAATTGTGCCATCTGCGCGCGAACATATTGAACAAAAATAAAATCGGAGTTGAAAGATCAAAAATTGTGGTTATGTGTCGACGAAACAACAGATCGGAAGAAACATTCTGTTCTTAATGTAATGGCACGCAAATTGGAACCTCATCAATCGGCACCTTCAATTCTATTAGTCTCCAAACGAATACAACAGTGTACTGCCGAAGTAATTTCAAAGTTAGTGTTAAATACATTGGACAAGTTTGAACTTTCAACAAACCAACTCTTGATGTTAGTGAGTGATGGTGCTGCAAACATGCTTTCCTGTAGGCCGGTCTCTTAAAAAGCATTCTGCTAATTTGTTACACATTACGTGTAAAATTCATGCTCTCAATCTTGTGGCGGATAGTATCAGAAAATGTTATCCTGAGGTAGACGCTTTGAATAGCGCATACCAAAGCAGTGTTTGTCAAATCACCGAAACGTATTCGCGAATTTCACAGACTGTGCCCCGTATACCAGAAGCCACCAGAATCTATTCTAACTCGTCGGGGAACATGGTTGCAGGCCGCGTTTTATTATCATAAATATTTTGACAATATTAAGAACGTGGTTTTACAATTCGATACAAAGGAAGCTCCCGCTATCCAAAAAAGCCAGTCGAAATTTCAAGATAGTCAGGTTAAATGGTTTTAAAAAAATCATTCACGAAAATTTTCTTCGGGCTAGCAGATGCAATAGAAAAATTACAAAATCCTGCGGTGCCTTTAGAAGAATCTTACAAAAGTGCAACATGTTCACGCCAGCTATGCGCGATTGAAGACGCAAAAATGTTTCTGTTCTAGAAAAATTTGAAAGTGTTTTTGAGAAAAATTCTGATTTTGGCACATTAAGACACATTTGTGAAGGTGCGTCAAAGAATCTTTAAGTTATTTGAAAGATTATTTTACTTACGCAAATATTACGTCACTAGATGTAGAACGTTCGTTCTCTGCATATAAACGCATTTTTTTCCTCATGCCGTACTAGTTTTGCCGAAACAACAGTTGACACATATCTAATGTTGCAGATATTTAACAGACATTATTCACTTTGTGATTTCACGGAGGACTCTTAAAATGGTAAGTGTTTGAGCACGTGTTATTTAATTTTTATTTAAAAGATGAGCGAAATTATTTGCGGCAGCAAACATCTCTATTAGCAGAATAACTCTAGTGGAACGCGAGGCCTGGTCGACTCTACGCTACTGCGCGGTACCGCTCGTGGCCAGCTTTAATTGTCATGCTCAAGTGAATACTCAGGTTTAATAGTACGATTACAAGGTATATGCATATGGACTACGATCATTTAACTTAAATGGTTGATTGGATAAATTATTTTTAATAAAACGTCTGTTTCTAATAATTACCTCATTATTTTCTAGTTGTACTTTATATGAGTTTAAACCTTCTCTACCTATCACTTTTAATCTTCAACGGATCTGGTAGTACTCCATTACTTGAAAACACATGACCCATGTACCTAACTTCTTTTCTAAAGTTACATTTCGAAAGATTAAATTTAATATTTTCTGCTTCTGCCACTAAAAACTTTCTCCAGAATTATATCATGTTCTTACTTCGTCGTGGCATGTATTAAAATATCTATATAAATTTCCACGCGATCCATATTAAATAGTTGTGAATAAATTCTTTGAAATACCTCTGGGGCGACACTAATACCATATGGTAATCTCAAAAATTGGTATCGACCAAACGTCGTAGCAAATGTACATGCACTTTTCGAATCTAACTTAATTTGATAAAATCCTGTTCTCGCATCTAGAGTACTAAAAATTTTTGCATTTTTTAACTTGCTGGAAATTTCTTCTATTGTAGGTAATTTATTGTGCTGCCTTTTCACTGCTTTGTTTAATTCTTTTGGATCAAGACAGATTCTCAACGAATTGTCGGGTTTTTTCACAATTAGTATAGGATGAACCCAATCTGTACTGTGTGTAACTTTTCTTATTATCTTGTCCTTTTCCATTCCTTCTAGAGCTTTTTTTAGATTATCCATCATGACTAATGAAACTTTCCTTGAGATGCATGCTTTTGGTTCTGCATCTTCCTTGATTTCTATTTTATATAAACCTTTTGTACAACCTATCCCTTCAAAAATGTGATTAAATTTAGTTGTTATATGTTCATAGTTGTTACTATTACTAGCTATACTATCAATTCTTTTAATTGAATTGAATTTTTTACAAGTTTCTAGCCCTAACAATAATTGTGTTGTACTATTTACTACATAAAATTCAACATTTTTGCTTATACTCTTATATCTACAAAGCAAATTACATTTACCTACAACATCAAGCTGATCATTGGTGTATGATTTTAAGGTTTTGTCTGCTTTTCTAATATTGACTTTTCCATTTAAAGATTTCATTACGTTTAAAGTAATTATAGTCATGAACTTTATTATTTCCACTAACTGCATCGATATAATAAAAGTTTGTTTCTTCTTCATCAGTTACATTCTCTTGCACTACATTTATATTTTCGTTACTGCGACACACCTTTGCAAAGTGATTCTTCTTTCTGCATTTCATGCAAAACTTGTTGAAAGCTGGGCACGCATTCTTTTCGTGACTTCTACCACAGCGGCTGCATAACTTTTTGTTTCTATTATCACCCTTGTTTATAGTCTTATCTCTTCCTTTCTTCTTGCTTTTGTCTATCGCATTTATATTTTCCGCATTTTCAAACCCTTCTGTCATACATTTAGATCTTTCTTTCGTTTTTTCAATCATCAAGCTGTATTCAATAGCCTTTTCAAATAGCGTGTCGTCCTGCAATAATTGCTCTCTAATATAATCATTATTTATACCTGCTGTAAATACTGTTTTCGCCAAATCGTCTTTCAAATCTCCCAACTCGGCGCTACTGGCTTTGTTTTATACCTCTGTGATGAATTGATCTAACGATTCGTTCGCTTTTTGTTTACATTTTAAAAATGTGTAACGTTCAAAGGTTAAGTTCTTTTTAGGTATAAAATAGTTTTCGAATTTGTTTAATAGCGGGTCTAAGCAAAATTCCTTAAACAAAAGGGTCATGGTATTGGTGGAATCACCCCTGGCAAATACAATGTGAGTCATCAGCGTTGCCGCGAGCACAAAATCCCTTCTCACCGTTGCTATTTGCCTCTCGGGTTTATGCCACTAATTTCCAAACAGCACTAAAATATATTTCTTGGCGTCACCTAGTGCCAAGAGAGTCTTCGGCGTAGCTAATCCTCTAGCGGTGATGACCAGAATCCAATTGACTGCGTCAGTTAACGAACGGATGTTGTTATTCGTTAGAATTATTTATTTGTTGAAGAATACAGGTATCTACAGGTATACTGAGCACTACTAACATTACGCTGTTTACGAAGGTAAGACAAATATTATCCAAATTTGTAAAAGCTTTAAAAGGGTTTTCGTAGTGGCGGCTGCGCATGCGGAGTTGGTGCCTCTTTGGGCATATGTGCGGAATTTAATCACGATCGCGTCGTTTGTCAGCTAGCTACAACAGCATAAACATGGCTCCGCATTAGTTTGCACCAAAAAGGCAACGAGCACTGATCAGATTTTTTTGGTCAGCGGGTGTGAAAGGTGCTGAAATTCACCGTAGACTTTTGTCACAATACGGGGACAGTGCTTTATCTCGTAAAAACGTTTTTGTGGATCGAAATGTTTCAAAGTGGCCGGACGGGCGTAACACAAAAAAGGGGGCTGGCCCGGCGTCCCTCGACCACCGACCCCAACATTCGGCAAGCTCAAAGAGTTACAGCAATTTTGGCGGAGACCTTTCTGCTCATTCAAATTTTTTCGAACAATGAACTCAAATTTCGTAAAGTTTGTGCGTGTTGGGTACCACGAATGCTTACCACAGAAAACAAAACCAAACGTTTGGACATCTGCCAACGCTTACTGGGTCGTTTCAACGTGGAAGGCGAATAGTGACCATTGATGAAACGTGGGTTCATCACTACGAGCCCGAATCGAAACGCCAGAGTATGGAACGGGAACACCCAGGATCCCCTAGCACGAAAAAATTCAAGACCTCGCCATCGGCTGGGAAGGTGATGCTATCCGTGTTTTGGGACGAAAAAGGCCCTATACTGGACGACTACATGGACAGGGTGACTACCATAAATAGTGCGGGGACGGTGATTTGTTGGGAATGTGAAACCAGAATTCGAAACAAACGGGGTCTTTCCAAAAATTTTGTTGTTCGGGCACCCGTCCGCCCCCGGCCCATAACAAAGAAACTACAGGTTGGGCTTTGAGACCCTGGAACCCCCTTCTACCCCCTGATCTCGCCCTCAGACTTTCATCTCTTGAATGCTCGAGGAAGCTTTGAGAGGTCGTCGATTTCCCAGACACAGACGTTCGGGATGCGGTGCAAAAGGGTTTCCCGCCCAACCGAAAACCTTCTACCGGGAAAGGGCATCGGCTTGTGGCTCGCGGGCCCAAGGCATTGCTAAAGATGGAGACTAATCGAAAAATAATGTATCTGTTGTACACCTATCTTTGTTGAATACAGTTGTAGAACTAAAAAGGGGAATTTTGGACATACCCTCGTACATTCGTACCCGAATTGTGAAGTACATATAGTACATAAGTTCTGTGATCGTAATTCAACTGTTCATTTTCATAAACATAAAACAACGAAACATTTCTTTGCGCCATAAGGTACCTTAGCGTTTCCTTCTTACAAAACACAACTTTAAATTCCTTCAGACTGCAAATCCACTCAGCGGGTTTAATTATTCGAGCTCACAGTCGTAATTGCCGTGCATGTGAGCGGAACATACGTCCATAAAAGACACAACGTTCTCAAATATACATGCACAAAGGAATGTAATAGTCAAAAACTGTACGCCCAAAACTCTACTTTTCCTCATTTCGTTCCTTTTACTTCTCCGTTCCTTTCCCTACAACGGAAAACTACTGTTTAAACAATTATACCGCTCCCACTCTTGAAAATTCCTCCTCTTTCCGGCAAACAACCGCTACCACCACCAACAGCCGAGGCGTCATGCCGAGTGAGGACCGTTCCTCATTTCCATAAAATAAAGCCTCGTAATGTTCTCCTTTGTCCAGGCGTCAGGTTAATTTATCTCGAGAGAGGTCTCTTCTTTAGACTGGGCGAAAACGCCGAGGCCCGCAGTCATTAATTTATTTTATTTGATCCATCAAAGACACAAACACAATGCAGAACGAGCGACCGAGAGCTCCGACGAGGCTCGCGGTAGCGCATGCAGGGGGCAGGAGAAAAAAAACAGAATGCCGTAGCATCGTTTCCGCCGAATGCGAACAAATCGCCGAGGCTAATAAAAATAATATAGCGGAGGGGTAAATATTGAATCCCGTTGATATTCAGGAATCGGTTTGGAAGAAGCTAGATGAAAGATTTGACGAAGATAAGTTTTTTACATTATTTTCACGTGTAGGTTTCGAGTTTGGTCGATTTCTTTGGACTCACCCCGTATAGAATAACACTATTTAGTTTTAATAATGCTTTCCCTAATTAAATGTGGCTATTTAATGAGTAGCTTTGCTATGTACATTTCAAGAATGCAGATGCGCGGCGATGACACTTTGCGATGATGGTAGAAGGTAAACCTCAGGATACACTACTGCATACCTACTGGGCGGGTGGAAGATAATTCCTTCCCTGAGCAATTTAAAGAAAAGTGTTCAAGCAAGAAATATTCGAACACGATAAAATTATACTCAAGTATACAGGCTGTTCAGTTTCCGCAGCGTACGGTACATGTTAGATTTTTTAAATCAAACAACCTGTATATTACTACGATTTTAGATGCTTCTCTTCAATCGATGTCAATTTTAATCAAAACTTGTAGCTATCTATCACAGTTTTTGAAATAATTCGCATAATTTGTGATTTTTGCGAAACATCGCTGTTTTTCAACTGCCGATATCTTAAACGCCTTACACGCTGAAGCGGTGATACGAGTTGTATTCGATTGTATATTTCTTGGAGATTTCGGCAATATATCGAGGACAATTAATTGTCGTTTATTTTCATTTCCCAATCAATGTCAATAATACTTCTTTGCCTTTTTTAGGTCTGCTAAATACCCTGGGGTCCGAATCGACCCTAACTTGAGATTTAAAGTACCTCTGGTCTCTTTGAAATTATTTGACGTTTGTATCTAGAAAACAGTTAACTGATGCCAGTGGTGGCGTGTGAGTTTGACAAATGTGTGTTCTGTGACCAGCAAATGTAAAAGAATTCAAATTATACTTACAACGTTGACGTAGATGATAAGGCTACAATAAGAGAACTGTCGAAATTAACATTAAAATTTAAATATTAAGAATCCTAATGAATACTTTTCACGGTTGCAAATTTTTCTATCTTTTTCATTTCAATTTCAAATCTACAACTGCAGTTACAGCGTCCGCGTTATGTTCTTGAAGACTAATAAAACCCCTTTCAAATGGATTTCCTTAACTGACATGTAAAATCACACTCGTTTCACATTTTATACGTAATAAATAAAGTTTGTTAAAAAGGTGGTACCGGCAGTGGCGCACTGCATAAAAGTAGGTACGTAATATGCAATATTAGTGAAAAATAATATTGTTACCTTTTCCTGCCGTCTTGATGTCCAGTGTGGCAATTGACAACCACCTTGGTAAGCTGCGTAGAATTGCAACATCAGCAACGCTTCCATTGTCGATTGAGATATTTATTCACATTCGAAGGGAACGTTGCACCCTTTGAGCGCCCCATCTCCGCGTACTTATTTGGCATGCAGCGTGCAACGTACTGTCGCTTTGAACTCTCTCGCGGTACTGTCGAGATCGACCACGAGTTGAAAATTACCCCTACCCACGCCGCTACCACTAAACTACTGCCATCCGATACCACCTTTTTAACAAACTCTAGTAATATATAAATAAATATTCTTTGGTTAGAAATGTTCTAATGTGTTCTGCGGGTCTGCAGCCACAGTGCCCCTGACTGATGCACTCGTTTTGTTTTGTCTATGTGTATGACTTGAACTATTGAGACGTTGTTTATGGAGCTTGTCTTTATAATGTAATTGCGTAAAGAATATAAAAACTTCAAAATGCAGCATTCGTTTTATTTACCATCTAAAAAGACATAAACACGTTTCACATACGAGGTAGGCACCATCAATTCTCAGTCTGACAGGTTTATACAGCTTCAAGCGTGTTCAAATTCCATTGCGTCGTAGTTGCCCATGTGCAAGGCTTACACTACGGCTTGAAAAGGAGGCTCGCGTTAATTAGTGTCGAAAAACTTTGAGCCCCTTCAACAACGGAAGTTCAAAAAATGTTTATAGTATCGTGAGTGGTGGCGAATGATGGATTTATTCTTATGAACCCGAACCCAAACATAAATCCGCTGTGCGGGTATTTCAAGATGAGGAGAAGCTAACAAAAGTTGTCCATTCTCGAAGTGTGTCCAAGAATCTGGTGACAATTTTTGTTTTAGTTTCAAGTCACGTTGCTACAATTCCTACAAAAGATGGAAGAACGGCTAATGCCGATTAATATACAACCGTTTGTTTACCAGAACTGATTCCCGTATTCTGAAAAGCTCCCAACAAACTCTAAAGACAATTCAGTTCTTAGAACAGCAAAATTTCGAGCTATTAGGTCATCCACTAGACAGAAATGACCTAAGACCCTACGTTCCTTAAAATCAAGAATGGGCTGCGTAACCAACGGTTCAAGTCGCTTGAAGAAGCAGTCAATGCCTTAATATGGCAATTTTGACTGTTCTAGGTGATGAGTGGCGTAACTGTTTTAACAGTTGATTTGAAGAAATGAAGATGTGTATCAATCTTTGTGGATAATACTTTGGAAAACAATAAAATATTTTACCACAATTTATTTGAAGTTCATTTGGAAACAGTGAAATAAAGCCCTGGACAAATTTATTGGCATCGTGATAATTCCAGAATAATAGCTTCTCTTTGACCGCGTCTACATCTAACTGCATTAATATCTGGATTCCAGTGTCGTACGTCCGATATTATTGCGCAATATGCCGGGTTTTCCATGACATGATTGCTACAGCTTAAGCATATGTCGTTCAAGCAATTTCAAATCTGAGCTACTGAGCTACAAGTACTTAAATTTTGCTTATGCAAAAAATCCTGAAAATAAATTGCTGAGATTACGGAAACCGCAGAAAATATTCTTGCTGATCCTGAGACTGTTAGCAGAGCAGAGTCAGAGAAGAGCTCACAAGTATATATAGCAATTGGGTGTACATTTTAAACCATTAATGCAATAAAGCAATTTCTTTCTAACTGATTTTCAATAAGATTTTATCTGATATTTATTCAGATTTAAAATTACCCTAGCTCAGTTACGATAGAGTTTTGGACACATGTTTATTAGACATTTTTGACTTGAAATAGCATGAGAAACACATCCTTAAGCTTTGGCAATCATGTCATGGGGCATCCTGTATTGTAATTTAAAACGGTCGCTGCAGTACAAGTCAACCATTCTCCTGTTTGAGCGTAAATTGCAGTGACAAATAACTGCACCGCCAGTCAAGTCCTGTATTCCGGCCTTTCCGACAGCCTGTGAAATATATACTCCGGACTTTTGTTTAACCCAATTTGAACTAGTCTCCGGTACCAGCAAGAAAAGCCTAATCACCACTGCCGTTGTGTTCGGCCAAATACATTCAATGGTCGAGCTGCTCGTATTCTTTTCGCTTTAATACGACGCCTCATGCAAAAAAAGTTGTTTCCGAAATGCAACGGTAATTTATTTCACATTTTCTAATGATTTATACGAATAGAATTGAGACATTCCCTAGAGAGGAGTTGATTAACGCTTTCTCCTAATCGATAAATTGATCGCAATTTTTGTACAAATTACAGGAAATTATTTTAAAGACAATATTTGCTAAAATTACGATCGTATCACGTAGTTATGTCGCACTAAGGAACTTTAATTAAACTTGGGATTATATTACTCACGTACCACCGTAAATGTCTAATAGTTTATGGCACAGCTTCAAAATGACATTACTAACAACTAACCTGGGCAAATATGCGGTAACAGCCAGAGGCGTGGCGAGCGCATAAAAGTTTACACATAAAATAGAAGGTAAGAAATAAATTATAAAACGTGCTGAAACACTTACCGTTTTAAAAGTCTTCCTGAATCACAAACTGAGTAATCTGTTAAATATTTGAATCATTAGATATGTTTCCACAGCTGTTTCAGTCAAGTGAGTACGACGTGGGGAAATAAATTTTTAATGCCGAAAACGACCGTTCGACATCTAGCGATGTTTATATTTGCATATTTAAAATAATCTTTGAAACAACTTAATGCATCTTCACACGCACCTTCACAAATTTGTCTTAATATAAGAAAATCGGAGTTTTTCTCTAAAACACTTTCAAATTTTCGTATTACACACCCAATTTATTTCGCCTTTTACAGCGTAACTGTGCGTGAAATCATTCACAATTTCAACAGAATCCACTAGCGACATCGAAACATTTTGTAATTTTCTATTCCCTCCGCTAGCCCGAAGAAATTGTTGTGAATAGTTTGTAAATCTCTTTTAACCTGACTATCTTGAAATATTTCCGGGTTTTTCTTGATTACCGCAGCTTCTGTCGAATAAATTTTAAAACTACCTTCTTTACTTGATCAAAATATTTGTTGTAAAAAACGCAGCCTGAAACCATGTTTCCCCAACGTGTAACAATCGGCTGTGGTGGTTTAGGTAAATCAAGACACAGTTTGTGAAATGGTCGGGTACGTTTCAGGGACTTTAGAAACACTGCCTTTGTACTAGCAATAAATGAATTTACTAGTGGAAAACATGTAGGAATCTTTTGTCCGCAAGATTTAGAGTATGGATTTTACACGTTACATGAGAATTACCACTGTGTTCTTTGAGATCGGCCAAAGAACGCATGTTTGCAGCCATCGCTCTTAAACATTAAAGTTGCCTAGTTGAAACTTCAAATTTGTTCAATGAGTTCAACAACACCTTTAAAATCTCATCGGCAGTACAATTTATACTCTTTGGAAGCAAAATAAGGAGGAGGATGACGGTCGATGTGGTTCCATTTTACGTACCATTATATTAACCACAGAATGTTTTTGCGATCTGTTGTTTCGTCCACACACAGCCACAGTTTTTTATCTTTCAATTCCGTTTTCATTCTTTTTTCTATATGTTCACGAGCAAATGGCACTACATTTCGTATCGATGTCCGACTAGGTAATTTACAGTCCGAATACTTATTCCAGAAGGAGACAAATTCTTCTTTGTCTGGTAGACGAACGATAGATTCATAAAATAAGAGTAACACTAAATCAAATGTAAATGTTTCTTGGTCTCGTATGCCACTTTTTGCAGAAGAATGCTGTTTGCTTTCGATGTGACGTTGACAATGGCTTCTGGACCAACATATTCAAGGGATTTTATAAACTAGACATTGTATTTTAGCGCAATCAAAAATTAAGTACAGCATGTCCACTATAAAGTTTTTAACTGTGTCTGCCATTGGTCGTTTTCGCGATGTACCTAACTGCGACATTTTTAAAGCAAACATAAGCGTACAATTAGGAAATAAGTTACGACAGCCTACATATAACCAAAACTCCCGCGTACAGCATCAATTTAGTACTGACGCTGTGAACGCGTGAAATAAATAATCGCCGACTCCGTACCACATATCTACTACACTGACTGTTACCGCTGTTTGCCCAGACTACCGATAACGTTAATTTTGAATTCGAATTTTTATAGTGGACGTTGGACTGAATTTAAATGTCGAGTCGTGTAGTGGAATGAATCTTTAAATAGCTACTGGAAATTGGCTATGATGGCGACCAAAAGAAAGACAAGAAGAGAAACAACAACAGAACAAACTAAATTATAAAATACTGCAAATAATTTATATATTTAGTTTCCTACTTTGAAATAATTTAGCAATAATGTTTAAGTGCACTTCATAATGTAAGTGGAATGAACGAGATTGTTTTTTTTACTGTTTATTTATTGCATATTATATAACTAGCCTAAAATCCATAAACGATTCGCTTTTTGGACATTCACATTACATTCATTGAACATGCAATAGATGCCATGTAGATATTCTTTGGTAATCGGTGGATATCCATAGATACGCTATCGGAGATGTCATACAAACATTCTTCTTTTTCAATAATGGACATCCTGTGGATATCTGCATATTCGAATCTGGTCATCCATTCAGCGTAATATGGACAATCTTTAACTGTTTGGGATTGTATTGTAGCCACGAATAAAACTATCCAGAAATAGAAAAATAACCAAAGAAATGGAACCACTAATCTTCTACGCTTGAAAAGTTTACAAATAAAAATTGTTGTGAAAGCTGCTCGCATTAGTTTTTTTTTGGGGGGACTGCTAAATTCGGGCTTTTGAAACTGGGAAAAGACGGGCCAAAAGGTATACTTTTTGGGAAAGCGTTTAAAACTTTTTTTGTGCCAAAAATTTTCTTTTGTTATTT
>JAROYC020000015.1:1329320-1356854 GCA_029619255.2 Dynastes hyllus
GTACCGTTCATACCTTCTGACCAAAAAAATGGGGATCACTGCTCCTTGTTCCTCTTTGGTGCAAACAAAAGCGGAGCTGACATGTTTTCCCGTTGTAGCTAGCAGATAAATGACGCGTTTGTGATTAAATTCCGCAAAATGACCACAGAGGCCCCAAGTCAACGCATGCGAAAGCGGCCGCCTCTACGATAACCTTCAAAGCTTGTTATGGCGAAAGTGTAGATAATATTTGACTTACCCTCGTAGTTTCTCGTGTGATAATGTAAAGAATTAGGATTTAATTTGGTTCATATGGTTCGGTAAAGACATGTGACTCACATGTAAAGAGATCATGTTTTAGACCAAAAATCGCATATCCTGTGCAATATTACGCATATGGCATTATTTTGATGTCAAGTACACATTGTTTTTGGATACCACAGCGAAAATTATGTGGACATGTGATGAGCGGCATACATACTGCAATATTAAAAATACCATATACAAAATCTGTTATTAGCGCCACATTCAGCCACAATCGCTACGGCAACGTGTAATGCCTTTCGAACGTCTTTCTCATTACAATCATAATTTCACTTATTATGTAAATGAAAACCACGCAGCAACGGGTCAGATTAGACATTAGAAGTACTACTGACAAGGGAACATCCCGAACCCGTTAATTCCAAAAAAATTTAAACTTTATGGACTAGTAGTCCTCATCCCAAGATGTTCGAAGCCATTTTCCTTATGGGCCCAATTTTGTTTTAAGAGGGTGAAACCACCCCTGAAATTTTTCCCGATTTTGGGTTTTTTTGAAAATAATTCGATAACGGTTGGACCAAGTACATCAAAGTTATATATCAAAATAGTCGCCTTTTTGAGCCCTGTTACATATGTGAAAATAATATAGTACTTCTGTGAAGGAAATTTTTAACATAAACTTTGATGTTTTTAGATAGATATGTTTTACAAAACAGAAATATAGATAAAAAGTGGTAGAAAAATGTATTCAAATTAACATAGAAAATACATATTATGACATATTTTGTAATATATGTGTTCCTCCTTTTTGTATTGATACCTCCCATCTAACAAGCGAAATATTTGTGAATACAAAAATGTCTTAAAATTGGCTTGCAATTTCTTACCTATATAATTGTTGTAAAGACTTTTCTCTCTTTAAAACTATGTTTTACAGCTTCAAATGTACGTCTTTTTTCCCCGATTTCCAGAAGGTTCAGCTTTTGTCCTATATTCTAAATCGACAATATCTCCTTCTTCTGGTGCACATTATTCTTTTTTCAAATTGTAAACTTCTAAGACCCCCCCCGTGAAGGTGGATATCTATCATCAACAAGTTCTACAGAATGTGACCTAAATTCTTGCAAGAATTCTAGCGTTACGTCGAAATCTACTTCAAAGGTTGTATCGTCCCGAGATCTAAGTAATATATTCTTTAATAAGTGCATTTCACTTTCTTCATTGTTGAAAACTATTGGACAATTATCATTTGCGACATTAAATGTCAGTATTAGTAATCGAACTACCATTGTTGAACCAGTACTCTAATTCTCACAGGGCAGATACAGTATTAAAAAAACAAAAATTACTTTTTCTTATATAATTATTTTTATCCAAACAAATCAAAAATTTTTAAACTATTACATTTTAAACCCATTACTCACATTAAAGATTTTTTGGGTTCAAAAAAAACAAAAGCGGGTAGACTTTTAAAGGGACCAGCTTTAAACACTCATTTACATATCTGTGGTTTGGGAACCAACACAGTCTCGAGTAATATTAAAAAAATATCTAAAAGGTAAAGGATTTAATAATTTAAAGTGTGAACAATAAAGTAAAAAGGTCCAGAGGAGTATGCGTCTTTCAAATTGTTGTCCCATTCGAGATTTTGGGATGGGGGAAAAATCCCCAAAATTTTTTCCCATTGGGGTGCGCGTATTTCTTTTTTTTGGAGAGAATTGCACGGAAAACAGGTCGGACAATTTAAAATGAGTAGAAGAGAAAATTGATAAAGAAAACGCCCATTATTGACTACTTTAAGAGGGGAAAAAAATGAAATTTCAATACACAATTTTAACCCCAAATTTACTTATAATTTTTTACTTAAAAACAAAAATTTAAAAAAAAGCTGATGATTTAAAAAATTTTAAACAGGGGGGTTAATTTGATGAAAGGGGTTTTAACTGAGCACTGGTTAAGATCAAATGAGGATGTCCATGAGATCCAAAACAGTTTCCCGTGCTTCGCGGGGGCGCCCGCTCGGAAATAGGATCCTGTATTTTGGTCCCAAAAGGGGCCCGAGTACGCGGAGTTGGAACCCCCTAAAAAACAAGAAAAGAATTAATTATAGAGGAAAGCGAATTAAAATCAAGAAAGGGGAATGAAAAATTAAATTAATGTAAAAGCCCAAATTTGGGAGATATTAACGATTTTTTTCCAACATTGATAAATTTTAAAGAAATATAAACAGAGTTTAAGTGGGAAAATCAAAAATGGAGATTTAAAACCAATTAATTAGCGAAACAAGACAAAATTGAACCCTTTTTTGGGATATCAAAATTAAAACTTGAGGCAAACAATATTTAAAACCAACGAGAATACACCCAAATCACGAACAATAATAGACAATATTTTCACTAATGCTAACTCATAAGAAGTAAAACAATCCCCTTTCTGCACTTTCTGATCATTTTGCGCAAAATTTATCTATGGGTTTCCAAAAACCCCATACGAGAGGAATCGGGGTTTTGGAGGTTAGATCTTTTAAAATTTAAACAAAATTAATTGAAAAAGAACTCAGCAATGTAGACTTCTCGGTAATTTGCTTGAGTAAAGGGTTGGTTACACTAAATTAAAGGGAATTTTATAAAAAGTTATTAATAAATATGTTGGAAAAAAATGTTGCTATTTCAAATAAACCCAATTAAATGCTGGTTAATGATAAGATCAGAAATACTTTAAAAAGGGACAACTGTAGGGGGTTTTAAGGAGAACTGTTTATAGAAAAGTACAAAGTTTTTAAACAACGCCCCAAAGAAAGAAATTGATGAATCTAAAAAGAGGTCGAATCCCAATATATAAACAATCGAGAAATAAAAGTAAAGAAAAATGAATTACGAGGTATTAGCAAGAAGCCTCCCTTCGTTTTGGGATGATTTTAGTGAGGGTAAAATGACAGAAAGGGAAATCGTAAAGCTATAAATAATTACTTTATCGATCAAAAAAATAAAAAAATTTGGAAATGAAATACGATAAAAGGTTAAAATACAAAAAAACTTCTCTATATATCCAAGGTTTAAAGGGGAATTTAAAGGGATGTTAAATTTTTGAGTAATTTCTAAAGAAAAAGGGACGATGAGGTACCTATTTCGCTGCTAAAGATTTGCGCAAACAGTATATTTTTTCCCTATAAGTCGCATTATAAATACTTTCAAAAGGGAGGTTTTTTGAAAAATTAAAATGCAATAATTAAACCCATTCATAAGAAGGGTAAAAAAACTAAATTTAGAAACCCAAAACCCCCATTCCAATCAAAATTTTCAAAATAGCCGAGAAGTTGATGTAAATGGGAAAAAAGTTTTTATCTGTAAACATAACTTTTTTTAAACAACCAAAAGGGGTTTTGAAAGAAATTCGGGGACCCCTATATTTCAATACTTGGAAGAAACAAAAAGGGGGATTTAATAACAAAGACATTACAGTAAGTGTTTTAAGGGTTTTAAAAAAGTTTTGACAGTGTCCATCATGGAGTTCGTCACAAATTTGAAAATGGTTGGTTTTTTGATCGAGTCTTTTTTTAAAAGGGGAGGCGGTGTTAAAAAGGAACATTCTTGGGGGAAAAAAAAAAGTCCAGCCGGAGGGGCCATCCTTTCGGGGGTACCGCAGGAACTATTCTTGGGCCCCCCGTTTCTTTTGTATTTAATGACTTACCTGCAATCATCGATAATTTGACGATTTTGCCGGGGTGATATTTCGTATTGTAAGAGAAAAAAAGATTCACAGAATAAAGATATAATAGAAAACCCAATTTTAAAAACTTTTAAAAAAAGGTTTCCAAAAAACAAATTTAAAAAATAAACCGGGGAAAACCCAAAAACCTGCCATTTAACATAATTGGGGAGTTTTTCGGTGAACTTTTCGGGGGGGAAAAACAAAACCGGTAGAACGGGCTTTTCGGGCATCACACTAGATTTTGAATTATCCGGGAACCCCCCTTGAAGATTTTGTCATCAAAAAAGAGTGGGCTTTTTACGGACTCAAAGTTATATCGCGGAGGGATGCGAAAACAGCACTAATGTAATTGCGTGTATAATCGAGGCTGCAGTATGGAATTATATTCTGGGGGAATGCAGTCAATTTTTGAAAGAATTTTTATCTTAAAAAGTCGTATAAGAGCAGTGTTTCAGCTAAAACCTTTGAGATTTGTAAAGATTAAAAAAAAAAAATTTTTTTGTCGTCTATTTACATATTAGAGACTGCTCTGTTTGTCCAACAACATTACAGTGAATTGTTTAAAAAATATGAACTCGCGCATAACCATAGGGGACTAGAGGAACCCAACTCTCACTTATTACCGCCTAAAACAATCTTATGATCAGAAGCAAAACCATACATCAATGTCTGAAAATATTTAATCACCTTCCAGGGAAAATTTTAAAAAAAACAAAATGGTATATAAAAAAACAAAAAAAATATTTTTATTTTTTGAATCGTTTTACCCTAATTTTGGGGGAATTTTTACTAAAACAGTTTCAGGGAATTTTTTTTACTAAATTATTTTTTAATGTGTGTTTTGATTGTTTTTGGGGTTTTTTATATATTGTATGTACTTTTTCATTTACGTTTAACGACAAATACGGTGAGTTTTACATACATATTTCGATGTATTTTATTCCTTTTTTATAAGGGGATTTTCCCATACAATTTGTGTATTTGGGGAAACAATTGGGCATTATTATTATTAATTTTTTTATTATTGTACCTTTTTATAAGTATAAGTCATACTTTTTTCATTGTTATCATATGGGGTTTTAAGCCCATCGCACTATATCTGCCTTCACAAGTATCAAAAATTTCAAATTTACAAATCTTTTAAACGAATTTTTAAAAAATTAATTTAAAATGTTGCATAAATTTTTTATTGCGAGTCTGTAATAAAATATCCGAAATACGTGTACACATCAAAGAAAAAATTTTTCCCCAAAATCTGCGACATTTTTAAAAATCTTTTTTTGGGACAGAAAATTAATTAACAAAGCGACGTATCGCGAGTTTTATCCTTTTCTAATAATTATTTTGCAAAAAGTGAAGTACGTTTTTGAAACTGCTTGAAGGGCTGTATAACATCCACAATATGGCATTTGAATAGGTTCATTCGTGAAGGGGTGGGGGAGGCACCACCAAATTTTTAAATAGAAATACTATGCTACTTTCACATATGTAAAGAGCTCAAAGAGGCGATTGTTTTGATATGTAACTTTTATGTATTTGGTCCAACCATTATCGAATTATTTTCAAAAAAACCGAAAATCAAGTAAAATTTCACGGCTGGTTTCACCCTCTTAAAACGAAATTGAGCCGATAAGGAAAATGACTTCGAACATCTTGGAGTGAGGACTACTAATAATTGTTAATGTCTTCAATGCTATGTAAATTAATTGGAGTTACACCTCTTTTTGACAAGTTCACAATCGCTTTATTCTCACGTTTAATCTTCTGAGTAGTAGAACTTGTCAAAAAATATAATAGATAAAGCTACAGCGAAAATTCACACTCACTCTGTACTATGGAAACATTTTACAATTATTAGATGTGAAACAGAGAATTTTTTCAACACAAATCAGAGTTTATAAAGAGCTACACTGCTAATTCTGCTTGGAATAATGTCTGCTTATTTATGTGCCAAGATATTTTGCATTCATCCCTTTCATAGTTATCCTACTTAAGCTTATTTGATTCAACTCAATTATTTGATTGGCTTGGGCGAGTACACATGCTAGTACATACATATGTACACACGCCACGTCGCGTCGCTTTAAATCAAATCAACTACAGAATCTAATTAAGGTACCAAAGCTCATAAAATCATATATGTATTTACATGTGCGGGGAGGAATTGGCTTCGTATCCAAGGTATAGGTCCATATCATCGAAGTGGGCGAAATAACCGACTGACTAGTTGGTGATGCACGGACGTCAAAAGGAAACATCGCGTCGAAATAGGACATTAATGCTAATGATCGTTATCGGCCGCGAGACACCGCCAGTGCCGGTAGACCCTATTCAAATATGTATGCATATAACTAGGGTATTTACATAGGGCACGCTGTGAATGTATTAAATCTACTCGGTGAATGTTAATGGTAGTGCGTAGAAATATCTTGATAATAATTAGTCGCATTACGAGGAATACGACGAATAGCATAACCAAGCGATGGTAAATGTCTTCATGTCGCATCGATAATATGGAATAGATGTATGCCGGGAGGATAACAATTGATGAAATATATATCGGGTATTGAGTCTTGCTACGCTCTAGCGCCTTGAAATTGCAAAAGGAATTAAATAAAAAAAGAACCCAAAATAACAAAAAGATACAACAACTTTTCCCCCGTAAATTTAATAATTTAATAAATAGTGCCAGCCTGCTCGTCGGCGAGGGAGTGATTCGGTACTACTCATCAGCAGAAGTAACGGATAATTTTCAAGGCGCCACCTGCTTGAATTAAACCTGTCAAGTGATTGGGGTAAACAGGAACCCACCAGGATGGCTAAAAAAAAATACATTATTGGGGGGGAGGGGGGAGAAGACGTTGCGGGATGATTTGAATAATAAAAAAAATCAAAAAGGTAAGGCCACACGTAAATCCGAAATAAAGGTAATCCAAAAATGTTAGGTCAAAATCGGGTATATCCATAACCAAAAATTTACAAAACGAGGTAACAAAACAGTGTACCCAAGAGTGGAACCCCTAAAAAGAAATAAACGAAACCCCAAAATTTCTATGTGAAATATAAACAAATTGAAAGCTTACCGTTAAAACAGGGAAAACGATTAATAAGATGAAGGACGAATAAAGATCTTGACCCCACGTGGCAAATGAAAGTTTGTTACGGTGTAAAATTCCTGTCTTTAGCTGTATCTGTTACGATGCAAAATTCCTGCACCTAGCTGTATAAGTTGACCCTTTGATTATCGTTCGAGTTAATGTTTATTCCGATGTTGAAAAATAATGTTTTCGGTTATTTATTTCAAACCCCTCTGTAGAATTACATATTTTTATTGTCATCAGTTAAATTAAGATTCATTTATATTTATTAAGCATTCTTATCATTTTCATATCCCCACTTCCACCTGTTCGACTTAAGCTGTGTGATGGAAAGGACGTATGTATAGCTTCGGAAGGTACAAGTAGCCATTTTGTTTGCTGCCACTTTGTGGAAATACCTTTTTTGGGATTTAGGGCTACCTACCTAATTAAGTATCGTATCGGTTCCTGTCGTTAAACATTCACCCGATGGGGAGTTCATATTTCCGAGCTAGATACATACATACTGATGTCGTACCGTTTCACGTAAGTGTTCTCGTCTGAATTCCGTTTCTAATCTTTTTCTCTCCTTTCGGAGCAAACCCCCTTGTTTAGCCCTAAAAAGCGTGTGAACAAGCCCACCGTTTCGCCCCTGAACAACTTGCTTGAGAAGCTTCGAGAACCCAAGGCGTGGTTAGGTTTGGACGCTGTATATTATATAAGGTATTTTTAGATTGTAATATTTTTCGTGCACGAATATAATCCATCCTGTAGCGCTTCTAAATTTTGTTTATCAGTTTTGCAATAGTTTATTCACTTTTGTTACTTTATTTCGCCAATAGCGTTACAGTAAGGATTTAGGACCATAGTACATAAGGCAGAGATAGAAAAACATAGCTGCGAAAAATGCCATGGTTATATTTGTATGGAACATTCTCGCTTTATTTGTCCTGAGTATAATGTCGAAAATCAGCCAATATAAATATTCTTTTATAATATGCCTATGTATTAATAGGATTTTGTAGACTGTTTACATAAAATACAACTTAATAGTTGTAGTTTTTTATATTTTAATAGGTAGTTTTAAGATTTGTTAATATCTTCTGTTAGAATATACCGTTTATACAGATATCTTAGTTTGATTAATTAGTTTAAAGAAGAAACAATAAATAAATGTGTAAATAAACACCTAGATATATATGAATACATTTCAAACTAAATTTATGTACGTGGGTCTGTCAGACCCAAGGCATTTATTAGTGTAATTTTTCAATTGCATTCACTGCAGGGTTAAATTTATCACCAACCTTAAGATTACATTTCAAAAAATGTTTTCTTTTCGAAGAAAAACTCTAATGGATCGGATTTTTTGCATCTGAGTGTATTTTTGAAATATAGCTTATGGTGTCTATTATACTGTTTAAATTTTGACCTTCTAGCATGTACACAGTAGGTACAATTCTACAATTCTAGAAGATTGGGACTGCTGTACGTATACATTTTCGAATAGATTTCGCAACTTATAAGCTAATTTCGTAAACACAACGAATTGATGTAATTCGACAGGCTTTAAAAATAACTGAAATCCTTTGCTTGATGTAGTCTGCGAATTTGGGAGAGTATTGCTTTGGAAACGTACAACAGACTTGCCCCGACATAAATTTTCTATAAGGCAAAAATGTCAATGTTATGATTAAAGCAGTTAGAAAAACTCCTATAGATACAACAATTGTTACCTTTACAACTAATACATGTTTTAAATAACAAAATCTTTATAAAGATACAGTCCACAAAATTTGGAATTCAAATGAAGCCAAATGCCGGTGACAGCATTGGCAATAAGAATTATTTAGCTTTGTTAACAAACTCACTGCTGGTACAAAATCGGAATCTAATACCCCTTCAGTCCAGTTTTCACGCTTCGATCTCAACGGTTTATCAACGTGTCCATCCATTTACGCGGACCGAAAGGGCGCATCATCAACCGTCATATCGCGCTGATAGTTTCGGACGTGTGTGCGCACGGTGTGCACAATGCGGCCTTCTAATGTCGACGTTCGCATGTAAATCACCGAATTGGTTACGTCTGATTGACTGCATGTCAAGAACACGTGATTAACATGAATGTACACAAATGTACCGTCACAGTCCGACGGCCATCGTAGTAAGCGGACCGAAAACATGTCATCGACGGATTAAACGCGGGATCGTACAAGCGTTCGCTGTTGTTATGTAACGAAATTATAATTGATTCCGTCGTCGTTATTTATTATGTGCGCGTCCGCGTGTGTAGCGCTTTAACGCATTCTATTTCCGTCTAGCGTTCGACGTTCGAACATTCTGGTAGGCTGATTACGTGAGAGATTTGGCCGATGAGCAAAATCAGCCAGAAAAATATATAAATCGGGAGACAGAAACATCGAATTTTGTTATTAACTACTGCTGGATTTGACAAACAAGATGGTTCATTTTATTATATATTTGGTTAAAGCTTGTCTTTCTTCTACCTATTTCCAGTTTCGGGGTAAATACTACGAGCAAGTCTCAGGCGCAGCTATGGGATCCCCTCTGTCTCCTGTCATCGCCAACATCTTTATGGAAGGGTTCGAACAACAAGCCCTATTATCTTACAGCTTTAAACCAAACTGTTGATACGTTGATGACACCTTTGTCATCTGGCTCCCTGGACACGAATCTTTAAACAATTTCCTATCGTTTTTGAAATTCCCAACATGATTCCATACGCTTCACCATGGAGATCGAATCGGACGGTTGCCTTCATTTCCTAGATATTCTCATACACCGGCGCGGCGACCTGAAAATGTTCTGGAACTTTACATATATTTTCTCCTTTTGACTTACAACATAGATTCTTATTCATACTTTAGAACTTTTATAAAAATATAACCTCTTCGCTGGTGTTGTTTCCTTGTTTCGTTGTAAAGGAATTGAAGTGTAGGTTCCTGTTTTGACGAACATTTTTCGTAGACGTGGTGTCACGACCGGTTTCGGCGGTTGCCATTATCAAGTGACTGGTGGTGCAGTGTGTGCTTGTGCTTTTATATGGTGTAGGTGTAGTAGTGGGGAGAATAATGCGTCTTGTGTGTTATTGATCTGCGTGTTCATCAACTTTCCTGTGTGTTTGCGTATGTATACTTGTACTATTTTCAATAAATTTTCAAATAAACTAACAATTATTCCTGCATATAAGAAAAAGGAATCAGAATCATGATAAGATTTCCTGAATCGAATTTAAATATATGGTCCACTTGTTTCTCTTGAGTGTTGATGGGACGCACCCGCTAACCTCTCCTTTTTTTACATTTATTTTTAAATTTGTTCGTCATGATTATTGCAGAAACTGTTAATAAACACAGTATATAACGTTTCTGTGTCATTCCATCCATTACGAAAGACATCATTAACAGATAAACTAAGGTTATAATGCGACAAAGTAAACCGCGATGTCACTTGTCATTATCCCCGAAATTATTTTGAGAATTACCGCAAAATATTGCGAATAATTTCCCGGCTAATCCTAAGGATAATTTCACGCTACCCTATGTGAACGCACCTTTACACTTTCACCTTTCTTCTATTCAGCCGTTCTTGAAAACACAGTATTGCAAAATCGCCCGATCCACTGCCGCACCTTGTATTATCATTAACAGCCTGGGCAAATATGCGATAACAGCCAGAGGCGTGGCAAGCGCATAAACGTTTACGCATAAAATAGAAGGTAAGAAATAAATTATAAAACTTGCTGAAACCCTTACCGTTTTAAAAGTCTTCCGTGAAATCACAAACTGGGTAAAATCTGTTAAATTTTTAATCATTAAATATGTTTCCACAGCTGTTCAGTCAAGGAGTACGACGTGCGGAATAAATTTTCTAATGCCGAAAACGACCGTTCGACATCTAGCGATGTTATTTTGCATTTTTAAAAATAATCGAAACACAATGCATCTTCACGCACCTAAAAAAATTTGTTTTATATAAGAAAATCGGGTCTTTCTCTAAAACACTTCCAAATTTTCGTATTACCAAATTTGTTTCGCCTTCTACAGGCATAACTGTGCGTAAATCTTTACAATTTGAACAAAATCCACTAGGACATCAAAATTTTAAAATTTTTATTCCCTCCGCTAGCCCGAAGTAATTGTTGTAAATAGTTTGTAAATCTCTTTAAACCCCTGACTATCTTGAAATATTTCCCTGGTTTTTCTTGATTGCTGCAGTTTTTGTCGGAGGGAAATTTTAAAAACTACCTTCTTTACTTGATAAAAATTTTGTTGTGAAAACCGCCTGGCCCATGTTCCCCAACGTGTGACAACCCTGTGGTTTTCAGGTAAACAACACGGTTTTAAAATTGGGGGGCACTTTCGGGGACAAATACTGGGCCCCAATGTATTTACAGTGGAAAACAGGGGAACCTTTGTGCCACTAGATTTAATAGGTTTTTTCCCTTCATGAAAAATTCCATGTGCCTTGGAGTCGGCCCAAAAAGAACGCATGTTTGCGCCATCAAAAAATTAAGTTGCTTAGTTAAACTTCAAATTTTTTCGGTTCCACCCCCTTTTAAAATCCACATTTTTAAAGCAAACAAAGCTACAATTACGAAATAAATTACGACAGCCTACATATACACAGAACTACTCGATACGCATCAAATTTGGTACTGACGCTGTGAACGCGTGCAATAAATAATCGCCGACCCCGCACAATATATCTACTACACTGACTGTTCCCGCTGTTTGCCCAGACTAATCATTAAGGTTCGACAAACGAGTGCAACGTCAGAGGCGTATCGCGCAAAAAACTAGGTTTTTTTAAAAAAATTTCAAAATTTGGGGGGTACTTTGTCGCAGTCGACATCAAGACGTCAATAAAAAGTAATATATTATTTTTTAATAATATTTTCTTTCACCTAATTTTTTGGGGTCTTTATCGGCCTTAATTTATTAACTGCAAAAGTTTAAACCCCCATTTTGTGGGAAAAATTATGCATATCTAAACAAAGAATACCTGGCATCAAGAAATAAATAAACTTCACACCTCAATTAAATTTCATCATAATACAACCCTTCCGCGGCAAACTACATAGTAACTTACTAGCTTAGCATACGTCGCCTTCACTAATTATTCATATCACCCCATACAATTTCCAGCATTCGACGTAATGCGCCATCTACGCTACAGTTCCTTGCATTCAGGTAGTTATGCACTTAAACTGTTACCGGGATAGTTTTGATAAATTGACACTAGTCGGAACTTTCATCTTCACGAGAACGGCTTTCCTGGAACGTAACGTTGCGATTCCGTAAACAAGTTCATCTATTACCGGAATACGTGCGCGACTACAATGCACACTCATACACTTGTACTTGCTAGAGGCAATAAACAACAAAAACAAATGATCAGAGAATACATTAACCGGACTCCGCAAGATTTGGTAAATTTGATATATATTACAATTTTACACTAACGAATGCTTCCTGCAATGGATGAAAGGCGGTTTATTAGTGGTACAAAATGGAGAAACAGTTTGAGATACAATGGGTGTTTTTTTAAGCTCGATAGAACTTAAAATTAAAATCTAATCAAATTTTTGGTATGATTCGAAAAATTTATTAACGGCATTAACATTTGAAAATGATTTCGAGCATAAGGTCACCGCGGTTATTCTTTACGGTATTCTGGACGTCCAAATGTTAGGTCAATCTTTCGAGCACCGCTGGCCGTATGTTACGAATAACACGAACAATTTTGGCTTCCAAGGCTTCCAATTGTTGCAGGTTTATTGACATAAGCCAGTGATCGCCAAATCAGTAGAAAAATTATATAACAATCGCGCCTTGTAGTCAATTGACAGATTCATTCCTCGAAATTAACTACTGCTAAATTTATTAATAAGCTGATGCTATTGCTGTCACCGTACGGTACGTAGCGCCATCCTATTGAAACCACATTTCGTCCGGATCACTGTCCTCCATATTTTCAGATAAAAAAACCATTAATCATGGTGCGGTAACGATCTCTATTGACAGTAACGCGAACCCCGGCCTCGTTTTTGAAGAAATAAGGGCCAATAAAGCCACCAGCGTATAAACCCCAACAAACAGTGCATTTTCCTGTATGTAATGGAGTTTGTAGGGTCTCTCGTGGATTGGTTCCACTACATATGCGGCAATTTTGTTTATTGACGAATCCGTTAAGCTAAGAATGAGTATTATTGCTGAACATAATTTTGCGACAAAACAACGGGTCAGTTTCCAACTTCTTTTTTACAGAAGCAGATTCCAATATGAGTTATAGTATTTTTAAAAAA
The DNA here is from genome assembly GCA_029619255.2 of Dynastes hyllus. Classification (NCBI taxonomy): domain Eukaryota; kingdom Metazoa; phylum Arthropoda; class Insecta; order Coleoptera; family Scarabaeidae; genus Dynastes; species Dynastes hyllus. Next base: position 1,342,680 of record JAROYC020000015.1, read on the forward strand.
ATGCTTAATGATGCAATATATATCACATGTCCGATAAAAACTGCTAAACATAAATCAAATTGTAGCACGAATACCATTAACTAATGAAATTATTGTAAATTGTCAACTAAAAAGGCAAAGGTATGAAGACATGCTAAACAAACTCGTCGGAAGAAGAAGAGGAAGCTTCAGAAAAAAACCTGAAATATTAAATAACAAACAGGAAATCATTGCTAAAACAACAGTTCACTAAAACCCTACTACAACACTTAATTCGTACTGGACGCACGTTTCGATAGCCAAGCTATCATCATCAGCAGCAAGACTGAACCAGTTCAGTCTTGCTCAGTCTTCAGGCAATACTTAAAAAAAACGGTAAACACGAAAATCATTTTATTTTTAAAAAACATGAATAAGAAGACGATATTTAATGTAATTTTAGGTACATTTCAGCCATAAAAAGAAATAAAACATACAAATTTTAACTAATAACTAAAAATATGTAGATTCATTTGGTTTAAAAATAATAAATAAATTAATTAATCGCCGTAACATGTCCTCAAATTTCGCGTTTGTGTAGCACACAAAAGATGTTTTTCCAAGTTGTCGTTAGTAAAATTTGTTCTTCGGGTCGAAAAACAGCAGTTTGTACGAAGAAAATGAACGTTTTACGTCGTACGAGGTTGTAGACAAAACTTAAATATGGGACCAGTCAGGCTGTGGTATGAGCCGTAGCTTCAACTGCTTCGCCACTGAGTAGCTCAGCAAACTTTTAACTGTTTTGAAACTGGATTTTTCAAAATCACTTGGTTAAACTTGGACAAAATTATTTTGCCAACTTTTCCTTGGGGCACTTGAGAGCTGTTTTAAGTATTGTTCCATTACTGCAACAGAATCTGTAAGAGGAAGGCCGAATGTTTCTAATCTTTTGAGGTTATCAATGAGTATTTATAATGCGACTTGATGTATAAAAGGTCGTTTTTAAATCATCTTGATTGGAAAAAGTATTCCTTGCGCTTGCTCAAGAAGGCTGAATCTTTGTCAAACGATATTACAACCCAAAACATAAAGCGTTAAATAAAATTTCTACAATCATTTAAAATTTTACAAAATACTTACTGATTTGTTTGTTGAAATTGATAGCATAAAACTACCGCCTCTAACCAAGCTCCCAACGTTAAGACAGGTCTGTAGGCAAAGGGAGATTCAAAAGATTTCTTTATACACTGCCACATCGTAGTGGAGCTTTTAAAAAGACTCTCTTGTATTTGAAAATGAAACCATTAACATTGTATATATTGATTTCTCTTAGACATTCACACACCAAATTATCCATGTGCAAAACATGTTAAATGATTAAGATTTTATAAAATCTTCAAATTTGTACCACATTTGAGCATATGCTAGCACCATCCAGACTAAAAGCTTGACTTTTTCGTACTTAATTCCATTTGTTGGTCACAAAATACCTAAAATACGAGAGTTGCCTTTAACATCTTTAAATATCTAGCATTAAATTTACAATATTATTAAAGTAAGTTTTTTGCATAATATATCTTACCTAAAGCTTGGTTCACGAATCTTGCCATTGTATTGTAATTTGTTCTTTCAAGTTGCTTTGTGAACAGTAAATACGGTTTTCCTGGTGTTGTTTGTAACAAAAAGCTTACTCACAATCATATTTGCCATAATACGACCTTTAGAGTCATCGTCTCATCTATAGATATCCAAATATCGTTGTTACCAACTTTCTGAATAGTATTAATAGTCTTAAAAATTAAATAAAAATATTATAGGTGTAAACAAAATTTAATGACACCAAGTATGAAAATACATTTTTAAATTATTATTTATTATACATTCACCATTGTAACATTTTGTTACATATGTTGTTCTTAAGTTAGTTTTCACGCTATTACATTCTTGTTGCAGTATTGAGAGAAAATTTTGCAGTTTTGAATAGCTTAATCGTCCATATGAACATTTACATGTTGTTGCATAAATCTCGATTAAAACGTCGATTTCTCTTGAATTTTTGGTGTCTATTAACATTTGGTTCCTCAACGGCTTCCTAAGATTTGGTTTGATGTCCAGGAGTGTGGTAGCATGTTGCTCTAAATGATTTTTTCTTTTGCAAGTTAACTACAATATTTTTGAAGCAAGTTAGGAAAAGAAGAACAAAAACGTCCTTTACCATTTTTCCTACGCTTTACAAAACAACTCTTCACTGTTGCTTGGATTCAGCTGAAAATATTGTAGTGCCTCCACCGCCTTCAACCATTTTTGAACTTTATCGCCATATTCTTTGGATTTTGGCATTGTTGTAGATGGAAATACACAATACACTGAGATAAACAAGCAGAAACCGACAGAAACTACCGAAAAATATTCGTTGCAAGCTACGATATAAATGAAAATTCAAAGTACGTCTTTCACTATATACTGATTCGTCAATAGTCCACCTCGCTATAGGAACACAAATATATACGCTCCAGAGAAACATTAAGAGAATAAATATAAAATCTAAACTGCAATATCAAGATGTCCATTGTATAAACTATGAATGTAAGCATCGCAAGTATTCATTAATCACGTTAATAGGAGAAGAAATTTGCTTATATGGTTTAAATTACAGGGCGTAAACAAGCCGATAGGGATTCCCGTAAATAAAAACGTGGGTGCAGGTAAATGAACCTGAGTATAATGATAATTGAGGATACATCTTCAATAGGGTAGTAATATTAATTTTAGCGGCAAAATCCAAACTTTGCCCTCACGAATAGACGGGAAAACCCATCGTTGTATTAGTTTATAGCATTTTAGCTAAAACTAAAATTTACATTTAAGAAAGATGCGCTGTGTAAAAACAATATTTATTTAAAATTAAAAAAAAACGTTTAGACCAAATAAATATGATTTTAGGACAAAATAGGCGAAAAAACCACGATTTAGGCTGTTAAAAGTCCAAATAGGCAACTAGGCAAAATAAAACATAGCTAGATCGCTTTGATTTGTCGAGAAACATATAGATTTTGTATTATTTTTAATTTGCCTTGAATCTAAACAAAGAGGCATTTTGCCTAAAATCCCGTCTCTAGTGATGACTTATATATATATATATATATGTATATATATATATATATATATATATATATATATATATATATATATATATATATATATAAAGTGAATGCAGTATGAGAGCTCGTTTGACAGTTAACTTTTCCATAAGTTCTATTTAAGCAAAAAAAAAAAACGCCCGTTACAAGGAGATAACAAATAAGGTAGCTGTAATTGCAGTATAGACATAAATCTAAGACATAAATTTCATTACTTCCCTCAGCAATTTAGGGAAAAAAGGATGTCAAAAATTGTTGGAATTAGTCAATTTATTTCATTAAATTGTACTCAGTATGGGCATGTTATGCTGTATTCACCTGTGAATAATTTTTATCTGAAATTTCATATTCTGACATCCCTGTCGAAAGTATTTCGTCAGAATTCGCCTTAATTATATCCTATTTTGTTCTAGTTGTTCCAGATGGTGTACCAACAGTTACTGTGGATAGAGCCAGACTGGAACGTGGTGGACCTCTTATAGCGGAATGTTTGGCGCCACCGGCTTACCCAGCACCCAACTTGACGTGGTATGTCAACGACCAAAGGGTAAGTTCAAAATAAATATTTGGACTATTTCTTTGAAAAATATTAGCTAGCTCATTGAGCAAAGAGTAAGAAAAATAATCGAAAGTAGTATAGAAGACACGCAATGTGGGTTTAAAAAAGAAAGAAGCACACAAGACTTGTTGGATAAGGCAAGCAAGTGAGAAACTAGTAAACAGGAAAAGGAAATACATATCTGTTTTACCTTAAAAAAAACGTTTGATCGAGTAAGAAGGTAGGACATATGGAATCCCCTAAAAAAAAGGAAAAAATAGATAAAAGAACAATCGAAATAATAAAAGAAATGTATAGGAATAACACAAATATAGTAAGAACCAACAACGAAGAATCGAAAGAGTTTACACCAAAAGATAGAGGTGAAACAAGGATTCTATTCTCGATTGTACTAGATGAAGCAATAAAAACAGCCAAGAAACGAATGAAACCATTAAAAATGGGCCACTGGAAAATGGAAGAGACCTACTTGTGTGAAATGACATTTGCAGATGATATAGCAATACTAGCGGAATCAGAAGATGAACTTCAAAGGAACCTAGAAATCTTAAACCAGAAAAGACCAAATCAATGATAATCGCAGGAAAAAAGAAAAGGCATAACATCAAGGTACAAAGTAAAACAATAGAACAGGTGGACAACTACAAACATTTAGGAACAATAATACAAAGTGATGGAAAAAATAGAGCAAGAAATAAATGAGAGAACGAAAAAGGCGGGAAAAATGTTTCAGATAATGAGAACAACATTTCTGGGAAAAAAGGAGATACCAAAACAGATAAAAATTGAAATAGCGAAGAAAGTAATAAGACCTACAATAATATACAATAGTGAGACGTGGATAAAGACAGAAAAGATCAAATCACGAGTGAATGCAATGGATATGAGATTCTTAAGAAGGATAGAAAATAAGACAAAACGAGACAATTAGAAGCGAGATATACGGAGAAAAATTTTGGGATCAAACCTATATGGCAAATAAAAACCGTTGAATGGTTCGGGCATATGTGTCGTAAACTAAACCTTGAAGAAACGTAAACCATCAAATGAAATGTAAATTGATTATAGAACTCGATAGACAAAAAATTCTCAAGTAATTCATAATTACATCTATCTCTGCTGTTTGTTAGCTGCGATTCTGAAAGCACCTGAAGCCCGCTCTGTGACGCGCGGAAGGCAGTATTGATAAACTGTACATTGCATCTCGTATGAAGCAGTCACTTGGATAATACTTAATCGACTGGATGTTAGCATTCCTCATCGCTAAAACTAAGCCGTAATTTTATGTCTAGTGGCAGATAAAAATCGAACCCGAAGTGCATCAAGACCAACCTCATAAGCGTTTCCGGACGATTGTGGTATAGCCATGTCTCCCTACTAGGTATTTACGATCGCGTCGTCATCCAGAACGTTCCATCCTTTCATCCTAAAAAGGCACCGTTTCAATTTTTCAATTGCCTCCCTTTATTATTCCGATAAAAGCGTAGTCCCATATCCGAGCGTGGCTAATACTTACATTTTCCCCCTGGTCCGCCTCAGCGGGTGCATAGAACGATGTAAATTTTAACGATCGTCGGAGTGTCCGCCATATAGCCGCGGTATAAAAGCGTGAATAGCGAAAAGTCCATCTCTGACCTTAATGCCGGACGCCCTACTCCGGCATCGAGGCAATATAAAACTACTCCACTTTATCTGATATAGTTCCATTGCTTCGTTTTTGTATTGGCGTCCGAATGTGGGCGAAGGGGAATTTTCGGGGGCGTTTGGAGCGGTCTGCCTTACGAAGACTCACCGCAGAGATGCTGACGAACACGCTGACGGTCTGTTTTGAAATTGCTATTCCGTCGAGTATCCGAAAACACCGAACCACTTTGAAATTGCGTCGTCGTGCTCTGAATACAATTATTTAAAAACAGAGAAATTCCGTATACACGTGTGTACAGTATCTGTGTAGGTGGATTAGAGAAAAGATAAAAGAACTAAAAATAAAGAAATAGAAATAAATGTAAGTACCAAATTAATTATACTAGGAAGGGGTTGTTTATAATTGTCGATGGCACAGGACCTGTAAAACAAACTCTACAAAATAATTTATGCAAAAGAGAAGTATAATAAAAATAGTAGATAATTAATTCAGGGAAAATTCAAGAAATTTGAATTTTTATATATTTATTAAATTTTTAAACGAACTGTGGGTTTTGGGAGTGTTCTTACACACTCTTTCGGCAATTTTAAACGAATCTTCTTAATATTTCTCTTATTTTCTTTGATTTCCGTACATGTTTTTGCTTGCATGAACGGTAGTGTATATAAAAAATTAAAAAAAAAACTTATGATTCTAGATAACGCAACAGTATTACATAAAAAAGTAATATCTCAAAGGAAACAGTGCTATACAGACATACTAAATATTTTCGATTAATTAAGTGGTAACAGCAGTGGTCTCCATGAATATGGTTTTTGAACTAATTTGAGTAACAAAATAAATAATAAAAATCATTTAAATGGATAAAAAATGCTTTACAGCAAAAGTGATTTTAAATATTATTTAAAAAATTAGACCATTTAGAAAGTATACTTAGGAGGTAAAGGACAACCGAAAATAGTTGAAAATCAAGATATAATTGAGGAGAATTTTGTGGTGGTGGAGCAACATACTTTGCAATACTACGAAAAACAAGGGGCCTAAACAAATTTAATATATTTATACAATTCGAAAAAATTCTATACATGAGTATTCAAAATGGTGATTTTTAAAGAACTTGAGAACTATATAATATTTTGTTAACCCGAGATCGCTCGTATATCATCACGTATTATAGACTGTATCTAACTTAAAAATCGATGTTTCAACGTACTAATGGCTTTGTAAATTTAAAAGAAAAAGAAAGATATACAGATTCTTCACTTACACTATTACATTAAAAACAAATTTGTATGTGTTGCTCTCGCAGTGTATTCTTTGCAAATTGAAGAGTCTTAATGTTGGCTGGTAAATTGATTCTAATACCGGAGAACTTTTAGCTTATTTTAGCTTTGTAACTTTCAATAGTTGCTACTGTTTATTCTTACAAAAATAATATCAAAAAAAACTGAAAGAAAACTTGAATAGTTTTTCCAAATAGTAGACAGTCAGACGCTGGGGCATAAAATGCTGGAGGAATGTTGAGAGAATTGCCAGTTTTGAAAAAAATTTAAAAGTTTAATATGCTAAAATTTTTCAAACAACACAGCTCATATAGCTTGATGTTAATAATATTACTATAAATAAGAAAAAGGCAAAAGATTTTTGAATCTTACTTCTGGGGTGAAGAAAAATATTTTTCTTTAAATTGAGCTTTATAGTTCTATACTTTCTATAGTGTCAACCAAATCTTAATTTTGGTATTCCACTAATGTTAGTAACTTCGTAGCTTCAAAGTAATTAGGATAGATATTTAGTCTTAATGAAAGTAAATACGAGGGATGATCGTAAAATAAGGTTCTCAAAGCCCTACAGCAGCAATAAGTGCTGATAACGGCAAAAGTGAGTTCACAAAAAATAGAAATCGACTTATTTTTTCTAGAAACGCTAGCTTCTGTCATTCAAAAGTTAGCATAGGGGGGAAGGGACACACTTTAACTTTACGTTTATATGGAATTCATGAAGAACTACCAATTTTCAAACTCGAACCTTCACTTCTGCCTTGAAGTTTTACAATGACTTGAATGATAGACACTCTGAAACTTGGAACACACTCTAAACACGAGTTGCCTCAATGAAAGCTTGACCAAATGTAATCAAATTAATTGGCGTCCCTTCATTCCATTATTTTAATCGCGATAGCGATGGTTTTTTCCACAGCAAATTTTGATGATACTTTCCAAATATAATTTAATGTTGAATTTCCAATAAATAAAGTTATTTATTTTAAAGTCGCATAAAGTATTGGCGCGACTGGATGACTCAATTCATTCTATTCTGTGAAACAGAATAGCATCGACATCTAAACAATACTGAATTTCACAGACGCTCTACTTAATAACTTTATGATAGATATTTTTACGAAACCCTGCTAGAAATACCTCTGTATTTATAGTGTTACTTGTTGTAAGAACAATTTTCATTAATTTTGAAGAGTTACGAAAATAGGAAGATGAACTAAAGAGGAGTAACTTCACCGTTCCACCACGTTTGTCGTTGTCTGGATTTAAAATAAATATTTCATAGGTACACCTCGAAAATCGGAGGCTCGGGTGGAAAGGAGGCTTCCGAAGAAGAACTAATATCCGCCAGAGAGAATTTCACATCCTCCGTGTGACCACGCTGAGTACACTATACGATTTATGCTGCTCTTGCAACTGGTGATGCGCGATCCGTCTGGCGAAATTTACGTGGTTTCGAAGTAGTTGAATCAAGATCCAAAACTTTGCTTGCGCATTTGTCCGACTGCACCATGCTAAACAACTTTTTCCTCAATTTACCTATTTCAGTTTACGGTAATATAACCATTAAGACATTTTATGACACTAACACCTTACATAATGATCTAGCCTTTCGTTTCAATTTGATTGCAGAACATGAACTCCATCAAATTTTACATATTCTTCCTTTTTTAACTCACGTTATAAATCATTGCTTGAGTAATTCTATCTTTCCGACTGCCTGGAAGAAGGCTATTGTTATTCCTGAGCCCAAGGTTACTACATCTGCTACTCCTAAAGATGCTCGCCCAATCACCATTCTTTCCACCCTTTCTAAAGTCCTGGAAAGGATTATGGAACGTCAACTAAGACATTTTCTTTTAAACAACAATGTTCTTCCCAATTGGCAGTCTGGATTCCATTTTTTACACAGTTGTGCTACCGCTCTGTTATGTGTCACAGGCTATATTATCATTTCCTTGGATAATGGTATGGTCACCATCTTAGTTTTGTTAGATTTCAGTAGAGCACTTGACACTATTTTAATCACGATTTGTTGCTTTCCAAACTTCATTATGTTGGCTTGTCAGATACTGCTGTTGAACTTTTCCGCAGTTACACTTCCGGTCGACATCAGGCTGTTAAATTAGGTCAAAATATCTCAGAATTCGGGAATGTTACTTCCGGTGTCCCTCAGAGCTCTATTTTGGGTCCTCTTCTGTATACAGTGTACACCTCAACATTGTCTACTTGTCTTTTACATTGTCGTTGCCATTGTTATGCTGATGATATACAAGTTTACATTTCTTGTGCTCCAGATAGACTTGCTTCAACTATTGATCTTAACAGGCTTGCTGAGTACTCTAAACAACATTCTCTTGACCAAAAAATAAATGCTAATATAGCTCATGGTATTGGTGGAATCATTCCCGGCAAAAACAATGTAGCAGAGAAAATAGCGCTAACACATGGACATGTTTCTGCCTACTCGGCGTCATCAGCATGGTTCTGAGCACTATCTACTGCCGCTATCATTGAGTTTGCCTCTCAGTTTATATTGCTAATCTCCAAAGCAGCACTGAATATGTCTCTCGGCGACACCTATCGCCAACAAACACAGTCACGCCGTCCCAAAGGGTAGCAAGACAAACCGGAGTGTAGATGTCCACCACCTATCGGGCAGCTCTTGGGCTGCCAAACGCAAGGGGGCGTTGTGCCTAGGCACACTCTTTGTTTTTTTTTTTGCTTATACTCTTTCTTATACTTTAGATAGATCTTTTTATATACGAGTTAGATTTGCGCATGTCAATTCTTAACGCCTATTTTTTAAGGTGTTTTTTAAGTGTTCCTATTTCTCTTCTCTTTTCCTGGTTAAGTTACAACAGGGTTAGCTGAACTTCGTCCTTTGATGTATACCGAATGCTTTAGTTTTCACAATCATTTGTTCTTTCTATAGGTGACATCAATAAAGCTTGTATTATTATTATTATTATTATTAATTTGCTAGCCATGCGGGATTATAACTTAATCAAAATTTATTACAATAGATTAAATAAACAATACCCCTATATAATGTAAATCAAGTGTTGAATTCAAAAATTTGATGATTGCTGTATTACACAACGTAAGCTGCCTAGCGACATCATTGTTTCAATACAAGCATATTTAGCAGCCGCTTCGTAAGCCACGTTTTATAACAAAACTATGTATAGAGGTCATCTCTATTCATGCTTACGATGCCGACGGTGCAAGCGTTTCTCTATGCAGCTATATTAGCGCCGCGCCTCGAAACTTTTGTCGACCGCTCTCTGGGCACAAGCTAAATGAACTTTGGTCTATTGTCTAGAATATAAATTAATTACACGTGTGTTAGTGTGTATGCACATGTACACGCCGTGTATACGTATTACATATGCGGTCATAATGCATCGTTGATTACGAGATATGCAACAGAGTTTGAAAAGTCGACTTTATGCTGTACTTAGGGTAGCGCATATACGGCCATAACTGTCGCTTGGAGGGCAGATGCAATGAAGGCGGTTGATGTGTATGGCAATATTACGTATCTTGCAAATGAAATTGAGGCCATTAACGCTGTTGTGGCAGTAAAAATATACTAATTGAAGTTAGGTATTTGCATTGTAGATATCTGGTGCTCTCTCAATTTAAGCTTATAAGTTTTTTATTCACTTTTATTAATTTTACCATTGCACAATCTCAAAGGAATATATATTATATATATATATATATATATATATATATATATATATATATATATATATATATAAGTAGACCAACGCAACTGCGCTGAAAGCCAGTGGCGGACGCATAAAAGTTTACACAAAATAAATTAAATGTTATACGTGCTCAAACACTTACCGTTTTAAGAGTCCTCCATGAAATCACAAAGTGGATAATGTCTATTTAATATTTGTAACATTAGATATGTTTCCAAAGTTGTTCGGCAAAGTGAGTGCGGCGTGAAGAAAAAGTGTTTTTGTATGCCGAAAACGAACGTTCTACATCTAGTGACGTTATATTTGCGTAAGTAAAATAATCATTCAAATAACTTAACGGTTCTGTTGACGTACCTTCACAAATTTGTCTTAATGTGCCAAAATCAGAGTCTTTATCTAAAACACTTTCAAACCTTTCTAAAACACAAACATTTCTTGCGCCTTCTATCGCGCATAGCTGTGCGTGAACATGTTGCACTATTTGCAAAGATTCCACTAACGACACCGAAGAATTTTGTAGTTCTTCTATCGCATCCGCTAGTCCCACGTAATTGTTCTGAATAATTTCCAAATCTGTTTTAACTTGACTATCCTGAAATTTCAAGCGGCTTACCTTGACAGCCGCAGCTTCCTTTGGGTCGAATTCTAAAATCACGTTCTTTGTATTCTCAAAATATTTAAGATAATAAAATGCAGCCTCTAACCATGTTCCCCAACGAGTAAGAATAGGTTGTGGTGGTTCAGGAATACCGGGGCATAGTCTATGAAATTCCCGAATACGTTTTGCGGTTTTACAAACACAGCTTTTGTATGTGCTATTAGGGCGTCTACCTCGGGATAACATTTTCTGATACTATCTGCTACGAGACAGAGAGTATGAATTTTACATGTAATATGCAACAAGTTAGCACAATGTTTTTTAAGAGATCGACCTACAGCAAGCATGTTTGCGGCACCATCACTCATAAACATCAACAGTTGATTTGTTGAAAGTTCAAACTTTTCCAATGTATTTAACACCAACATTGAAATTACTTCGGCAGTGCATTGTTGTATTCGTCTGGAAGCTAGTAAAATTGAGGGTGACGGTCGATGTGGTTCCATTGTGCGTACCATTACATTAACCACAGAATGTTTTTTACGATCTGTTGTTTCGTCCACACATAATCACAGTTTTTTATCTTGCAACTCCGATTTAATTCCTTTCTCGACATGCTCACGAGCAGACGGCACATCTCTCTATAATGTTCTCTCACTTGCTAACTTAAAGTCCGAATATTCATTCCAAAACGAGTCGTATGCTTTCTTCCTTAGTAAATGAAATGGTAAATTACATGCAATAAAGGTAACACATAAATTAAATTTAAATTTGTCATAATCTCGTGTGGAATTTTTTTTTGAAACATCAATGACAATCACTTTTCGACCAACACATTAAATCTATTTTACACACTACACAATGAATTTTAGCGTCATCACACATTAATAAATATGCGGACTTCTATATTCTAATCCAGGCAAATGCTTCAGACATTTATTCATATTCGAAGGGAACGTTACACCCTTTGGGCGTGCCATCTCCGCGTACTTATTTGCCGTACAGCGTGCAACGTGCTGTCGCTTTGAACTCTCTCGCGCTACCGTCGAGATCGACTACGAGTTCAAAATTACTCCTACCCACGCCGCTACCACTACACTACTGCCATCCGATACCACCTTTTTAACAAACTCTAATAATCACTTGGAGCCATAGCCGGACCATACGGTGGATCTTCCAATTCTTGAAAGCCATATTCGTGGACGGCAGGTTGTAAAATGGCCGGAGTAATGAACGAATATCTCCTGCTCCGAACGCATCCGATTTCAATACGTGCGACCATGTATACAGTGCATGCATAGTCGGAATTCCGAAATGCCATTTCCATTCGCAAATACTATACCTGCACCCGACTACCTACTAGCCGGTATTCCTTTTCAAGTTCAAACGATCAATGCAGACGATTCGAACGCATACTTCCTTTGTATTTGGCAGTGTGTACTTACAAGTGCGAAGCCCCTCCGTCCCTTCACCTCCCTACTGTCATCTACATAGTAGTCAAGGTGCAACTTGACATCGAGAGAAACCTGAATATTGCGAAAAAGCGGAACAGCCCTGAGAAACCCTTCCGAGTTTCACATTTCGCCGACGAACACGTCTTATTGACAAAAAGGACCGGAAAATAGTGCTGGAGCCTTCGGAAAACGGAGCTATTTTCTTATTGACATGAAAAGATTTTGTTTCAGACACAACTCGACGGCAATCTGTTTTAGATCTCAAGGTATATGTATGTACGTACGCGTCTATCTGATGTAAAGCTTCCTCTGAAAAAGAGGAGCTTTCTTTAGATATACTTAACTACACTCGGAACTGTTCTACAGTTCAAGATAGTTTGCTTTATTCGGAACATTTTAAAATAAAATGCATCCTTGAAAGAAGTACCTGTTGGCACAGTTGAGAATGATTTTATTCAACCACTTAAGGGCAGTTGTTTGTGTTAGAAACCATCTTTCTGGAGGACGTGTAAAAATCTCAACATGATGTTAGTTGAAATCATAGAAGCGGTATCAAATATACAATAATCTATTGTCGAATTCTTCTCGCACACGTTGAAATGTTTTAGGGGTAATCCGTCTGCATTCTTCGCGAATTCAATTTTTGAGCTCATCAATACTTTCGAGTGGGGTTTTGTATACTTGCGTTTTTAAATGCCCAACCAAAAATGCATCGCTAACGATAAATCAGATGAAAACTAGAGCGATGTCGATTTCGGGCTTCGTTCTGACACCGTTTTTGGTGGTTCGAAAAACAACAAACGCCCATAACTTGCGAACGGTTGGAGCAATCAAAGTCAGTAATTACATCGTTTTGATCTACGTGGAAAGCCACGTCTTTCGGTATATAACACAACGCGATTCGTAGCAATTTTTTATTTTGTCGCTGTTTTAATAACTTCAAGAATTTCATCATTTTGGGTAGACATTTTTACGGCTCTCTTATATCTCGGCATCTGGATGAGCTAGGAGGTTAGGTTTAGGTCCGCTGGAAAGCCCTCGACGAGTGCTTTAAGACTAGAAAAAGCTCAACTCTTTAGCTCTAGCCGTTCCGATACTAGAACGTCTCAAAGTTTAGAAAAGAAGATTCCTTTTTTTAACTTTGAAGCTCTGCAGCTCCCAAACCAAAAAAGCTAGGAGGTTCTGCTTGATCGCAATCGATTCAGCGGACAATTTTCTATCGTCAAAGTCGCCAACCAGAAATGCATAGCTAACGATAAATCAAACGAAAACTAGAGCGATGTCGATTTCGGGCCTCGTCCTGACGCCGTTTTTTGTGGTTCAAAAAACAGAAAACGCCCATAATTTGCGAACGGTTGGAACAATCAAAGCAAGTAATTAAATCGTTTTGATCTGCGTCGAAAGCCCCGTCTTTTGGTATATAATTCAACGCGATTCGGAGCAATTTCTTATTTTGCAGCTGTTTTAAGGACTTCGTCATTTTGGGTAGAAATTTTTACGGCTCTCTTATATCTCGGCAACCGGATGAGCTGGGAGGTTAACTTTGGGTCCGCTGGAAAGCCCTCGACGAGTGGTTTAAGACTAGAAAAAGCTCAACTCTTTAGCTCTAGCCGTTTCGATGCTAAGACGTCTCAAAGTTTAGAAAAGAAGTTTTGTTTATTTTTACTATTCTATAAATGGAAGGTAAGCAAACCTAATAAGCTGTCAAAATTTGACACAACACAAAGCATTAAGTACTTGGGTAACTCGGAGTTAGTCCAGTTGTTGAATGGAAAGCGACAACCTAGTTCAGAAAATGCTAAACTAACCTATAGCAAGTGTAACC
>JAROYC020000015.1:1356954-1398306 GCA_029619255.2 Dynastes hyllus
ATTTTTTAAGAGCCGGTTTTTCCGAAACCCCATTTTGGACAATTTCACTTCAAACTCAAAATTTTTGTTAAAAAAAGGGGTTAAACCTTCCCCCAAGGGGTATTTTCCACTAAATTTTAAAATTTTACTTCGGGGTTTTTAAAATTTTTTTGTATCGTTTAAAACCAAGGGTTTTTTAATAGAATTAAAGGTGACGATTGGTGGTTCCATTGTAGGTACCATTACATTAACCAAAAGAAATTTTTTTCCCGATCTGTCCGATTTAATTTTTTTTTCAACATGTTCAACAGATGGCCAATTTTTTTAAAAATCCCCGGGGACTTGGTAATTTGCGGCCCGAATATTTATTCCAAAAGAAGACATATACTTCCTTGTCTAGTAAATTAAACGGTAGATTACATGCAATAAAGGTAACACATAAATTAAATTTAAATTTGTCATAGTGTTTTATATTTTAAATTCATATCTTGCATATTTTTCCTCGTATTTTCGTAAAAACATCTGCATCGTTTTCTTTGCATAAAATCCAAAGCCTAATTATAACTTTTAATCTACTTCTGACATTTCAAACCCATGCTGTTTTGTTTTAAAATTGCAAATGTTAATTAATCACGTTTAAACACAATTGATTAATCTATCTAAAGTTAATATTTACTATTAATTGTGTCACCATACGTGTTTCAAAGTAAAAAAATGAATCACCAAAAGAAATTTATCGGTGGAGGAGGCAGTACGGGTATCAAATTCTGCTGGATGAGGGATACTCGATGCGCGTGTTGCCAGTGTGTTAGGGAGAAATCATTCTAGGGCAAAGGCGAAAACGATGTACCAATCAATTTGAAACATTTCGATCCGCAAAAAACCCTTTTTAAAAAGATAAAACCTTCCCCGTATTGTGACAAAAATCACCCGGGGTTTTAGCACCTTTTCACCCCCTGACCAAAAAAATTTGGGAAATTTAAAATTTCCCCCACATGACCAAACCCCAAATTTAACGCCCCCAAAACGCCCCCCTACGATAACTAAAGCTTGTTATGGCGAAAGTGTAGATAATATTTGACTTACCCTCGTATCTTGCGTTGCATAACTTTTAGGATAGATGTTACTTATTTCACCGTGCAAGTACATCTTCAGTAATAAAATATTCTGAAATCAGTTGTAGTGCCTTCTCTCGTTATACTCATGCACGTAAGTCCGGGACCACTATTGATGACGACACCAAAAAAAACCCCGGTTATTTTTTGGGGGTTTTAAAGACAATAATTGTAGTGCAATAAGTTTCCTAGACACTAATTTACAATTTACAATTTTCAACAATTTAGATCATGTTGTAATTGTAATCTTAAGTGTAATCTTTTTATATGCAACAAAGGTAATATAATAATAATATATTCGGATAAAAACCACCAGTACCTCTATATAAGCAAGGAGGACAACAAAAACTAATACTTCTAGTTGAAATTTCAATTTAAGCATGTGCCTAGCTAGAGTGATAAAATGATAAATTCAACATACCGCTACCTCATTTTCCATGGGAGCAATTTGCCATTCAAGTCGTTAAATAATTTAATTAAAAATTTTAAAGCCAGTTGTATAATGAATTAACTTTAAACAACGCGACGTACCTCCGTCATAACATCTGGGCGAGCGGAGATAAAACGCTGGCTATGAGGTTCCACAATTCGTTTTCTGTTTTCTTCTTTGGTTTTGCAACAGGAAATAAATAATTCTTTAATAACATCGTAGCGGTATGCAATTAAGTTTATAATTAAAAATAAACAGCGGCATATGCACTGATCTCAAAGTAAATACTTTCGTTGTTTTTGTTGCATTGCAATTATTTTATAAAACGAATAAAAGAATATGCAATGTGACGGATATATCTTATATATAGAGCTCGGATTATATGCAAAATGCATATTTGGTATGAAAAGGTATATCAACAAAATTTTGAGGTTTTTGGATTAATTGAATGTTTTCTAATTAAAATAACCCAAATTTAAAAAAATGCATATAATGCATTTTTTTTCTAACTTAATGCTTTTTTTGGGTCTGCATATTTGTGCATATTTGTCTTAAATTGGAAGTTTAACCGAAAACTAGGTACCTCAATTCCCCCTTAACAACTAAACTGAACCCCATTGACCCCGGATGCCGACAAAGCCCCCGGCTTATGTTTTCGATTTTTCCGGGAAAAATTTCAAATTTTATCAAACTTTTAAAAAATGGTTTGCCAAAAATCATTTCCTTCATTTGATCTCTTTCTTTCCCGTTGTGTCTGTTACATCCATATCCGTAAAACCTGCAATATCCCGAAAGTTGAAAGTTTAGTGCATTCCTGGATAAAAAGTTACCCAGAGTTAGTGTTCGACCAAAATTCACAAAATAAAGTTTTTTGTACAGCATGTGGAAAAAACGTAAGTACCCTTACCGATTTTTGTGTCATTTAATTATTTTTATGATTTTATAATTAACAGTTTCAAAAAATATGTTCATAATTCTATCAGTACCGAATTATATTCAATCATTTCTAACAGTTTTTCCCTAATTAAATATTTTTTTTTCTTTTTTTAAGGTGTCATGTGAAAGAAATTTTTAATAACGCGGGGGGGGCCGCTCTACACCAGGACAAAGTGAAAAAACTTAAATCTGGCAATGGTTCTCAAAGTCGTTTTTTTGAATCATGGAAAAATATTCAGAAAAAGACGGCCCAACAAGAATTTTCCAAGGAGTTGTGCGAGGCATTCGAAAAGCGCCAATATTCCACTAGCAAAATTGGGAAACCCGAATTTAAAAAAGTTTTCTTGAAAAATTTTGCCGGAAGCAATTTCCCCCGATGAAAGTTCTTTAAGGAAAAATTTACGTCGACCAAATTTACCCGAAATACTTTGGCGAGACCCGGGCATTAATAGGGAAACAATTAATTTATTTTGAAGTGGATGAGACTACAGATTCTTGTGGTAGATACATTGCAAATTTGTTAATTGGCTGTTTAAATGCCGAAAAAGCTAGAAAATCATATTTAATAAGTTGAAAACAATTAGAAAAAACAAATAATTCTACAATAACTCGATTTATTCATGATGGATTAAAAAATTTTTTTCCTTCCTAATCCAAAAAACCCCCAAGACAAAATAATTCTAATGTTGCCCGATGCCCCCTTTATATGTGTAAAGCCTCGGTGAATCTCAAAATTTTTTTCCCCCAAAATTAATTCATGCCACTTTTTTGGCCCTCATGGAAATTAAACAATTTTGCGAAGAAATCGGGAAACCCAAATTTCCCCCCTTGTGAATGAATTAATTAAATAATGTAAAGAAAATTTTTCAAAACACCATTACGAATTCAACTTTACAGAAATCATTCCCCGATTTGCCGTTCCCCCGGCCCCGTTGTCACTAGATGGGGGAAAATGGTTAAATCCTCAATCTTTTATTCACAAAAAAATTTTCAAAAAATCAAAAAAATTTTTTTTTAGAATTGTCTGATGATTCAAATGCCATACAGAAGCAAAAAAACTTTCCAAAAAATGCAATACCAAATCAGTTAGCATTTATTGCTTTAAAATTTTCCCCTAATAGTAGAAACAATTTTTAAATTAGAATCCCAAAAAAATCGCCTTTGACTGAATCTGTAAATTTAGTAAACAAATCCCTAAAAAATTTGTCAGCTGTTAGAGGAACAGGTGAAATTATTTTTTTAAAATAAACTCAGTGTTAGAAAAAAATGAAGGATTCAAAAAATTTTATCCAAAATTTCTAATATTTTAAACGGGGAATTTGTAGACGATATTGAATTAGACCCAGATATTGTAGCCAACTTAAAAAATGCCCCCATTTCCTCCGTCGATGTTGAACGATCTTTTTTGATGTTTTTAAAAACTTACTAGATGACAAACGTCATTCATTTAAGTGGAAAATTTAAAAAAAACATCTTTTTTTTTAATAATTTCTGAGTAGGTTTTTGGATACTTTAATAATTAATTAATTATTATCTGTACAATTAAATTTTATGAATTATATTAAATGTTAACATTTTTGTAGCTAATACCTGGGTGTTGTAAAAAAATTGTAAATATTATGTAATGTAATAGTCCCAAGATGTAAAATAAATTTTTTCCCTTTATAGAATCACTACACTTGTTTTTTTTTTCGTTCTTAAAAACTGACATTTTAGGCATATTTGCATATAATGGTGCATATTTGTTAAAAATTTGTGCATATTTTCTTCAAAATATATCATATATATGTGCATATTTTACCGATTTTTCCATGCATATAATCCGAGCTCTACTTATATACCTACAATTTGCATTGCCGTGACTTGCTATGTCATATTACTAAAAAAAAGAAAATCAACTTGAGGAACATATGATCTCTTGAAACAAATAACCTCAAGTGTGATTTGAAAATATATTTGTTTGATTTAATATACGCAATATGTTTGACTCATCAATACAGTTCCTTCTTTTAACGAATTTCGTCAGTTTGAAACAAATATATTTTTCTGTATCATTTATTTGATTTTACTTTTAATGGCGTATGTTCCCAAAATGGGAATACACTAAAGAATCTATTTTTTATCGAATTAATCATATTATTTGCATAAAGTTTTTATATGTTTTAAAGTGCACATAGATGTAAACTTTTCTGATTCTTAATTATAAACATTTTATGCAAATAATATGATTAATTCAATGAAAATATGATTTTTTCACTGAAATGGTTAATACGATAGATGCTTTCTCCTTTTTAGAGAAGAAAGCATCCAGCTATGAGCACATGGGGTAACAATGTGTTAAAAATACACAATCTTTTGAAAAACGTTATTAACCTTGTGGATAAGTTAGCAAAAGTGCATAAAAAATAAGTGTAATGCCGAAAATTAATCTCCATTTGGTAGTGACGTGGTGCTTTTATTCTTATAAATAAACCCCAGATCTCTAAGGGAAAACCATTAACTTCCTCCATTACGTTAAGGTATATCAAAAGGGCCCTTTCCCAAAGCCCGGACGTGAGGGTACCTCCGGGATTCTCATGGACGAAAAACTTTTACCTTTTGGGCCGCACCCCCGACGAAACTTCGCTCCCGTTTTTTGACTGCCCCAACAGCTTCCCCCTCCTGGGTCGGGGTCCCCTTCACCCCAGGCGGGAAGTTGTTCTCTCAAGATGACTCTTCAGCCGCTGCTGACCTCGGCGCTATGGCCTGGGCCCCAGCGGCTCCGGCCTCCCAAAAGCCTGGAAGCTCTTCAGAACAGGACTCTTCGCCCTCGTCGACGCCCCTTGGTTCTAAAGGGAAAGAACAGATTCGTCGAGATCTGGGCATTCCGTCGATTCGGGGGCATCTCCCAGAAGATCCTCAGCTCGGCGTGGGCAAGGGCCCGCGGAAACGGAACCCCCCGTGTTTTTGATGGGGCGTCGTTCCCCGGGGTCGGGCCCCCCCCTCTAGTGAAGATTCGTCCCCAGCGGATTTCTTCAATTCCGGCTGCGCAACGCCCCGGCCCCAAAACGGCCATCCTTGACTCCTCAAGGGATAACTCTACTTGTCACCCGCGAAAGTTTTTTAAAAATGTTAAAAAGGTCCCCTAGGGAAAATTTTTTCCCCTGATTCCCCTTAATTTAAAAAATTTTTGAAAATAATTGATTTTCAAGGAAAAACGATTTTCAACGGGGTTTGTTTAATTTCCGAAAGATTTTTCCCCCTTTTTTGGGAAGGGCCCGCTAGGAGCCCCCGGGGGTCAAGGGTGTTTCCCCAATCTTTTGGAAAAAGGGGTTTTTAATTGGTGGAAAGCCCCCCCAAAATTTCCCCTTAAAGAATAATTAAATTGCCCCAAAATTAATCCCTTTTGGAAAAACTTCTTTTATTTTTAATAAATAAACCCGAACCCCAGGCCAAAAATTAAACTTCCCCCCACCCCCCGTTTGGGTTTAAAAGGGCCCTTTCCCTAAAGATCTACGTGGTCGCAAACAAAAACGGGGAACCTTAAATTTTACAGATTTTCTTCAATTTTCTTCAAACTTACTAACATTTCCCAGAAATCTGTAAAGCAAATCTGGTTAGGTTAGGTTAGGTCTCGATGTCGAAGTTGTAACTTGATTTTAAAAATATTAATGACATGAAAATTAGGTATAGTGCGCCGATAACATTAAACATGTCCAAATTTGTTATCATATATAGCTACAAAAATACATCGACATATAGGTATCTATAAAAACAATAATTGTCCATGTATACGTAATTTTGTATACGTACAAAATTATTTCGATTAAGATAACATAATTAGAAAATAACTTGTGCGTTGTGTGTATAGATACATAAAGATTAAAGTGATTCTTGCACTACTTTTGTTTGCAAAGAATATTACAAAACCTACTATCTCGGTAATCTCGTAGGAATCCTGAGAATCGCGAATGAATGACAGGGATAAATGTATGGTTAGGTGCTAGAAGGGTGCTAGGTGTTAGCTATTGTCAGATTCATACGAAACCTTCCAAGTTTCTTCGCCAAATGTTTGCATAATGCTATAAGGGGGTTGGGAAACCCAAAGATAAAAAATTTAATCCCCTTTTTTTAGGATTCTCTGTTAATAGTCGTTCCTTAATGTATTGGTTTTTGTTTGATAGGTTCCAACTAAATCTATCTTTAACAATGCTGTCCCTCTTGTCTCCAAACTCACATGTAAGGCTAATATTCTTTAAGTCTGTTGCATAGCTATCAATGTCTTCTTCTGGTTGTTGTCTCCGATTGAATAATTTGTGCGCTCCATTGTAAGGTTAACTTTTGGAGTAAAGTAGTTCTCAATAATAATAATAATGAATTGAAATGCAATAAGCATTTCAATTCAACAGAGTCAATGTCTTGGTTAAACGAGTAGAACATTTGTAGGGCTTTTGTACCAATATAATGTAAGAGAAGAGCTACTTTCCTGTTATTGCCTTCTGTTTCTAAATTGGAGGCACGTAAAGAAATCTTGAGCTGCGTTACCCAATTTTTCCAAATTAACCCTACGCGGCTATTATTAACACATTTGGTGACGTGGAGGACTACTGTCCTCCATAACATATTAGGTAGCTCTACGTATTTGGTAAATTTATTTTGATAAATAAATAACAAATAATTTATTTTAGAATGAAATAGAAACAATAAACTGTAATAAATACAAACGTACAATAGCTTAGATGAGTCTTTCATAAACAGTTTTGACAGATATCATTGGTGTGATCATGACATACCCATTTGTAGCACTTTTTTGCAATACCTTCTTGTTGTTTTGTTACGTTGCCTAGTATATAAGAAACACTATTTGCACGAGGGGTATCGCCAGCAGTACTAGAAGAGGCTTCTGCATCTGGAGTGCCGAAGTTCTGCAGGAATTGGGGTTTGATCATACTCCAAACAATATCGGCTAAGAATTCACGTCTTATTATTTTATTCCCATTAGTATTGAAAGACCAGACACAAAACAGTGATCGCAGCAATATTCAGAAGGTTGTAGAAAATAACCAACAGCCAACTTTTGCAGCTTCTAGCAACATCATAATTGGAACATAATTGACCAAGAAGGTCAATTGCCTGAAGGGACATTTCCTACGGAAAGGTAGTAACTGTTCATCAACTATCAAATATTCACTAGGTGTGTAGTATTTTTGGAAACCTTGAATAAGACTTCTATAATTGGTGCCAATTTATCTAATAATTTTCGTTCCAATCGATCGTGAATATCGTCAAATCCTATACATCTCAAGAGAAACCTAAACCGCTGCAAACTCATTGATTGGCAACATCTGCAGCGCTAGCTCTACAACACCTGAAGGTACCTATGAGGTAAAAAATGCCTAAAAACACAGTTATTTCAACATCATCAGTTGACTTAGCGTCCTTTTCTCGCGCAAAATTTGGTTATAGATGGTCTATGTAAGTATTTGTACAAGTTACTATTGTCCTTATAACTATTTTATCAAGAAATAATGACAAACACTCCAATTCTGTTTTAGCTTGTTTCGCTACTCCTTTTGCACCAGGTAAGTGTGTAATTACATTGTGGCTTCTAGTGCGAAGATTAGATGAAGGTTTTACTTACTCCACTCTGTACCATCTTCTGCATTATTATTATTGGAAATATCAGACAAATTATCAAATGCGGACGCGCTGTCATGATTGGATTGATTGATTTCATCAATTTCACCATCGTCACTTCCTTCTTCATCTACATCTTTCAAATCTTCTGCTTCAAGTTCCTCTAGCCAAGCTAACCATTGAGCTACTACTTCGAAACATATTTTTAGCAAAACTATCAAATATATTTAATTATATAAAAAAAAATATGTATGAGAAAGTACTTACATCGCAATAACACTAATAATATTACAAAACAGCGAATATTTTGAAGTAAAGCAAGAATTGACACACATACGGTCGCGTGGATGACTAATGTTCTCCACTCCACTTAGGGTCGCACTGTTTTGTTTACGTTTCTTAAAATATGATCAGATAAGCATAGTTGTGTAGAGAAATGAACCACAGAAAGGTACTAAAAGCCATGTATGCCTCTTTTCTTAATTTCCGTATGATTTGTCAAATGAATTGTAGGTGGAGAACAATAGTCAGCCACGCGACTATCGTAAGGTTAAAGACATGTTGTTTCCTCTGATATCTAATGGTTCTAATGCATTAGCACTGTTAATATTGAAAGACTCTTTGGATGACTTTTTCGGCATTTTTGGTGCTTGATATTTGGCGGGAAATGTGTGGTGTCGTTACACTAACCTCTTATTTCAATTGTGACCTTTCTCCTTTTCTTTTTCTTCTTTGTGTGAATTTTCCACCTGACCGTCCAACTCGGAACCCAAGAGTATTGTAAATTCAATCTGTCGTTCTTAAAAAATGTGTTTTCACTCATATAAATCTTGTTGAATGAAATAAATAATTTCAAAGATATATAGTAGTTTGATTCAAGGACCTTTTTTTCTCTGTGTACGTTGAAACTGTATACTAAGAGTGCATTTGCGGAGAAGGGATTATCGGGTTCGTTAGAAGACTTTGGGTGTCTGTCTAATATTTTCTGCCGCTTCGACAATAGGAGCAACAAGTTCTTCCTTTAACCCAACTGTAGCTCGGAGACCAGGAAGCGAGCCCTGCTATTCCAATCCACCTCTTGCCAAACGTTGCCGTACGCCATCAGCAAAGTGTGCAAGAGCGCCGTCGTTGTGAAGCCATATATCTAGGCGCAAGTGGAATGGAACGTCTTCCTGTTGAAGCTATCAGTCACAAACGTTAACACTTGGACTGTGGAAATTTTTGGCTTTCGTAAAGCGGCTAATATCACCCTTTTAATCGTTTCACCAGTACACGATTGAAGTCTTGTGTTGGCTATTAAATATGGACGTGACGATCCACTTGGTGCCTTCCCCATTTGGTCAATTGATAGATGACCTCCCAAAAATATTTCCAAAGAACTGACAAAATGTTAAAATAAAATACAAATCCTCTTTAATATTAAGGAAGGTGGTAAGTAATAATTAGAGTTTGTTAAAAAGGTGCTACCGGCAGTGGCGCACCGCATAAAAGTAGGTACGTAATATACAATATTAGTGAAAAATAATATTGTTACCCCTTCCTGTCGTCTTGATGTCCACTGTGACAATTGACAACCGCCCTGGTAAGCTGCGTAGAATTGCAACATCAACGCTTCCATTGTCGATTCATTCAGCCGGCGACGGTGAACACGTTGTCGTATACTTCAAAAATGATCGTTCGACATCCAGTGAAGTAAGATTTGCAAGTGTCGGATATTCCTTTTCCTCATCTGGGCACTCTTGATTTTCAGTTATAGACCGAACCTTTTGTAAATCGGGATTTTTCGTTAAAATTGCACCAAATTTTTGAGCAACATCGACTCCTATAATGTTCGTCAAGTTTTCTAGAGCGGCTTGTAAATTATTTATGCAATTTAATGCGTCTCGTGCAGATAGGTGACTGTTTTCTAACTGCTCAATAGCTTGTGCAACTTCAGAATAGTTCATGGAAATTTCATCTATTTGTTGTTGAACGTCCGAATTGGAAAAAAGTTGCTGACTATCTCGAACTGCTACAATATAATACGTATGTACCAATAAGTTCTTCTTTGAATCCGTTGATGCATATACGGTCAGCCGCAACTTTTTACCGCACTTCACGCCGAATTATATTCTCTATTCTTTCACGTACGCATGGTAAATAATTTCGCAATGTTGATTCATTTCCAATCTCCAGTCGGGGTCGTATTTGCCCCAAAACTTTACGAAACTGTTCTTTTTGGCTGTTGTTAAATGAAATGTTACGAACACCTATCACAACTATTAAATCTTTTACAAATTCAGCGTGGGGTTTTTGGCCGCTCTTTTTCCATTTGTGGTTTGCATGTTTCTCGCACCGGGATCGGTTCTAAATCAGTAAATCCCTACACACTAAATACCTCACATGAGATCCGTTGCATTTGAACTCTGGATATTTTGAAATAAACTTTCGAATATTTGTCACCAATCAATAATCTATGTTTTCACTCACATTTGCTACTAAAGCACAGTAACGTCGAACAAACCGAAATGATATCGACTGACTGATATTCTGAACGCGATTAAGTTTCTTCCTTCCTAGGACTATGCGTAATAGGTTCGTATAGCACATGGTATTACCTCAATATCACCATCCTTTACACGCCCGTGGCCTGGTACCTGATTTGCAAACCTCTTTCCGTTGCTTTAAAAGAGACACTCAATAAATTCGGTATATTAATTCTGTCTTTCTCTATTGATATGCCTTATAAGCTTCTATTTATTATCACAATAGTGCAATCTAAGTTTGATTTCTGTGGTGACTTTGACAGGACGTTTTCAAAATGAAATGGTGTATTCGCGGTGCCAACAAGTACGTGTGAGGAATGAAAAGCAATAAAATCGGTTGGGAAATTTTATTAAACAGACGTGATATACGTTTCTCTATCGCCGCAGTTCATAATTCGCCTATACAAGCTGACCTTTCGTACGACATATGTAGGTATAAAATGCAAAATTAGATTTTATTAAATTCAATATTTTCGGAATTTTGTTATTAAATGCACCTATGTATATTTTATTCGAGCAATAGAATGGTGGGGAATTGCATGAATGTGAAATTATTATTTTATTTATTAGCAGTTTTAAATAGTTCAATTTTCGTGTATAATACAAGCGTAGTAATGAAATTTTAACGTGGAATTTTAGAAATTAGACGAATGAATTGAAATTCCAATCTATTAAAGCGTTTAATAAATTGATTTTGCCTTATGCAATATTTCAATTTGTGTCTCTCATATAAAGCGCAAAAGTTATTTGAAAATGAATATCTAAAATACCAAATTTTACATTGTAACGTACGTCTCTGCTCCGGACGCCAAAATGTAACGTTCCTGCACGCGGCGGGAAAATTGTAATAACTTTTTTATTCTTAGATGCAAAATTACATTGGGCGACTGCCTTTTCACACCTGCTAAGCTAGATACGATGAACTCTGCTCACTGACATCTTCATACAAAGAATATATATCGGTTTTCCTTTTCAGATAATCTTTTTAATCGATTTGATGTTACTGAGTGATCTAGACGGGAATAAAGTATACAACATTAACTTTTCTTATTTTAAACATTAAAATCTCATACTCAGTGTACAGGGAATCTATATTATCGACTTCATAATACAGTTTAATTTGCCGTTAGCTGTCGCGGGATTATTAACTGTTATATATCAGATTTATAGCATGTATTTTAAGTGGTTTAATGTTTATTTATTTTTTAAAATAAAACTATTAGATGTTTATAGCTTTTAGTGATCAAGAAAAGTTAAGTGAATATCGAATCGATTGATTCGGCGTGTGCGAGCACGGGGTAGCGTTGAAAATGCCAAAGGGTCTAATCTAACAGGAAAAGATGTAAGTACAACGACAATACTTTATTTACACATAACTTCATCAAATAAAAGAAAATTCTCTAGGAAATTAAAATCAAATTCATATATAAATATATGCAGATGAGGCAACATGATGAAAAAAAAACAAATGCTTTACTTTCTCAGTTACGAGTTCGGTCAGATTTTAGTCGGGTGTTTGAATTTTATGTCGCGGCAAGACACTTACAACATTCTGGGTAACGGAAGATTTCACGACAAGCAACTTAGCCCACACTGTCGTGTAATATTAACATTACCTTGTAGATAGAAGAAATAGAATAGTAAGCGCTACCGTATACTAACGCCTCAACAATCAGGCCACAAGTGATCAAATTCAAAGTTCAAGAGGTCGGAAATACAGTGGGAAATAACCTGTAAAATAAAATATAACAATACATAAATAAAATTTAATGTACAACATTTAAAGAAAAATCGAGCATAACAAAGGAGCCGGTAGCAGTAAAATGACAGTAAAACAACAGAACCCTACATGCCCGCAATGTGAATGAACACGCTGCTCTAAGTATTTACAGAACGCAGTTAGACTTGACGATTTCGTGTAACATAACCAAATGAGCTGATCGACGCATAACCCCTTACTCGGTGTAATCGGTTGTAAACGAAAACACTTCCACTTCCTGAAGTAGCAAATAATGATCGAGGAAAAACGGAAAGGGTTACTAAAACAAGGAAAAAAAGGGGAGTATAGACCCTCAAGAATATAAATGACTAATTTGGACTGTAAGGTTTAGCTGTAAGAAAATTAATATTAATACGAAGAGCAGATTCCCAAAGTAGCAGAAATTTTAAAGGAAAACATTTAACAAATTAAGGTAAGCGGACCTATACAGCGTGACTGAAATTTAAGAGCTTATCATACAGGTTAAGAGAAAAATAAAATTTCCAAAATGAGACGGCAACTTGTGCGATCTCAGCAAGATGAGTGCGCACATACACTGTGCTTCAAAAGAGAACGTAACAACACCCTTCAGAAAAGATTACTTGCCAAAGCCAAAATAAAAGAAATGTGGAAAAATATTCCACCGGCACAATGGAAGTAATTGGTGGGTACACATAATTTGTTACACCCTAAATTGCAAATTTCTTAAATTCATATTTAAAATACTTCAAACATTTTATTTCGCGCCAGTTCCTCTATTTCAATATAAAACGAAATTGAACACCTGCAAAGGATGACTTAATCGCGTCTATAATGCGTAGTATTCGCGTATCTTTTAGCTAAACCCATTCACCTAATTTCTCCCAAGTTTTGATCTTTATTATTTAATAAAACTATTAATATTAATCATTTCAATATATTTGCTTTCGCATTGGTCGAATCACATCTCGCGATCTCCATTGGATTCTCGTAAAATATATAAATAGAGGCATTTTCCTATCAAAGGAATAAGTCGTTTGGCAGAAGTTAACGTATCAACTAGTAAGGCTGTAAGTGGCCCAGTGAGTGAAACAATGTCATCCTGGAGTACCAAGACTTTTTTCATCGGACATAACCCCTGCTGGGTGATCTTCCTTGGTGTCCATGGTCTACGTTCCCGGGGATTATATGGCTTTGCGATTTAGTCGCCTTTGAGCAAATCGTCGAGAATAACGCTCTATGCGGATCTGGTCATTGATTTCCTCCATGGAGTTCCGATTTTGGAAATTGGCTTCTTCCGTAGAGTTGCGGGATGTGGAAATCGATTTCTTCTGTCGAGCTGCGTTCATCCGATGTCTGCTGCCCAATGCTCATCACACACCCCCTGTTCCCGGTCTATCAGCGGGGCGTCCTTTCTGAATCAACGCTGTCGTAACTAGCTGACCAACTTCCTCCTTTCGGCATGTCTACCTGAACCTTGTTTTATGTTAACATAAGATATTTTCTGTAACATTACGAACTATAATTAACATTTTGCTATCTTGGTCGAGTCATTTGGCGTATTTAACGGTCATTCTTTTTGGTTAATTATAATATATAAAGATTTAAGAACTGCGCTTCGCGCCATTACTACTGCCCGTTCTAGAAACTTGTAGATTTCATTATTAACTTTGTTTAAGTTAGTATTAATCTTTTAATCTTTCTTTGACGCTTTTATTCATTTCATTGTAAACTTGTCGATATTTATAGTTGTTGTTTTGGCCCTGAGATATTAATAGTCTTTCGTAACATTTTGTCAATATCTTTTATTCAATATACAGTTTGTTCAAATATTTGCTAATTTATTTTGGCTACATGTTTCGAATTTCTTTTGTACACTCCTTTCTTCCTTTCCCTCGAAATCTCTGAATGGCTTCCGACGGAAATATCGACCGCCAGCGAGGCGACTAAGTTAAACAAAACATTCAGTGGTGTCCTATGAACATCGGAATTCTTACCCAAGAGTTCAAATACCGAGTCGTCGTCTCGGCGAAGAAATACAAAGAATGTTCACGACTTCAGCAACAAAAATAAATGTTAAACACCATTGTATTATTACACTCCTTGACTCCTCTCCTTCTAACACTACGTTTACATAGCAAAACTGAGCACCATATCGCTGTAATTAATTTTGTTAATATGTAAAACTTATCTGTGTTAATTGATCTTTTTTTTTGAACAATAAATCTGGTTGTAAAGTTACGGTTTTGTATTTGTCTCGCTAGTCAGTCATAAATAAGTTTTAAAATCCAATTTCATTATTTCTTTTCTTTTTTTTTTAACCGTAACAAATTTTACAACATAGTTACCATATTGTAAATATACGTCAATACAGTTTCAAGTTTTGGAAAATTGAGGGTGCTACGTTTTATTGGCCAAGGCTGTACGTAGTTTTGTTACTTGTACCCCAGCTAATACTAGACACTACGCAATGTCTTTACGTTTATACAACTGTTGTTACTTTTCAAAATATTTATATGTCGTCCTCACTTTTGACATAACCGAGTAAATTACCTTTATCTATTACTAGCGTATCCAATTTCTGCAGCCGATCACCACAATGGGCAATATAAACAATAATTGCTTTTATTTCATTATAGTTCTCTGCGGTAAGCAGAGTCAATAAAGTTCGTTAAACCACAACAGCCGCTATTATCCGGGAAGCGTATATACATATGTATAGCTACTACAAAACTGCATGATATGGAAGTTAATCTGGTTATGTTATTCGAAAACGAAACAAAATGCATTGCAATCAAACGCATACGACTCGTTTTAAATTTAATCCATTTGAGTGATGTAAATGACAGAATATTGTAACATAACGTTTGAGAGCTTTGTTGGAATGATTCTATTTTTATTAAACTAGATTTATATAATTATTTAAAGCTGGTAGTATAGCATAGATCACAATTATATTACCAAAATTTCTCTCTCATGACATTTAAATCCTTCAACTTCGATAAAACCCCACATGTTTTACCCTGGAACCTGTTTGTGAGCATCTGAGGTCAATTTCAATTACTCTTGCTAGAAAAGATATATACGAGGCTGAAACAAAGGTACACTCGCTTAGAAGATACAAATACAAATTTCTCTGATAAGATATTTTATAACTTCATGGTTTAGTCTATGTGTCCCTTTTATTTTTTGTTTTGAAAACATTTGTATTTTACTTTCCTTCCATACTGTTTTATGTATCTTTTTATATTTACATTCATTTGTCCTGTAAATGGTATTTTTGTTGGACAATAAAGATTATTATTATTACTTAAGATGAAATAAAATTGTATGATCAGCAGTCCTACTTGATGGACCAATGTTGCAGCTTGCTGAGCCTTGTACGGAACGGTGCGAAATATAAGTGAACTGTTTGTTCTTCTTCGCACATTGGAGGACCATAACTTATTAAAAGAATTGATTCAAAAAACTATATGTTTATTTCCTAAATCTTCTAATTTTTAAGGACATTCTCTAGCAAGTTGTGGTATAGGGGACTACATGTAAATCTGCGCCACTCTAGGTGAAAAAGGGGCCAAACGATTTTCATTTCTTTTACAAAATTTAATCTTTGAACCTTTATCTGCAATTACACTGGCTATTTTCCCAAATTACCTGTTCATTTCTATTTAATGAAGGACAACCAGACTCTGGTAAACCTTTAACGTTATCCGCTTCATTTAATTTTGCAACAAGTCTGCTTATGAAGCGAGTTATTGGACGTCTCTTGGGGTTCCCTGTTACAGAATGCGCACGCTCCTTCATGGATTCACAACCTATCACCTCACTATGATCAGTAATTCAATCTTGACAGATAGACTTCCAACTGTAAATCGCAAATGATATTCCTTAGCAACAAGGTCGAAAATAAATAGCATGTATTCGTGATTGAAAGGGTCTCTAAAACTCGCATCTTAGGTCTTTTTACAAAAATAAGTAATTATGTTTTCTCTAATTGTAATCTTTCTTGCTGGAGGTGCCTCGTCATCGTAATTCTTAATAAACACCAGTCTTAGTGACGTAAACAAATGCATACAGTTCCATTTAAGAAGTAGTGACATAAGGTCACTACTTCGTCATGACAACGAAAATAACTGCCACAAGCATTTTAAAATAAAGCTTTTTCAATTTACTATTTTACGTATTTCTACATTTTTTCTTATTATGGTCAGAAACCTTTATTTTAAATTTTGCGCGTTACTTTATCATAACCCTGTATATAGGAGCTTGTGAACTATGTATGTATAAGAACTGAAGCAATTTTCAACGCAAGAAACAATTTCGTGCACATAACACTAGGTCAAAGCAACATTTTCATATTCCTAAATATTCACTAATATAACGAAAAATTCCCCTAATGTTTTAAGCTTGAAGCTTTTTAACACCTCACCTCAAAGTATCAAAGTACAGGATGCGGCAGAATGGACTCCCACATTTAGTTCCGCTGCTAGCTTGGTGTAGGAGGGTGTAGAGCGGTACGCTAACCGGTCGTGCGAGTAATAAGGTTTGCAGTCGGTACAATACCTTGGTCCGGTGAGCAGCGGGGCTGTGTGATTGAAGCGTTTTTTAAAAACAGGAAATCAGTACCAGCGACACAAAGAGCGTTTCGTACGCGCTTCCGTTTGAATCCAAATGCGGCTGTTCCAGATCGGAAAACTATACTGAAATGGGTCGCAAATCTAAGGGCAACTGGTTCTGCATTACCAAAGAAACCATCTGGACGTTCTAGGAGCATCAAAACACCTGAGAACTTTGCTGCCGTTAGAGCGTCTGTAAAGCAGTCACCAAAGCATTCTGCTTGAAAAGACATTTATGTCAAGAAATCCTTACAAATGTGCGTCCCGAGGATATTGTGTGAAGCAGCGATGAAGCTCATTTCTATATTTGAGGCACAGTGAATAAGCAGAAATTCCGGTACTGGGCTCCCGAACATCCTCGAAAGCTTCACCTAAGACCTCTTCATACCCCAAAGGTCACCATATGGTGCGCGATTTCTAGATTGGTCATTATAAGGCTTTATTTTTCTGAAGAGGATGGCGTTACCGTTACTGTAAATTCTCTCCGGTGGCACGTCCCATAGGGACCGGGAGCGCGCCGGGCTACCAGTCTCGGGGTACCGGGTTCGAACCCCAGGCCCGTCACTCTCAGAGTAAGGTTTTCCGTAGTTTTCCTTACTCCAAATTTGGCCAAGATTGAGGGTGAACATCTTAAGACGCTCTACGGGCGCAGGCGTAATAATATCTTATAGCTGGCCGATGCCCCCTGTAAATGGCGAAAGCTGTTGGGGATGTGAAGGCATGAATTATTATTATTATATCTCATACCACTCGTCGTTCCCTTATCATATTGCAGGAAATGTTTCCTGGACATTTGATTTCATTACGAGGCGATATTGACTTTCGAGCTCGATCCCCTGATCTAAGCCCTTGCAACTTTTATTTGTGGGGCTGCCTCAAAGGTAGGATTTACAGGCATTACAGGAAATCGCTACTATTTCTCGAGATGTACGGCGAAACTCACAAGTAACCGGACACCCAACAGGTCATAGCGCATCAACTCTTCTCTATCGCACCGACCCTGCCTTTCCTAGCTGTATTTTGTATTTAGTCGCTTGCCGGGCCTCGTCCGGTAAGGAACAGTTAAGGAAGTTGCATATAAGATGCATGCTTCTCAGGACAAAGAACGATACAGCTGTCTCAACGCGCTATGCGAATCGGCTACCTGCATAGTTGACATAGTGTGCCCAGATAAATAGACGTTATTGAATGATATTACGCTGGTCCAATATTACAAGGTTGTATGTTACAATTTAAATAAATATTGGCTTAGTACTATACAGGAACTGTGTTGTCTGGGCTACACATACATACATTGTTTTCTTTTTATCTGAACCCAACAGAATTAGTAAGAATGTTAATATTTTGAAAAAACATTACCATATTTCTAATCCTAAAGTAAACATTTTAAAACTCGTTATTCTCAATTTGAACTTTATGTTACTTAGGACCATGTAATATTGGGCCAGCGATTAGTTGCTCGAAAATGACCATTACTCGTAGAATTGAAGATATTGATGAGAATATTTTACATCAGTTCGAGAAATTTCAAAATCGTTTACTGCTTTTTCCATTGCTTTGGACGAAAGTATCGATATCTGCAATTCGGCACATGGTTTTGATTCGAACAAAATTCATTGGGACAATTTGGTAGGCGGTAGACGGTGCTCCATCTATGATGGGCCACAAACAAGGCTTTATACATTTTTTAAAAAGACTAACAATACCAATAAAATGCATCATTATCATTGTATTATGCATCAGAAAAATCTCAGGTGTTGAAAATGAATAATGTCATGAATGATGTTATTAAGACAGTTAATTTTATCAAAAAGCATGCTCTCAATCACCGCCAATTAAAAACTCTTTTAGAAGAGTCTGAATCTCCATTTGGAGACGTTATATCAGAGATCAGATGGCTTTCGAGAGGACAAACATTAAAAAGGTTTTTTAGTTTAAGAAAAGAAATTACAGAGTTCTTAACTGAAAAAATCGTGATGTTACTTAATTACAAGATATTAACTGGTTATGCGACTTGACATTTCCAGTAGACGTAATTAGGGTTATGAACGGATTAAACTTAAAACTGCAAGGTAATGGTAAGCTTATTTATGATCTTCTAGGATATCTAAATTCCACGGAAAGAAAATTTGATTTATTACAAGAACACCTTCAAATTGGTAACTTTTGTCACTTTGAAACATGTGGAAAATTGGTAAAAAGAAATATTTAAATATAAGTATTTAAAACAAAAAAAAAATCGTGGATATTGTTTTGATGTTATCCCGTTTTTTTGGCCGCCAAAAATGTCGGTAATATCAAATTGGCCCGCCTAAGGAAAACTTTGGGAACCCCTGCTTTAATCGCTATATGAAGAAAAGGTTTAAGCATCATTAATAATATATACAATTTCATTTGTAGATTAGGAAGATCTTATACCTACTTTCCTTGGAATTTCCGATGTAATTAATAAGTATTTAATCTGCGATTTACCAAACTATTCGCACAGCACATTGTCCGAAATTTTTCTCACTATTATTTACTATACACACGCATTGCAGAAAATGGTAATTATATCGCCTTAGTTATATATTTTGCTAAAAGGTAAAAAAGAAAAACGCGTCTGTTCTTTTCCACTGGTCCTTGTATAATTTCCGTTTAAATTCCGCCATTCCGTTCTTTCCGCCTTTCGTTCGTTTATGAATAATAGTTACAAGAAATTCAAAGCATACTGTATTTTTTGACGTGCCTTATATGTAGCTCCTGGTAGCTCTACTGCCATATACATTATTATATTGTTATTGTTACTATAATGTCAAGAAAACTAAATAACCGTTATGTTTTCGTTGCGACTTCGGTTTCAAGCAGAAAAGAAGTTTTTTGCTTTTATCATTTTAAAAAATAATAAAAATACATACATTTTTACACAGAAAACAATAGTTGGTAAAATATACAGGTTTCTCCTAATTATTCTAGCATCTGCATTTATTTTCCTAAAGGATAAACGCAATTAGGACTATTAAATATTAATGACACTAATCCAATTTCAAAACAAAACTGGAAAGCCTGCACTTAATACTTAATACCATCTTGTCTTAATGTTCATCCTCGAACACCTGATTATTACGTGATAATTTGAAAATTATTGCTTTCTATGAAATGCCCATTAGTGTCTATTAGTAAAATGCATTTATAAATAATGGATATGCTTGAAAATTTGCATAACGATATTACAAATAGTTCGCTACATACATAAAAGTAAACAGTACTTAAATAGATTTTAATGATTCATCAGAAATATATATTTCTACATTTTTCTAAGAAATTGCGACTTGCCTCAAACTTTCCATCGGTAGTGTAAATACGGCAAAAAAGTTAAATCGTTCAATAAAACAGTTGCTCGAGATTAATTCAACAAAAAGAATTCCGAAAAAGAAAGAACAATTTTTAATGCAGTGAAATGCAAAAAACAAATACATATATAAATTTACTTATAAATAACAATAACTTTCATAAGAAATAATTCCCGCGACCGATGCTGTAACACTCGCATATAATACATATTTAGTCGGTTTAGAAATAATGATCCTTCCTTAAACTCTAACATCGATTCGCTGACTATTATTCGGTACGGCGAGGCGCGGCGGCATATTCTATACAGATTGTAAAAGAGGGTTTTATGACATGCATTTCATACCAACGCCAACGTTGGTTACTCGAGGAAAGCCGGTGATGAAGTAAGCTAAGGCGATGCGGGTAGTTGGAGCGGGGCGACTCGCCTAAAAGTGCGATAGAGACGCACAACTTGCGTACAACTCGTATTGTCCGGTTACATTTGTTTATTGCCGTACGTGAGAGAGTTATGCAGAACATTTTAAAGCAATGTGTGTTACCCGTGAGGGCCGCCATTTGGACGATGTTATTTTCAAACGTAGATAGATAATTGTAATGTTGAAAAATATAAAGTTCTTTTCCTTAACGTTTACCGTTTATTTGTTATTGACCTGTAAAATGTGAGAGTTCATATTGCCGTATCCTGTATAACATCTATCAACACTCTATACTAATGTACGAAATTTGCATAATAAAATATTCAAATTAATATTGTTTTGAATAAGGAATTTTAAACCAATCGATAGAAATATTATTCATCCATAAAAATAAAAATAAAAACGGAAATAAAATAAAAGATTTTTTCTAGAAACCAAAAAAACGCTTCTGCATTTACAAGAGAAAACCTACTACTAAGTTTTGCAACTGCAAGAAAGAATATCGACGATATTTGGATTTCAATTGTCAACATACAACTATAAGATTTTTTGTAAGACAAGAGAGCTTCTATAAATAAATCTTTACGACATAATATTGCCGAGAAAATCAAGTCCATACACACATGGATGTTAAATATTGTCGTTTCTGAGTGAATACGGTTTGTTTGTCGTCAAAGTTATACGCAACATTGCTCCTGTAATACATTCTGTTCGCTTATGCTAAGCAATCATATCGTAAATATCGACATTCAATCTACTACCCTCTCTAAAGACGTAGGAATAATGAATGAATCTGCTCGCTTCTACATTTATGCGCATACATAACGTATTCTTCGATAGGGAACGAAATTAATAAGAGCTAGTCAGGCAGTACAATTCATAGAACTGCCGATTACATTTCGGCTCCGACCTCGGTAGAGGACAAAGGGATTGCTAACCGCTGAACTCGGACGATATCAATAACCCGACAGAGACGGAGAAGACAATCTAAAGCAACAGAAGAACGGGCCCTCGGGTACGTTAGACGGCTTGGAGGCGAGGAGTTGATATCGTTTATCGCAAACGAACGCCCTCTTTCGTCCGATATTCCCTTTCTGAAATATGATTATTGTCATCTATTGGCGTCCTAAAGGGCACAAGTTAACATTACCCTCTTTCATTCCTTATTGGGAGAAAAGGACGAATTATTCATAAGTTATAAGGCAAAGGAGGTACATATGTACGAATATAAAAAGAAATGGTGATGTAATACAAATACAACAGCCGTAAACCTAGTTTTTTTTAATACAGGGTGGGGCAGTCAAACCCGCTTTTTTCGTATAGCTCGAAAAAAAGTTAAACAGAAAGAAAATTCAATTTATTGTAAGAAATCTTAAGTACATGAGTGGAAATTTATTTATAAACAATGAAAAATTCAATTTTTTTCAAGTGTGCCAGGTAAATGACGACCGTTGTTTTCCAAGCGTGTTCTAAGTCTTGTACAGACATTTTCACTAACTCGTTGCAGTATCTGTGGGCCGATGGCACGAACTTCTTCTTCAATCCGCACTTTTAACTGTTCTAGGGATGGTGGGGGAATAGCGAAAACCTTCGATTTTAAAAGCCCCACAGTAAGTAGTCACAGGAACTGAGGTCTGACGACCGCGGAGGCCAAGGTACATCTCCATTTCTGCTAATAAGCCGATTCGGGAATCGGGCTCTCAGAGAATTCATAGAGATTGCTGCCGTATGGCTAGTCGCACCATCATCGAAGTTGTGGAATGAAAAAAGTTTCCAGCATGTTAAGATACCGCGGTGATGTTGCCGTTACAGCGTTGCCAAGATCGTCTTCAAAAAAATATGGGCCGATAATTCCCATTGAAGAGGCTGCACATCACACGGTTACTTTAGCGGAGTGGAGTGGCCGTTCATGAAGTTCTTTAGGGTTTTCCGGAGCCCACTAGCGAAAATTCTGCTTGTTGACGTACCTACTAAGATGAAACAGAGCTTCATCGCTCATCCACACCTTGCGAATGAGTTGTGGGTCATCTTCTAACATGTTTAACATTTCCTCGCAAAAATGAACTCGAGCCGCATGATCACGACGATTCAAAGCTTGGACTATTTGAATTTTGTATGGATGTAGGTGTAGGTCATCACGCAAAACTCTTCTTACTGTTCGACTTGAAAGTTCTAGAGCAATGGCGTCGAGCAGATATTCCAGAGCTTCTTACGATCGCAACTCGCACACTTTCCACATTCTCAGGAGTGCGAATATTCCTTATTGAACCACCTCTTTTCTTCGTTGTCTGACCTGTTGTTTCCAAGTTTTCAATCCAATTTTTAATGGTTTTTCTGTTCGATACAGGAACTCGAGGCATGAGATTAAAATGTCGACGGAACGCTGGTTACGTGCCTACGTAGCTTTCACCATTCAGGTGAAACGCTTTAACGGCGAAACCGCGTTGTTTTCCGGTCCAACGCTGTATGACTACTAAACTTCCCACTGCCTAAAACGCGAAGGTCAAACCCCCACCTCTTCCCACTTTCCCTACTTCTTTTTCGAACTATCTGGAAAAAGGGGGTTTGACTGCCCCACCCTGTATAAGGGGTCTTATTCTAAAATACATTGAGTATAGAGGGTAAGTGATTTCCAGGGGTTCTGAAGATTGTACTTTTCTGATTGGAAATTTTTCAAGAGGGCTTTTTTCGTTATGAGGTCTGATTGTGGGCATGGTTTAAAATTATATAGAAACCTCATAACTTTGTAGCTATCCATTGTACCGGGTAATCCAAGATGGCTGGCGAGGTACCATATATGAGAAACTAAGAGTCGTATAGCTGTGGGAACAAAAATCTTCATAAGAAAGTGGCCAAGAAAAAATGCTGGAAGTTATTTTTGAGCTCCTATTTCTACCGCTAGTGGGCGTAACCACTATAGTAATAAAAAAAGGATTTTTCTAGAAAATGTACCCATATAAACCTTATCGTCGGAGATCTAGTAGAATTTGGAATCCTTTTTGGGGGGGCCGTTTTTTTCTGTAAAACAAAAAATAAAAGCTCGAGGGGAGGGGTAATGTTTTGTAATTAAGTTGGCTGTAATTTCGGTTTTTGAATTAACCGAATTTGTTAAAAAAGATTTCATTTGAAAGAGGAAGCTTTGCTGATTACAATAAAAAAAATAACCCCGACCTATTGATTCTCAAAACCATCGCTAGAGGGCGTCATTTGGAAAAATCAGTTTTTATCACTTTTCCCAGAAATCTCAAATGTAACGATTCAATTGTTATACCATATTTGGAAAGTAGATTAAATTTCCAAGAAGAAATGTTAAAGAAGCAATTTGATATATCTATTAGTGTTTGAATTATCGCCAAAAGAATAATAATAGATTGATGTTTCAGGAAGGAACCTTTTAGCGGTGGTTTTTAAAGATAAGGTTCAAATTAATAAAAAGAAACAAGGTTATAGTGCATTGAATAGAAAATATAATATGGACTTTATATCGAAATGGGCGAAACGTAAATGTGATTGTCAAGGCATAAATTACGCTGATACAATAAACGACATACATATATAGAACATCACGGTCTGCACATACAGAAAGTTATACTTATGTACCAATGATGATACTAGCTAATTGAACTAGCTTCGTTTACTCCAAGAACTCCAAATATTCCTCTAGAACTCGAGGCGTGTAACGCCTTTCGAAAAAACGCCGCTTGAAACTTTGGCGGAGGCGCCAGGTTGCTTTTATCTCAAATGTAATCCGTAAAATGTAGTTAAGCTGTGCTATAATTAACAGTGTTTGATATAAGATGAAGAATTTTATGAATGAAAGAGAAATATACACAGATATAATCAAATAATTGTATATTTGCTTATCTTCCAATGAACTTGTCAAATATAATTAATTTACTGAAATCTACAATTTTAAATATCAATTACGCTGTTCTTTTGCGACGTATTTAAGCAGTCCAAAATTTTAGCATTACATATGCATTATGCAACATTTATTATGTCCGCTTCAGCAGCCAAAATACCGCATTATACAACGACTTCGTCTGCCAACTGCATTTATTACATTCCAGTTGTAAAATTTCGTCCGTATGTGTTCCACGCACATAATATAGGCACTCTAATATACAGGACGCCATTCCATTTAGATTACCACGTACGAATTTTCGTATTGAAAATTATTACATCTATTTCTGTCCATTTCGCCCGTCTTCCGCCGATAATTCCCATATAGTTTCAACCGCCAATGGTATCCATTTTAATAGCATCTGCACATGACCACCACAGGTGTGCAACAACGCCAGCATTAGTTATTTCACCACAATTCTCATATTTCACATACGTGCGGGGTAAATATAATTTACTCATCTATGACACATAATTGGGTACAATATTTTCCTGAAGACCGAAGGTAATATGCATCGGTTCCGACCAAATGTTGGTCGCACTACAGTTACCGGTCTGCATTACAGCATTAGGCTTCAGTAGGACGTAGTGCATGCAGGTATGTATAAAAGGAATTAATAGCGGCTGTATTTAACGGAGTAATGTGTTTTAACGTCGCGATAGCTCTTTCCCAAAGAGGGAGAGGACGCGCTGTATGGGATGGGGAACGCAGGACGAATTACCGCAATTACCGTTGTCAATTACGATGCAGGGATACCACTATAACGCGTGCCACAGTCTGTCTTTGCCTAATTAATTGATTAGTTTAATCTGTTAATTATGTCTGCTTTAGTTAGTGCATATACGTTGCTAACCTATAAATGAACGTGCCCTTGTTTGTGTAGCTTCGACGTGTGCGAATAGAATGGAGTGTTTGTTGTATTCGCGCCTGATTATGTACTGCGCTAAATCCTTATTATCGTACGTTTTGTTTTAGATTTAGGTGGTTCTTTCATTAGCATAATCCTCTATTTTGCAACACGGGATAATCGATTATAAAAAATTTTAAACCAATAAACATACTTTGAATATAGTTTTATGAAATGTATGTATTATTGACAAAACAAAGTATTATTCTTTTCACAAAAACGAACAAAAATTGCTTTCAAGGAACACTGTTAAATACAAATTAGGAAAAAATCGCCTTCACGAATAAGAATTGAATTGTTTGTAAAGTAACATCGTCAGTTAAAAACAATAGTTTCAGAAAAACGTACATTAACTGTGTACAAACTTGATTTTACTTGTTGGCAACACTGTCAAATAAGGTGTTAAATAAAATTAAGTTCCGTAAGGTGTGTAGAATTATTTTTGAGTTCAATGCCACCTTCTTAAATATTACAGTCCCTGGACATCGAATTAGGACTGCTTAAAAATATCATTTTGGGGTAAATTAAAAAAAAAACACTTGGTAATGTTGGCAGTATTATTGTGTAATTACATATACTTACTAATATTTGCTTGTTCCTCCTCTGTGTTTCATTATTTCCCCAATCCTTTTTGGCATACTGCCAATATCGTTTATTATTGTTTTTTTTTAAATTTCGTCGCTATTATGCCATACATCTTCAATATGTTGTTGCAATTCTTCCATTGTAGTTGAGTTTCGTGTACTTACGATGCTTTTCAAGACATTCCGCACATTTTCAATTAGGTTTATCTCTGGTGAATTGCCACGCCAAGGCAATACACGCAGATTTTTAGATTCACGATATCGCATTACACTTTTTTCCCATATGACACAGTGCAATGTCTTACATGAAGTTGGCTTGTCTTCGTGAGCACTTCTAGTCGTGATCCGTCGCCATAAATAATCTAAGGGAAAGTAAAAAATGTAGAGAACCATTAGGCGAACTGTCAAATGAAATTTGACCATAAATTCTTATAGTGGTATTTAACTCAGAGGCCACTTTCTTTGTCGAAATACTCTGATTTTGAACATATTTGTATACTATTTTCTCACGCAATCGCTCTTGACACGATGACATCTCTGTCAAATTTAATGTCAAATGTCTCAGCTACATATTTTTGTTTAGCGCACAGCCAACTACTAAAAACGGCGATACGACATAGTAAAAAATTACTAACTATAGATCTAACAAAAACAAGGATTGGCGACAATTTTTTCTGGGACAAGCTTGAAATTTGTAATTATCTATTTTTAAATAGATAGCTACTCAATAAATATATCTCTATATGTCGGGGATATATAGGGAGAACATTGCTCGTCTTTATTTTTGCACTTTCGTTCGTGAAGTTCGCCAGGGAACGTGCACATTTCAAGGATTGAATTTTAAAACTACCTTGTTTACTTGATCAAAATATTTGTTGTAGTAAAACGCAGCCTGCAACCATGTTCCCCGTATAATAATCGGCTGTAGTGGTTCAAGTAAATCAGGACACAATTTGTGAAATAGTCGGGTACGTTTCGGGGACTTTTGAAACACTTCCTTTGTACTAGCAATCAATGCATTTACTAGTGGAAAACATGTAGGAATCGTTTGTGCCGCAAGATTTAGAGTAGGGATTTTACACGTTACATGTAAGAAGTTACCACTGTGTTCTTTAAGAGATCGGCCCAAGAACGCATG
The DNA here is from genome assembly GCA_029619255.2 of Dynastes hyllus. Taxonomy (NCBI): domain Eukaryota; kingdom Metazoa; phylum Arthropoda; class Insecta; order Coleoptera; family Scarabaeidae; genus Dynastes; species Dynastes hyllus. The sequence continues at coordinate 1,384,192 of JAROYC020000015.1, forward strand.
TTTGCGGCATCATCACTCATAAACATTAAAAGTTGCTTAGTTGAAACTTCAAATTTGTTCATTGAGTTCAACACCACCTTTAAAATCTCATCGGCAGTACAGTTTATAACTCTTTTAGAAGCAAGTAAGAAGGAGGATGACGGTCGGTGTGGTTCCATTGTACGTACCATTACATTAACCACAGAATGTTTTTGACGATCTGTTGTTTCGTCCACACACAACCACAGTTTTTTATCTTTCAATTCCGTTTTCATTTTTTTTTCTATATGTTCACGAGCAAATGGCTATTTCATCACATAATCCACGTTTACTACCCACAATGTCAACTGTACACGTTAAGGCTCAACGAACTACTAACTCAATATTCAATGGGCATAGATATTTTTAAATACTGTACTATAAATCACTCATAAAGACACCCGTTATGTATAATGAAAGCTCAAAAAAAAACAAACGTAACTACTGACACGGCGCCTTTCAGACACCACCGAGTGCAGGGTCATAAATGATCTTTTGTTTACATTTCAATGCATGCAATATCTGGACTATATCAGGGTTACAGGTTTTAGAAACACCATTCGAAGAATACATATTAGGTAAGCTGACGTAAATGAAATTTTGTGAAAATATTATAATTTGTAAAAGACCTGGCGCGTCGTAGGCGCTAGGATAGTACTTAAAGGTTAAGAAAAGCAATTGACGTATCCCCACCACTTTACTTTAGAAGATACGGTAAAATGTGTTGAAGGCAAAAGAAAGAGTATTGGATTGGGAATAAAATGCATATATTTTCAATAACTCTTGATGAGACAAAACACGATGAAAACTTTAATTTTATACTTAGTCGTGGCGGTTACGCCATCTACTGGTCATGCTACAAAGCTCAAAATCATTTCCAGTATTTTCTTTTGGCTACATTTATTAAGAAAGGTTTTACCCGAAAGCTCTGTGATTACTAGTTTCTGAAATGTAGCAGGCTACCATTTTTGTTTGGCCACCCAGCACATAGATCTAGAGTATTTAAAATATTTACAAAAAGCGTTTTCTTAGGTTTATCAATTAACCATGTTCTGCTAATCGAATTTGATGAAATTTTTATTGTATTGCTAAAGCAGCTTCAGTTGATTCAATCTTTTTGACAATCTTGTATCGCTCTAAAGATACTTTTACAGCTTTGATACCTTAATATAATTGACATTCTAATTTCAATGATTGTTGATCACCTATCCAGAGTTTTCTATCGCCCTTATTGGTTTGAATCACTTGCATATAGCTGTGACTGTTAATAAACTGTTGTAAAATCTCTCCAAATTACTTGCATCACTTGTATTTATTAGTTCTTGTTAATTTGTGTTTTGTGGATTGTCATAAATCAGAATCATGTCCTCCATCTGAGCGTCTTCTTTTTTACAAATCTTATAATGCAAGGCATAATTTTTATATCAATTTTTTTCCCGAAATTGCTCCGGGAAGTAATTATCTTCCATCTATCCATTGGTTGGACGCACTGTATGTTTTTCCAGTTATTTTTGTTAGAATTCCGAGTATATATAAAATTAAAAATATATCTGGCATAGCAGCGGGATATAATCATTTGCAGGAGGAATTGATAAAAGCTAATAGTGTAATACGGCATTGGAGAGAACATATCCAACCACAATTTCTAGTTACGCACATTATAATAGCAAAATATGTACAATGTATATTTAAATATATGTAAATTATTTCATTATTACAACAGACGTTACGACAAAAGAACTAGTTTTTCGCAAATGGTACAGCAGAACCCTATTCATATTAATTCGGATGTTATATATGAATTCAAACGCCCTGTCAAACAAGTTGGGAATTTGTAACAAATAATTTGAATAATATTATACGAAGTAACTATATTAATATTTTGCAAAATAGTTCCCTAACTAACGCCTTTAATATCGCGAACCTTCCTTAAAGTTCAATACATTCTCTCTATTCCTACACTAACTAAGAATTTGTGACGATAAATTGGGGAGATAGCGGGTGAAATGAAATGATAGCGGGTGGAATGAAAGACTTTATTTAATTAATTTTTTGAGAATCCTTAAAGGTAACCTAAATAACACTCAATGGTCTAAATTGTTCAGTGTGCCCCAATTTTGCTCAGATACCTCAGGCGTTGACAAGATTCAGCTTCAATTTCTCTCAGTTCATATAAGAAACCATTTTTTTTAAGTCGTTTTGATTCGGTGTAGTGGACGTATGTTGCTGATTTTGCACTGTTTGTTTGGCTGTTTATTCTATTGTTGTTAGCAAGTTTGTATTCACACACATAGGCAACCTAGCTTTAAAGTATATTAGTAATAGTGCGAGAGTTAGAGCGGCTTCTTGCTTTGCATGTAGTTGATCTCGCACCCTTTGGCGGTATGTACGAGGATCGTTCGTAAACTACGTGGCCTAACAAAGAAAACGCAATTTTTTTTCGACAAGAAATATTTCATTTTTCAATATAATCTCCTGTTAGCTCAACACGCTTATTCCAACGATATTCCAAATTAGCAATATCTTCCTTGTAGGTCGATGAATCCAACTCCTCGAAATAGCAATTTACAACAGCGATTACCTCGGAATTAGACGAAAATCTCTTACCGCCGAGCCATTTTTTCAGATTTGGGAACAGATGATAATCCCTGGGAGCCAAATCGGGGGAATAGGCCGAATAAAGCACTAATTCAAATCCCAATTCATTAATTTTGGCCATTGCAATCGCAGTCTTACGGGCAGGTGCATTATCCTGATGGAAAACCACTTTCTTCTTTACCAAATGGGGCTGTTTCTCTTTGATTTTGTCGCTAAGTTGTTGCAACAAAGTGGCATAATACTCGCCATTTATTGTTTTCCCCTTTTCTAAGTAATCGATCAAGATAATCCATCAGAATCCCAAAAAACAGTTGCCATAACCTTTCCTGCTGACAAACCGTTTTTGTCTTCTTTGGTGGTGGAGAACCTTTGCGTGTCCATTGTTTGGACTGTTTTTTGGTTTCGGAAGTATAATTGTGGACCCAGGTTTCATCGACGGTTATGAAACGGCGTAAAAGGTCCTTCGGCTTGTGGCGAAAACGTGCCCAAGGGTCACGAGAAACACTCAAACGATTCAGTTTTTGCTCCGGTCTGAGCAACCGCGGCACCCAACGCGCCGAGTATTTTTTCATTACCAATTCTTCGGTTAAAGTTCTGTGCGCACTGTCACTTTAACAATTTTTTTGTCAAGGTATTTTTGTAGCTATATATTATAAAAATTTGGACATACTACAGTATGTTTAAAGTTATTGGCACACTATACTTAACTTTGATATTAATATTGTTAGAATTAGATTACAACTTCGACATCGAGATCTAACCTAACCTAACCAGATTCGCTTACATGTTCCTGCAAAATGTGACTAATCTCGAAGAAATTTGAAAGAAATCTGTAACATTTAAGGTTCACAGTTTTTGTTTGCGACCACATAGATCTTTAGGAAGGCCTTGATATAACCTTAACGTAATGGAGGAAATCAGTGATATTTTAGGGAGCTGTCACTACAAAATGGACTTTTCAGCATTATACTTATTCTTTATGTACTTTTGTTAGTTTATTCTAAATATTGTGTATTTTTAACACATAGTTACCTTATGTGCTCATAAATGGATGTTTTCTTCTCTAAAAAGAAGAAAGATTACAATTTACTGGATGCATATTTATTCGAGTCAAGAACCTTTTTCTCTATGCACATTTGCAATATTTTTTTGAAAGTAATTCCTCTTGAAACGGAAAGTATTTGAGGTGAAATGAAAATTGAGTTTCTCTTCCTCTGTCGTTTGATCGGAAAAACTAATAAGCCAGAAGAATTTTACTTACATGTGTTAGCAAAGCGATACCCAGGAAACGTTTGTCCCTACAGAGACACTTTAGCGTGACATGGTCGTCTTAAGCTTTCGCTTTTTTCCCGGCCAAAATAAATGGTTTTCCCTACATTCGAAACGTCTAGACTAGACATAAAGACAACACACACCAATCCGGGAACATCGAGGTACAATTTTTTATTCGTCGGCCGATCTGCAGCCAGCGTATGGTATAATTAATGATGGAATAACTTGCTATTCCCTTTAGATTTGCGTTCTCATTGATGTTAAAAAAAAGCGATACGATAAAACCGCCGAGTGGCACTTTCGCTGCTTACACCGAGGTATTCCCATGGCTGGATTTTGCTCGTACGCCAAGACTACTTATCTCGTGCCTAGTTAAGCATATATAATTTATTCGTGTAGCAAGAGGAAAAAAACGTTTGCGCGGATAAAACTTTGATTAATTATAGTGTTTTTAAACTTTGGAAAAATTTTGCACAGAAGTTCAAGGAAGATGTGCAAAAACACAAGCGCGTTGGTAATTGATTGCTGGTAGAAATAGCAACCGTAATTAATCAAGGGAGCAAAAAAACGACACGAATGATTTGTGCTACTTTGTATTTCGTAAAATTCATTTTCTCTCTAACCATATCCTTAAAAAAACATTGGCTGTTTGTGATCAAAGTAGTTGAAGTAGTCACCAATAGAGAGGGGATTTTAGGAAAAATCCCTTTTGTTTAGTTCAAGGAAAATTTAAAAAAAAACAAAATCTATATGTTTCTGACAAATCAAAGCATTAGCTATTTTTTTTGCCTAGTTGCCTTTTTTGGATTTTTTAACAGCCTAAATCGGGTTTTTTGCCTATTTTGCCCTAAAATCATATTTATTTTTCTAAACTTTTTTTTTTTTTTAATTTTAAATAAATATGGTTTTTTGCTGCATCCCCTTTAAATGAAATTTTAGTTTTACAGCTAAAATGCTATAAACTAATACAACGATGGGTTTTCCGTATATTGTGTGAGGGGCAAAGTTTGGATTTCCCTCCGAAAAATTTTATATTACTACCCTTTTGAAGATTTTCCTCAATTACGGCTTATTTCTCGAGTTCATTTACCTGCACCCACGTTTTTATTTTACGGGAATCCCATCGGTTTGTTTCCCCCCAATTTAAACCATATAAGCAAATTTCTTCCCCCCTGAACTGATTAATGAATACACGATGCACATTCATTTTTATACAATGGACATCTTGATATTGCAGTTTGATTTTTATTTATTCTCTTAATGTTTCTCGGGAGCTTTTGTGTGTTCCTATAGCGAGGTGGACTATTGACGAATCGATATGGGAAAAAGACTACTTTGAATTTTCATTTAATCAGTTTAACAATATTTTTCGGTAGTTTTCTGTCGGTTTGTGCTTGTTTATCTACTCAGTGTATTTATTTCCATCTACAACAATGCCAAAATCCAAGGAATCACATAGCGATAAAGTTAAAAAAATGGCTAAAGGCAATTGGAGGCACTATGTTTTTCATGAACCCAAGCAACAGTGAAGAGTTGTTTTGTAAAGCGTGCGGAAAAATGGAAAAGGGACGTTTTTGTTTTTTTTTTCCTAACTTGCCAAAAATATTATTGTAGTTAATTTGCAAAAAAAAATCTTTTGAGCAACATCTACTGCTCCTGGACATCAGGCAAATCTTGGGAAAAAGTTGGGGAACCAAATGTTAAAAACCCCAAAAAATTCAAGAGAAATCGAGTTTTTAATCAATTTTTGCGACGCTTTTTTGTCTGCAAATATTCCTGTGGACAGATTAAACTATTCAAAATGCGAAATTTTCTCACTAAATACTGCAACAAGAATGTGGCAAGCGTGAAAATTAAGAATAACATATGTAAAAAAAATGTTACAATGAGGTAATTAATATAATAAATAATAATTTAAAAAGTATTTTCATACTTAGTGTCATTTAAAATTTTTTTTTTCACCTATAATATTTTTATTTAATTTTTTTAAAACTATTAATACTATTCCGGGAAAAAGTTAAAACGATATTTGGATATCTATAGATGAGACGACTGACTTAAAGGTCGTATTATGGCAAATATGATTTGGGTAAACTGAAACACCAGGAATACCGTATTTACTGGTAAAAGCAACTTGAAAGAACAAATTGAAAAATGGAAGATTCGTGAACCAAGCTTTAGGTAAGATATATTACAAAAAAAATTTCTTTAATAATATTGTAAATTTAATGGAAAATTTAAGTTAAAGGCAACTCGTATTTTAGGTATTTGTGGCCAACAGATGGAATTAAATACGAAAAAATCAAGCTTTTTGTCACGGATGGGTTTATATGTCAAATGTGGTAAATTTGAAGATTTTTTTTAAAAACTTAATCATTTAACATGTTTTGCACATGGACTCAATTTGGGTATGAATGTCTGAAATCAATATGCTAATGTTAATGGTTTAATTTCAAATATCAAGGAGTCTTTTTAAAAACCCACTGCGTGTGGCAGTGTTTAAAAAAAATCTGCCAGATCTCCCTTTGCCTCCCAAACCTGTCTTAACACGTTGGGGAAATTGGTTAGAGGCGGTAGTTTTTTATGCAATAATTTCGGAATAAAATCAGTAAAACTTTTTTTGCAAAATTTTTAAATATGATTGTTTTTATTTAACGCTTTTTGTTTTAGGTTGTAATACCGTTTGACAAAATTCGGCTAACTGTATTGAGCAAGCGCAAGAATACTTTTCCAATCAAAATGTCAAAAACGATCTTTTTTACATCAAGTCGCATTATAAATTTCTCATTGATAACATCAAAAAATTAGAAACATTCGGCCTTCCTCTTACAGATTCTGTTGCGTAAATAATGCCAAGCAGTCTCAAGAATGCTCCAGGAAAAATTGGCAAAATAATTTTTTTCAAAGTTTAACCAAGTGATTTCGAAAAATCCCGGTTTCAAAACGGAAAGAGTTTTGGCTGCTCAGTGGCGAAGCAGTTGAAGCTACCGCTCATAAAAGCATGGTTCATATTTAAGTTTTGTCCTACAACCTCGTGTGACGGGAAAGTTGATTTTTTTCGTACAAACGCTGTTTTCCGACCGAAAACAAATTTTTCAAACGACAACTTGGAAAAAAATCTTGTGTGCTACGCAAAAGCGAAATTTGAGGACATGTTACACCGGGGTTAATTGATTTATTTTTATTTTAAACCAAATGAATCTACATATTTTGTTATTAGTTAAAATTTTATGTTTTATTTCTTTTTTTGGCTGAAATGTACCTAAAATTCATTAAATATCGTCTTCTTTCTCATGTTTTTTTTAAAAAAAATGATTTTTTGTTTAGTTTTTTTTTAAATATTTGCCTAACATGCCTAAATCCAAATTTTTCGTCCTAAATACATAGCTTTTAAGGCCTAAAAAAGGGCCTTTTTAGCTGTTTTTTACGTCCTAAAATCCCGTCTCTACTCAAGTTCAAAACGTCTATTGTCTAATAGGTTATATTGGCTTGATAATATAAATACCTAGTTTTGAAAACTTTTTGAAAATTTTGTATTTTCGTAAGCGCAGAGTTTTCTAATAGCATGGTTATTCTTACAACAATTTTTAAAGGAATTTGATTTTATTTCCCTAGCAAACCGGCGAGTTATGTCGCAGTTTGCATTCAAGCATAGGCTTGTAAATGGCACAGAATTTATTCCGCTCTTCTACATCTTCTAAGTTTCCACACATCGAGGTTGAACAGTAGAACTAATGTAACTTTTTCTCTTCCGTTAACTAATACTCGTCACCACTCTCAATCACTAGTACTTTCGATATGTGCAAGCGTTACTCAAGCAGCTGATCTTGATTTGTTTAATATCACTGTGCCAGTTGCAAAGCCGGGGGACCCAGGGTAAAGCAAAGTCGAGTACGCGAATCCAATGGTGCCAAACCCGTTTTTAAAGTTAGCTCGCTTTTCGAGCGATTTAAATTTAAAAATTTTGGGCCCAAAAAAGAACGTTCTGGAATTTTCTGGAAAATTTGATCAATGGCCGAAAGCTTTCTGAACCTTCGAAACCCTTTAAGGACCGTTCATGGTCCATTCGGAATTCTGGAAACTTCCATCCCCGCTCCCGCCATTTCATAAAGCATTAAACCCGAAAAATGCATTCAACGAATTGCATTGTACGAGGGATGATCATAAAAAAGGTTCCTAAACCCCACAGCAATAAGCTGTTAGCCGAAATCCGACAACATTGGGTGGAAGCTCTCCCTCTATATACTACCACCCCCGTCTCGCTTCCCCCAGTGTTGACTAAGCACCCGTCCAAGGTGGAACTCCCGATCGCCGCTACCGCCAGGTGCGAAATTCGGGCTGGTTTTTTAAACCAAAAGGGGTTTCACCTATAGACATTCATCGTAAATTTAAACCCGAAGTTTATGGAGAAAATGTATAGCTGTTCAACACGTCCGCAAATGGTGTAGGGAATTCACTGGAGGTGGGACGGAAATTCCGATGAAGAGCGGAGAGGACCATCTTTTTGAGGACATCGTTAAAAAGGTCGGGGCATACTGCTTGAAGATCGGGGGGTCCCCGTTCGTCAACTCGTTTGGATTCCTAAATTTCCCAAACCAAAAAAAAGATTTTGAAAGGACGGCCCAAAATTTTTACGACAGGGGGGATACATAACTGGAGCTCCGTCTACTAAATTTTTGGTAAAATGGCGATTATGTCGAAAAATAGCTTAAGTTCTTACCTTTAAAACGATGTGTAATTTTAAAGGACATAAAGAATTTCTATTTTTAAGAAATATAATTATTTTACGATCATCGTCGATTCTTCCTGGTTAAGTGGGATGAAAATAAAAGAAGGTGGATGTCTGAATCTGAATGTTGATTTATTGAAATTTCTTTTTTAGTTTTTGACCCCAAACTAACAGCTACAAACAAAATTACGTACAACTTGCTTCTAAAGTAACCTAAATGTCACTGATATTAAATGTCAAAAGGAAAAAACCATAACAGACCATAACATGACAGAAGTCCTTCAAAACAATTACAATGATCTCTATGGGGAACAACCAAAATTTACTTTTTGCCTGCCCAATACAAGAACTATTAATTAAAACCATTAAAAAAGTAAAAAAACCAACAAATCGTAGATTTTTTTTTTACAAAAAAAAAATTTGTTCGAAGGATTCCTTTAAAAATTTTTATGTTAAAACTTTTGCTTCAAATTTCGGGGAAAAATTCAACCATTTTTGCTTATAATTACAGCCGAAAGTCCGAACTTTTTTTTAAAAATACTTTAAATATTAGATATTTCACTATAAATGAACTCCAAATTGGCACTTATATATTTGGGAATAATGCCATGGTTGTAATCCTAATGGGTATATTTATTCTTGGGTAGCTTCATAAAAATACAATGTTATAGTTTTATTCGGCAGCTAATATTATGCATGGACATTGCGTACAAACACAACACACGATCACCCAATAAAATTCAAGATAATCAGAATAAAGTTTATCTTTTTTGTGGTACTGCGCCCCGATACAAATATTAAACCGAGAAAATACTATGTAATTAATTAAAATAGAGCCATTTATATTCCCTCTTTTTAAATCAATAACATTCCCCAAACGATTTCAGATTAAAATACGTGCCCATACTACTAAAAATTGCCGGGGCCAACTTGTAAATGGGTCGCTAGGGACAAATTACGAATACGTAGGTAAAGGGGAAAGAACTAGGAAGAATTTGGCTTCAGGGCGGGGTTCTCTATTTTAAAAATAGAATACAAACCCGGGTAGGATGTTACCTCTAATTGCAAAAGTAAAAATAGAGTTCCTTTAATAGTCACAACTAACCGGGGCAAATATGCGATAACAGCCAGAGGCATGGCGAGCGCATAAAAGTTTACACATAAAATAGAAGGAAAGGAAGAAATTATAAAATGTTAAAACACTTCCCGTTTTAAAGCCTTCCTAAATCAAAAACGGGTAACATCTGCAAAATTTGAACCATTAGATATGTTTCCACAGCTGTTTCAGTCAAGTGATCGACGTGCGGAATAAATTTTTTTTAATGCCGAAAACGACATTTAACGATGTTATATTTGCATATTTAAAGTAACCTTTGAAACAACTTAATGCATCTTCGCACGCACCTTCTCAAATTTGTATTAATATAAGAAAATGGGAGTCTTTCTCTAAAACACTTTCAAATTTTTCTATTACACACCAATTTGTTTCGCCTTCTCAGCGCAAAAGTGCGTGAAAATCATTCACAATTTAACGGGATCCACTAGCGACATCGAAACATTTTTAATTTTTTTTATTTCCGCTAGTCCAAAATAATTTGGATAATTTGTAAATTTTTTTAAAACTATCTTAAATATTTCCTGGCTTTTCTTGATTGCTGCAGCTTCCTCGGATTGAATTTTAAAACTACCTTCTTCACTTGATCAAAATATTTGTTGTAGTAAAACCCAGCCTGCAACCATGTTCCCAACGTACTACAATCGGCTGTGGTGGTTCAGGATGTAAATCAAGACACAGTTTGGGAAATAGTGGGGACGTTTCGGGGACTTTGGGAAACACTGCCTTTTTTTAGCAATCAATGCATTTACTAGTGGAAAACATGTAAAATCGGTTATTCAAGATTTAGAGTATGGATCTTAAATAAAACCCAAAAAAAGAAACAAAAAATAAAAGTAGAAAAAGTAGAAGCTGAGACGAACAGATTAGCTGAGGAACCAACTACAAATACGATCTAGCTCCCCTCAGTATTTCAGTTAATGAGCTTGATTTAAATGGGAAAACTTAGATATTAATTGACTTTTCCCTTATAACCATTAAGGGGAAGGGAAAACGGTGTTTATTGCATCTCATCTATGCTGTCTAAATTTTAAATTTTTTAAATGTCAATTTTTTCCCAACCCCGGGGCTCTTCCAGATATTCAGTCGGTTTTAAGGGGCACATCTGCATTAGTGCGTTATTATATGTAACAGATGATTTTCTTAAAGCGCAGATCAAGGGTTAATAACAATTTTATTTTATTGATTTCTCAAAACCTTTGGGATACCGTAGATCACGTCACACTTTTTACATTTTAAAAGAAAGGGGTTTTGGTAAAATGCTCATCACCTTTAACTTCCCGTTTCATAGACCCCAGTCAGTGAGGTTACATTTAATCCGCCTTATCTACAAAAAATTAAGTTCAGAAACAGATGTGTCAATGTGATTCCGTTTCCCTGGTCTAATACCGCACCTTTCCGGAATCTCGTTATTTTAAAGATCATTTTCTTTCAATAACCATGTGAAAACAACAATTTACCCCAAATTTCAGGGCATTTCAATACGCCTATTTCGGGTAGGTTACGGTTTTTATGAAGATTCAGTGCAGCTGATATTCACGATTATGCAATTAGAATCAAAAAAATTTACTTTTTTCTTATAGCATTTCTGTTATACTTTTTTTTGCTAGCAGTAAAGATCATTTTTGTTATTATTATTATTATTTTATTATTATTATTACAAATGATTTGCAATACATTTTGATCAACTGTCATGTCTGTAATCGTATGTTTGTTAAAAAGGGGAAGCTTTGGCAGTGGTTTAGTCTTCTAATGTACCCTAACAGTGTTAACGACTGATTCGCAGCTGTGTGAACTTCACAAATACATTTTGTTTCATCTGCTGAAAAGTCAAGTTCCCCAAGAATGGTAAACCATGTTTGATTTTTTTTGCTGTACCAACTTTATGACGTGAACCCAAAAAGATCGCGGACTGATTGTTATTTCTCTCTCATTGTCATCCACGGTATTCCCTGGAAAAATAGAGGTGGTATTCATTCTGATTTATCTCCTGTATCTGGGAACCATATAATGTCAAATTTATAATTCCAACGCCACCATCTTCGTCTTCTCAAACGACGTCGTTGTCTCTTCCCAAGAAAGTTCATATAAATTTTTCATTCACAATAAAATAAAAAGGAATTTTTTCCCCTGGTGTTATATCTCCTGTATTTTGTTAATTTCTAATGATAATAAAATGTGCCCCGTTATTTACTATAAGGAACTTGCTATTATCAAACATATCATAGAACATAATCATTACGATTCCGTAGATAGACAGACTCCTTGATAAGATCCAGGGGAAAAAAGAATGAGAGTCCCATTTACTTACATAGACTATTCCAAGGTTGTAACACAACAACCGAAAAAAAATTATGTTTTTCTTCCCCGTATTGGTCCCTTTTTCAAAGAAATTGTCACCTTATTTGAGGGCCCTTTGTGCATCTTTTCGAACTATACATCCTTTATGTAATCAATTTTTATTAATAAAAAAACAGATAGATAGGATCAAAAGGAGGGGGGGTGTTCATGTCACTTGCAGTGACTGTTGTTGTAATTACGTTGGCAGAACCTTTCGGGGCTATGATACCCTTAAAAAAGAACATTTACTCTGTTTGCAACCTGATTAATCTGGTTTTTCACACTTTGCACAACATCTGCTTTAATTGTTACACTTTCAACTTGATAAAAACCCGGGGACCCAACACGGCTAACAAAGGATTCTTCCTGAACAACCTGGAATCCTTGGAGATATTTTGACAACAAGTCAATTGGGGAGATACTTATTAAACGGGCAGTTTAATTTTAAATTTCCATCCTTTTTCCCAAAAATTTTATTGGAAACTTGATCCTCTCCCGTTTTTATGTGGGTTTCCCAGATAGCCTAAATTTTTTTGTTTCTTAATTTGCGGGTTTTTCTGTCGTTTTGGGGTTTTGGGGAAAACTGGGGGTATACTTTGACATTTTACTGGGTTAGTTCACTGACTAACCCCCGTTCCCCTCAATTTGTCTATAACATTTAGGAAGAATCACTTTTGTCTAGATGCCTCCTAGCTGGTCTAAAAGATGTGTTTTGGAAAACATGAAACCGGTCGCCTGATTTCCTATAATAAATTTGTGAGAAGTTGGACCAGTTTTTTTATTCTTACCCTTCATTAACTAAAATGAATATTATCAAGATGTAGTTACAGAATCTATTGTCCATACTTTCAACAAAGAACTACTTTTTCAAATATGAATTTTTTAAATTTAAAAAAATTTTCGGGGAACAAAAACCCCATGATTAGCAACAAAATTTCCATTCGGGCCAAATTCATGCTTTTATCACTGAAGGTCAGGAAATTTCATCAAGCTAATTCTCCATTACTCCAAACAATACGTTCTCATTTTTCAACGGTTCATTCACATCTCACGTTACCGTCGGTATCGGGCGTACAGTCCTGGTCCCAAAAAAATTATTAAAACCTCTTCCGCTTTAAACTACTAAATGGAGCAAACCCCGTGGGGTTTTTAAGGGTTTTGGATTTTCATATTCCTCGAGGGATCGACTACGTAAAATGGGGTACCAAAAGGGGACAATAGCAAATTTACATGCAGTAAAGGTAAGGTTTAATTATAAAGTTGGACGTACGACAAAAGGTAATTAAATCAAAAAAGGAAAGTTTCGAGTGTATATTTTGTTTTGGGGGAAGTGGTGGCCCGAGGTGAAAAGCGCCAAGGAAAATAACGCTTAGGGCTGTTTTTATTGGGATGGAGTGTTTTGGGGCCGGGCGAAGTTCTGACAAGATACGCGATTGTAGAATTGAGGGTATCCAAGAAGTTGTAACTTTGTTATGTCTCGTTAATAAAGAGATTATCTAGGTGAATGGAATTAGGTCAGTGTTGGTGTAAAATCTACTATCGGATGAGTATACAAAAACAGCTCTTACGGACGGCATATCTGCATACTTCTGGGAAAAAAGGGTGTACGTTTTTTTTTACGAGGATGGTATGAGAGGTCCAGTGTTTAAAACAGATGGCGCTTTGTGTCAAAATCTACATCACCGGCTTTAGTACTATTCTTTAGCCGACGTCTGTCCCAAAATTTTGAAGAGATTTTATCGAGTAGTGTCGTTTTGAGAACGAAAAGGGAAGCAAGTTTATGTGACTAAACAGATACTCTAAAACTGTCCTGGAAAACTGAAACGGTTACTTAAAAACCCCCACCCCCAACACTTAATTCGTACTGGGCGCACGTTTTTGATAGCCAAGCTATCATCATCAACAGCAAGACTGAACTAATAAGCTGAAAATAAGTGAAAAACTAACCTTTAAAAGGTTTAAAATTTTCCGTTTAGTGTGACGGCTTCCCGGTCTAGTTTACTCAACCGTTTCTTTAAAAAGAAGTAAGATTAGTCTAGTTAAT
>JAROYC020000015.1:1410526-1440096 GCA_029619255.2 Dynastes hyllus
GGTGACCCTCCGATCTTCAGGCAGTATGCTCGCGGCTTTTTCAGCGATTTCGTCTCAAACTGATGGTCTTCCGCTCCACTCTTCATCGTGAATTTCCGTCCGACCTCCAGTGAATTCCCTACCCCATTTGCGGAAGTGTTGAACAGCTATACACTTTTCTCCATAAACTTCGGTTAATCGACGATGAATATCTATAGGTGAAACCCCTTTCGCGTTTAAAAAACGTAACACAGCGCGAATTTAAGCGGCGTAGCGAGACGGGAATGGTAAGTATATAGAGTGGGAGAGCTGCTGCATACACCAATGTTGTCGCATTTCGCCTAACACGTCTTATTGCTGCTGTATGGCTTTGGGAACGCTATTTTACGATCATCCCTCGCACATACTATTTCCTATCTAGTAGGTCGACTGTAAGTTTTGGTCTTCCATTGTTGCTATCCATTGTTGCTTAGTCTGTCTCTGTCCCAGAATGTTTTTTCACCAGTCTTGAGAATTAAATTCCCTTCATTGTTTAGTAGTTGTTTTAGCTACTGCATATCCGGTGCCTACGGAAGGCCACGGATTTTTGTCAGTAGTTGACGAGCCTACTTTTCTTATTTCGTCTTTAACATTGTCATTGTGGGCCCAGTGTCTTTATCGTTGCTTGATCTTTACCTGAGTAAATAGCAACAGATCAATAATAGAGAGAGAACAACGTTAATATTGCAATGTTTTAAAAATGGTAAATTGTTGAAATTTTTTTTTTTCAAATTAATTGATTAATTACATGAACTGTGGGTTCGGAAGTGTTCCTAGACACTTTTTCGGCAATTTAAACGAATTTTTAGATCAACAAATGACATTTTAAAGGAAATTAAAATTAAAAACTGAAGCTTCCCTGAATTTTACGATGATGTCAATATAAACTCTATGTTTATATTATATTTACTTGAAAACTACCTATCTTTTTCCACCAACCTTCACTTCAATCTTAAATTTATTTTACAAATCGAAATATTAACGCTTGAAATTGGGAGCGCAACCAAAATACGAGTGCACTCCATAAAAGCTTGACCGAAAGTGAGAAAATCAATTAGTGACCCTCTTTTGCTTTATTTTTAATCGCGATGGCGATTGTTTCATTCACAGGAAATTTTGATGATTCCTTTCGAAACATAATTTAACGTTGAATTTCTATATTATTTTATTATTTTTAAATGTAACATAATCGAACGGATGTAGTGACGCGACGGGACGACTGAAATATGTTATTCTATGACCTAAAATTTCAATAAGTGTCCAGTAATAATTTTCGCTGACGTTCTAAACAAAAACGTTACAATAGATTTTTTATTTTTCGAAATTATGCTCTAAATACCTTTGACTTTGCACTGTTGTGTGTTGTAGGAAAGTTTTTCATTAAATTTCACGATTTACGGAATGAGGAAGTTGAAAAGATGTGGAATGGAGAGGTGGATTCACCAAGATCATCGTTGGTTAGAGTTTAAAAAAAATATTTAGTATCCTCGCTCCATAGATCGGAAGCTTGGGGGAAAATAGGAGCTTTCGAAAAAGAGCTAAGATCCGCCAGAGGGAATTTCACATTGTCCGAGTGGCCGTATTGAATATACTATACGTGCTCGAATGACAGCTGCATTCGACGATGTAAATATACACCACTTGAATATGTAACATTGGATAGGAACCGTTTTCCAAGTCAGATTTCTAGTTCTATTAACTAATCAACCGGTGGACAAATATAAAATTAACCCAAATAGAATATAATACAAGCAAATTAATATTTATCATCCTAAAAAGGGACAAAATAAAGCTACGAACGTAGCAAAAATTCGCATTTATAAAATACACTACACCCTGATTAACAGCCTCGAATATGTATGTATGCATGTATACATTTTAGCCCTTCGCAAAATAGGAACGGTAATAATCGCATGCACAACCATCGTGTAGTCGTCATGCAACGAATTCATTGCAGATATTTAGCAATCAAAATCGGCCCGATGGCCGACGTTGCTAGACAGCTCGCTACAAATTTGAATAAACGAATTTAAACGCGGTCAAATGCATATGTGGACTAGAATCGCGCTGGCGCGAGATGCTAAAGCTGGAAAGAGATAGATGGAACGAACGAAATAAACAATTCCAAATTGGTGTAATTCGTTTGGGAAAATTTTCATACGACATCATCATCATATAAATTGAAATTATCAGATCGGGACGAATGGGCGTTTCGCTGATTTACTGTCGACGAGCTCGACGGGCAGATATGGCCGAGGTCCGAGCTGGATTTTCATGGGCTTGAAGCAGCGCGTATATCCTGCATCATTGTAATAATACCAATAACGTTATTAACTCCATCGGTTGTTATGCATACGCGCATTTGCAAAACGAAATAACGACCGTGGGGTTTTGTTCGTATTGAGGGCGAAGGGATTTCTGGTAGATTAGCTGGATCATTATGTGAAGTATTCTTTTAATCTGAATAAACATCCAACCAAACGTTATATTTATATTAGCTCAACTAGTTTTGGGAAATTACCACTGCAATTTCAGTGAAATTTTTTCAAAAATATTATTTAATACAACCTATAGCACCTATCGAATAAATTTGCATCGCTCACTGCGCGAATAGGGACATACATACTTCGGCTTTCCGGCAAGTAAACGGGATTAGATTTAATTTAATATTTCGTCTTTTAAAAAACATTTCAATATAAAGCCGTACAGAATTTCATTCTACAGGAGTTCTCTCCCATCCCTTCTCGTACCTTCCCATGTGCATCGCTGATGGCTAGGGCTATACTAAGTAGGCTCTCCTAACCAACTCACACCGCTGATGGCTAGTGCCGCCCTTGGAGAGCTTCCACCTGCGTCGCTGATGGCTAGAGCTGTCCTATGTAGGCATTTCTGACTCACTCATATCGCTGACGGTTAGGGCTGTCCTTGGTGAGTTTCAACCCGCATTGCTGACGGCCAGAGCTGTCGTTGGTGGGTATCCGACGTTCCGCTCGAGAACATATTTTATTAATTTTCGTTTCTTTATATAGATTTTTCACGGCAGGCGTTTTACATTTGTATTTCTTGTTCATAAATACACCCCGGAATTTTATGTATTTCGCCTAATTCATTTTAAGGATTTGATTTTATTTTTGACTGATCTTTTTTTTATTATATTGTAAATAAAACTAATTGCTATTACTGGCCTCTTTCATTTTAAAAGAACTTTGGTAGTAGTTACGCGCAATAGTGCTATAGTATATGCTCCTCACCGGATATACACCCTGGATCTCGAAATATAGGAATTTCAGGAACCTTCGCTGCACTTTTTCAATAGAATCCTCGTAGAATTAATAGTAAGGACATTATACAATGCATACTATAGGCGACTTAGAACAAATGATTTACACAGCGTTTTTAGAAGATGATTTGTGAAGTACTTCGAAGATCGCTTAATTAATCCTAACATGGTTGCAACCGAGGAAGACATCTGAGATACATATTGTTTAAAGGCTAGCTGACCATTAGCTGGCGCCACATTTTATGAACGTGGAAAAGTCAGCAAAACCGATGTATCTTATCCAAAGAGAGAAACACGTGTTACACGCTAAGGCAGTTACGTTAAAGACAAGTTATTCCTTGTCAGCGATTTTAAAGGTTTAGTATAATCTAGTGAAATGTTTTTTTTCTCAGAGATTTTATTAAAAAATTGGAATTTTGCAAGGTTTAGGATTGATGAATTTATTAGCGTCCCTATTCTCCTTTAATTTAATTGCGATGGCGATTGTTTCTTTCTACAGTAAATGTTGATGATATCTACTCAAATATAATCTAAAGAATTTTGATGAATAAAATTATTTTTAGGCGTAGCATGAGAGAATGAATGTGGTGACGCTACTTGATGACTCAAACTAGACGACTCTGTGATAGACAAACCCTCATGGCAAACCTAAAAATATAAAAATTTACCGACGTAAATGAAGATGCCTTAATGAAACATATTTAATGTACGAAATAATATTAATAATATATTGTTGTTTATTGTAGGAGAATTTTACATTAATTTTGAAGAGTTACGAAAATAGAAAGATGAACTAAAGAGGAATAACTTCACCGTTTCTCCACGTTTATCGTTATCTGGATATATTTTATTTAATGTGCACACTCCAGGGCCAGTCGGCGTGGGGGGAAATTGTGGCTTTCGAAAAATAGCTTTTATCCGCCAGAGGGACTTTCATAACTATCGGGTGGCTATACTGAAAATCCTATACATTTTAGAATGGAAGCTGATGTTTTCGAAGTAAATATTGAACACTTGTTTTGCAAGTATATTACGTATATAACACAGATAAGTTATGCAGGAAACATTGCTAAGAAAAAGTTTTTATTTTATAAATCCCTACCAATTTCGGAAATTTGTCGTTGATTTTTAGAAGAACCTTAAATAATCTAGTAACATTAATACATTAACTCCAATCGTGTAAACAACGAACATACAATGGTGCAATAAATCTTCTAAATCATCCACAACGCCCTCTTTCTTTCGTTTCAAGTTACTACGTGTATAAGTACATAGATAAATAAATAAATTCAAGCAAGTAATGTTATTTCGAATAACTAAGTCCATGGCCGTCGCAACATTCATCAAACGTAATCCTCTTTGCAGTGAAATAAATCAAGAAAGCGTTAGTAGGCTGGCGGGCGGTTGCTCACTCACGAAGTCTCCATATCCTTCCCCGCGACCAACGCGCCAACACAGCATTATCAAAATTACGAAGGTGAAAGCTCCCGCCGTGCCACCGTGCTATTCCACGTCACAACGGAAATATATTAGCGTATCGAATTAGGCGCGCTTTACTTCTTTTGAGTTGACTAGCCGAGATAGCAGACAGGGTGTATCAGTTGCTGTGCTCTAGGTTGTATACGCATCCGAGGTTTCTAAAGCTCGACTAGCATGTGAAATGTATGTATGTATGTATGCCGGTATTGTATATGTTATTGGCTAGACTCTCAGACGTGCATACAATTGAAACGTAAATCATTTCGTTCTCGCGATGAATGGAAATCTACAAAGCGCAGAAACAAAACCGGAGGGACTTTTTTCTTTGTAAATTGAAAAGTAGAGTATGCATAGGTATCTAAGCTAATATTATCCTAATTATTAACCTCAAACCTTGACGTTACGGGAACCCTTTATGTTAACGCGTCACACACTGAAACCTTGCGTGCTTTTGAATAATCGCAATAATAATAATAATTCGATCACAGGTACATTACAAATGGATATGCCGAGTCAGAAACAAGTATAATATATAAAAACAATTGTTCACAGTTTGGTTGTTATCACTAAAACTAAAATGTATCATTAAGAAATTTATTTAAAGAGTAGTAACACTGGTATCAACAGATCTTTTACACAGTTCTTAAACATTTTTATATTGGTTGTAAAGAGGGCCCGGATTTTAGGTCATAAAAAAAAAAACGAAAAAGGTGCCTAAAGTAGAACTTAAAAACTTCAAATTAGGTCACAAAAAGACCGAAATAGGTTCAATACCTTAGGTTTAGGTGCCTAAGAGTAAATTTCAAAATTATAATTAAAACTTTTTTCACACTTTTATTAGCTATTTGCTGCTGTAAGGAGATATTAACAATATTAACAAATTTTTTAAACATATTAAGAAAGTAAAAACACAATTATTTTAGCGAAGAGTTTGCATGACAAACTATATATCGCTCTAGATTTTCACATGTCATTGAAGCGTGATTATCCGCTAAAATACTTTTGAAACATGAAAACGATCGTTCCACATCGACTGATGTAATTGGAGCAAATTTAAAATTTGTCCAATTTACATCAATCGAGTCGGCACTCCGATCCACCTCCTCCCCAGACAATAAACTGTAATTTTTTTTATAAATTTAAAGTCAGGATTTTTTTCCAATGAGTTTTTTAATTTATCGAACGCGATTTTGCATACGTTCCCAGTAGAGTTGCTCAATTTGCGCCAACAGCCAGTGGCGGGCGCATAAAAGTTTACACAAAATAAATGGTCAGAAATAAAATATAATACGTGCTCAAACACTGACCGTCTTAAGAGTCTTCCGTGAAATCACAAAGTGAATGATGTCTGTTAAATATCTGCAACATTAGATATGTTTCCACAGTTGTTTCGGCAAACCGTGTGCGGGGTGAGGAAAAAGTGTGTTTATATGCAGAAAACGAACATTCTACATCTATTGACGTTATATTTGCGTAAAATAATCTTTGGAACAACTTAACGGTACTGTTGACGCACCTTCACAAATTTGTCTTAATGTGCCAAAATCAGAATCTTTTTCTAAAACACCTTCAAACCTTTCTAGGACGCAAACATTTTTTGCGTCTTCTACCGCGCATTTGCAGAGATTCCACTAACGACACCGAAGGATTTTGTAATTTTTCTATTACCTCCACTAGTTCGAGATAATTGTTCTGAATAGTTTCTAAATCCGTTTTAACCTGACTATCTTGAAATTTCGACTAGCTTTCCTTGATAGCCGCAGCTTCCTTTGGATCGAATTGTAAAACCACGTTCTTAATATTCTCAATATATATATGCTAATAAAACGCGGCCTGTAACCATGTTCCCCAACGTGTAAGAATAGGTTCTGGTGGCTCAGATATACGGGGGCACCGTTTGTGAAATTTGCGAATACGTTTTGGGGATTTGACAATCACTGCTTTTGTATGCGCTATTAAAGCGTCTACCTCAGGATAACATTTTCTAATACTATCTACCACATCACTGAAAGCATGAACTTTACACGTAATACGTAACAAGTTAGCACAATGTTTTTTAAGAGACTGGCCTACAGAAAGCATGTTTGCGGCACCATCACTCATAAACATCAACAGTTGGTTTGTTGAAAGTTCAAACTTTTCCAATGTATTTGTTGTACTCGTCTGAAAGCTAATAGAATTGAAGGTGACGATTGATGTGGTTCCATTGTACGTTCCATTACATTAACCACAGAATGTTTTTTACGATCTGTTGTTTCGTCCACACATAACCCCAGTTTTTTATCTTTCAACCCCGATTTAATTCTTTTTTCAACATGTTCACGAGCAGATGGCACAATTCTTTGTAACGATGCCCGACTTGGTAATTTCTAGTTCGAATATTGATTCCAAAAGAAGACATATGCTTCCCTGTCTAGTAATTTAAACGGTAGATTACATGCAATAAAGGTAACACATAAACTAAGTTTAAATTTGTCGGCAGCGTACATGTATACACAACAGATCTGGTTGAGACTCGCAGTTATACTGAGGGTTGTATTGAGCCTCCGCCACTGCCCGTTGGACAATTTTGTAATGAATCACATATCTGTGTCACAATTTCTACGGCTTCAGGTGGCGGAAGGCCTACCACTTCTAATTTAGTTATATTGTCGGAAAGGATTTCAAAGTTAGTTTTCATGTTAATTAAATCTTTTTTTAATTATAGTTTGTTGACATATAGTTGCGCCAACTCAATGCATCGCGCATCTAAGGTTAGTGCCATTATTACATGAATCTCTCGGTTTACAATCAAACATTAATCCTAGTATTCGTTTTTGAGCAATCAAAACACAGCCAATGTTCGATGCCCGACCCCACACTAACGCATTATACGACAGGGCTGAATAAGCTAGTGCATAATACGTGTCCATGAGATGGCATGGTTCAACTATTGCTTTTAATTGTAAAATTGCAAAATATGTTTTGTTCAATTTCTTACATGTTCAGAAAAATTACTTTGAAAGTTTTCTTTGTTTTTTTTTTTTTGGTAAGAAATAATGTACATCCTACTACTTACTACCATACTTTCGAAATTCACTGCACTTATTCATCAACTTCTACGAACTTTAAATAAGGAATAAGGAGTAGTATGTTCTCTTTAAAATGTAGTTCGATTTTAAAGTAATATACTGCTAATGTATTAAAATGCTGCCCTGCAAATTCAAATATGCACGTAAAGACAATCTAATCAAGCGTAATTTACATGCCATGTTCAATGATCATCCCCGACCTCGATGAAACCAACAAAAAAGGAAAAGCAACGAACGAACATCGTGGTGCGCTTGTGGCGAGCCTTAAGCACCGCACGATCGTACAATATTAAGGCAATATTGCGTCGTATTCGTGAGGCAGGAACGAACGTTTTCGGCCATATGTTTATATGTAAAGGCCAGGTTGCGATCTAGGAGGGCGAACGTTTCAAGTTTGCTCCGACTGTAGCCAATTTCACTACGGCTGCATCGAATGCAACCCGATGGTTTCGGCTAACCGAGCGTGACCAATTCCGTGCACGGAGCTTGCTGTAAGAACGTATTGCACGCGCTTACTGTACTGTGCTGGATAGTCAAAATGTCTGGTCTAAATTTCAGCTTAAACGCTGTGCTGGTATTTGAATGCAGTTGGTCATTAGATGTATTCGTCCGTCTTCTTCATATTTTGTACCATATGTAGGTGAGAGAGAGGCATTGAGGACCAGCTAGGCACAGAGGTCCGGAAATATCAGTTATAGAAAATGTACTAAAATATGTTTATATCGAACAGCTGTGCGGTCGAGTCGCTTTGACGCTTTGTTTTACGGGATCATTTGCTTCTTAAGATAATCTTGTAAGAAAATTGTTTAAATTTGTTAGTAATACGTAGTGCAGTTGTACTAATATTCCGAATTTGAAATCAGTATTCAATCGCTTACGTAATAGAGAATTATTTCGTGTATTTATATTATTGTAAAGTTGTACGTTAAGAAATTCACTCATGTACTCATTAGTAAATAGTAGCCCTGGGGTACAGAGGACCGAGTTTGCAAGGGGCACATAGGTTCGAGTGGCCCTGCTTGAAACACTTTTCGGATTGCAGTTATTTACATATATACGGCAGCACTACAAGCTTTATAGGCTCATGGCTTCAAATGTTTTCGTTATTGACTTCCACATCTTCCTATCCACCGTTTTGCCTTCCCAATCCTGGATTGCTGCCTGTCTAATATCCTCTTTGACTACCTTCAACAACCTTTTCCTCGATCTACCTCTTCTTTTTCTCTGGCCTTCTCCTTCGAAAAGAGCTTTCCTTGCAGGTCTTTGATGCAGCACTCGGTATAGCCATTTTACTCTCTGGGCTTTAGCTATTTGTGTGATTTTTGCATCTTGGTAAACATCTATAACTCCTTTATTAGTACATCTTCTCCATTGTCCATCTGCATCTTTTATAATAATAATATAATAGTAATAATATACGTTTTATTCAGTAATGCTAATAAAGCGTTGAACAAGTCAATTCAAATAATATAAATATGTGTGTAAATATAAGAAATAAAAATTATTAAAATATAAATATATAAATATTGTACGAAAAAGTGTAAATAACAAGAGACGTATTGTTTAACAATTAGACAAACACAACAATTGTTTACAACATTGATTAATATTGACGTCAATATACATATAAGATTAGAGTTTATTTTGAAAAAAATTCAAGAACGGAATAGAGTGTCATCCTTTGGAGATATGCACGCAGCTGTGACTTGAATTTGCTGGCGTCGCCATGCTTCAGTTCGTACGGTAGGTGATTGTTAGAGCAACGCAACTGCGCTGAAAGCCAGTGGCGGACGCATAAAAGTTTACACAAAATAAATTAAATGTGATACGTGCTCAAACACCGTTTTAAGAGTCCTCCGTGAAATCACAAAGTGGATAATGTCTATTTAATATCTGTAACATTAGATATGTTTCCAAAGTTGTTTCGGCAAAGTGAGTGCGGCGTGAAGAAAAAGTGTTTTTGTATGCCGAAAACGAACGTTCTACATCTAGTGACGTTATATTTGCGTAAGTAAAATAATCTTTCAAATAATTTAACGGTTCTGTTGACGCATCTTCACAAATTTGTCTTAATGTGCCAAAATCAGAGTCTTTATCTAAAACACTCTCAAACCTTTCTAAAACACAAACGTTTCTTCCGTCTTCTATCACGCATAGCTGTGCGTGAACATGTTGCACTATTTGCAAAGATTCCACTAACGACACCGAAGAATTTTGTAGTTTCTCTATCGCATCCGCTAGTCCCACAGAATGTTTTTTACGATCTGTTGTCTCATCCTCACATAACCACAGTTTTTTTATCTTGCAACTCCGATTTAATTCTTTTCTCGACATGTTCACGAGCAGACGGCACAACTCTCTGTAATGTTCTCTCACTTGTTAACTTACACACTACACATTGAATTTTAGCGCCATCACACTTTAAATCAGGCATTTCTGCAATAAATTGTGTCCAACTTTGGTCGTTTTCGCGACGTAAGAAACATTTTCAAAACAAACGTAGAACTACGATATAGTATACGACAGCGTAGATGCATATACAACAGATCGGCTTTCGAGTCGCAGTTATACTGACGCTTATACCGAATTGTCCCGGCCGTGTTTACTTTGTGTAAACTTTTATGCGTCAGCCACTGGCTTTCAGCGCAGTTGCGTTGCTCTACTTATGATTCTATCATAATTTTTTTTATTACAAGTTAATACTCTATACGTAATTGAATACGTAATTGTCCTTTTTTCATATATTCCAAAGTAACAAATGGTTTGTAGAATCTTCACATCCAGCAATTTCGGATAGATTTGTATTTCTAAAATCTTCATAACCGCAGCGACAACCATACACCATTACCTGATATAACTATGCAAGTAATTGGTTTATTTAAATCATTGTTTACTGTAAAGACGTTTTCAATTGCGAATGTTTGAATATTGACTACTTTTATTGTATTGCCACAACCACACCATAATTTGCCTGTATGGGACGAAGTTGCTATGGGAAGAGCAATTATGGCAATAAAAAATAAAGAGATGTCGATCAGAAAGGTTTCAGTAAAACTCAAAATTCCTAAAACATGTTTATTAGGCCAAATTAATAAGAACACAGATCATTTTAAACCTGTTTTCTCTAAAGAACAACAACAACTATGCAATCACTTATTGGACTGGGAAATAAGATTTTATGGCTTACCATGTGATGCACAAAAGCCAGCTTTCAATCTTGCCCAAAAGTAAAGATATTGCCGGAAAGGACTGGTTAGAAGGTTTCCGCAAGAAGAATCCTCAAATAACTATAAGAGAACCTGAGCCTACTAGTGTGGCTAGAGAATCAATTACTGTATTTTTAAAGTCGGTTTCAAAGTTTATAAAAATATTATCAGTACAATTATCATATCTCGTTTTATCATATACGGTCTGCGCAAAACCGAAAGAATTCACCAAATCACAAAATGAGATCGTATTGCCATTGTTAGTATTAAATTTGACGTTAAAATCTCCATAAATTATTGAACTCTTATTCAAACAATCACTCAACACAAGCTCCATAATCTGCAGAAGGACATCGCAGTCTCCATCAGAAGAGCTATGAATGCAAACAACTATTAATTCAGGATTAATTAAACGAACAGTAGCAGAACCTCACTGTATAATACCTAGGTATAAGAATTTTTATTTAATTTTTATTGTTCTAAGGGGAACTGCTTTAACAAAAACCTACCTGTAAAAGCTCCCTTAATTCCGTGGGATTATCCTTCTCAACCTTGGGAAAGAATTCATGTAGATTTTTTACGGCCTTTGTATAACAAACATATTTTTGTTGTCATAGACGCAAATACTAAATGGCTTGAAGCATTTGTAGTTCGGGAAATTACGTATAAATATGTTATTAATATTTTACGTAGTTTATTTGCAAGATTTGTGTTACCAACAACACTGGTTTCGGACAATGCAAAACAGTTTACATCAAATGAATTTCAATATTTTCTAAAAACGAATAATATTGAGCATAAAACAATAGCACCATTTTATCCTGCCACTAACGGAGCGGCCGAAAATGCTGTTAAATGAATTAAAAATTGCATTGAAAATGCAGTTGGAAATAGGTCATGTACTAACGATGATTTAGAAGTAATATTGAATAGATTTCTGTTAGATTATAGAAACACCGTCCATTGTACAACGGGAGAAAGCCCGGCTTCTTTAATGTTTGGGCGATCTTTACGTACCAAATTTGATCTTTTAACGCCGTTTACAAGAAACAAAGGAACACAAGATATTGTTAAAGAGAAACAAACTAAACAACAACAGTATTATAGAGGCAACCGGAATCAAACATATAATGTAAATGATATTGTGTGGGTGTGTGATTATCGTGTCGTTAACAAACCTTCTTGGATTAAAGGTGAAATTAAAAAGAAACTTGGACCCAGAACGTATTTAGTTGTTATTATGGAATTAAAGAAGGTTTGGAAAAGACACATCAAACAAATTATAGACGGGGCTGACAGTTCTAGTTCACTTGTTAAAATTTTTGAATGCACATCTGTAAATGTATCTAGAGCGATGAAAAAACTGTAGATGATTCCGGACAAATGATGTAATAAATAAGACTCAGAGAATTGCGAAGAAATTGTAAATCTGAAAAAAATTCTGAAAATACTGATAAAAGAATTTGAAAAAATGAACTTTGGGGGATATGAATTTTTTATTTAATTCCGTATTTGAATGGGGGGTGAGGTTTATATTTATGACTTATTTTTTTTTTAGTTTTTTTTTGGCGCGTCGCGGCGGGGAGCAGGAGTAGAGCTGCGACGGAACAAATTTTTTGTGTTTTTTATTATTAAGAATATAGAAGATACCGTTTTTTTATTAAAGAACATTACAATAAAATTTTTTCGAGAATCGAAAAAAGAGTTTATACAAAGAAAAAGAGCAATTTTGGGCCTCCCCTTTTCCCCAAGAGAAATACGCAAAACGACGATGAGGCAAAAGCGTAACAAGGTTTATGTTATTTTAATCATTCAATTATCCTTTATATACCAAAAAGTACAAAGCTTCCACAAGTGAACATTTCATCACTGACATGAATTAGTTTAAATTCGTCGCTTTTCCCGTCCCCTGGAAAGAATTAAATAAATTAATTTGCAAGCATTGCCCCTTCCGTAACCGATAAAAAATCCTAGGGCCACGCAAAATGCATCCGAAAGCATCAAAATCAGGACATAAAAAGAGGATGAATTCCGACCTGAAACAGAGAATATAAAACCCCGAAATTTTATCTTCATGCGGACGATCAAATCCGGACACGGGGAGTTTGAGCTGTTAAAACACATACATACATACTACCGGGGACAACCTCTACTACTAGCCTTTTTTTCTGGGGAATTCGAAACAGACCCATTGAATTTTAAAGGTACAACGACAGCGTCTTAGTTTTATCGAAACTAGTACGCTGTATATAGGTGGATCTATAGTTTATGGACGACGTAAGATGGGAAGGGAAGTAAAATTAATCTAAGTATAAAAATTTGTAGGATACAGCTTCAGCGTATAAAACGAGTTTAGTCGCAATTAATTTAAAATTCAAAATCTGGCGAAATGAAAGCCCTAAAACCAAGTAATAAAATTCTTATGACAACGGATAAGCTTCAAACAGACTTTTTTCTCTAAGACGATAATAATAAGATTCTCTCTCTGGAAAACGATGATTCGCTTTCCAAACTAAACCAGAATCTTCACATCCATGCGAACTGCATACGTCATATTCCTTTGGGCCCCTTTTGGCTATCGTTTAAAAAAAAGTTGATTACATCCCCAAAAGATATTTCCAAAACGGACAGTAAAATAGAAAAAAAACGGACCCATAAATAAAAAAGAATACAAGAAATGAAAATATACCCAAAAAAAATTTCGAAAATCAAAGAAAATTCAAATTATTAAAAAAAGATTATTAATAACCGAAAATTTATTAAAGTTTTTTGCCGGGGGCAAAGGGAAAAGCCACAATACGTTCGCCCGAGAAGGGAATGGGAAGAATTGGTTTGATTTGTTTCAAATGTGGCACGAGGATACAACCTGGGGTAAAACAGGTGAGTCGATTTTTTTGGGGCCATAAATTTTGTTTTTTTTCCATTTTTTAAATGTTAAACCCCTAAAACAAAAAAACCCCCAAGGGAAAAAATTTACGCGAATCTTTGAGAGCATTTTTTTGGATATCATAAAAAAGGGGAGCAAACAACGGGCGCGTATTTAAACTTGAGAAACGGAAATAGAAAGGGGGCAATAAGTTTGGGAAAACCCTTTCAGGTGGAAAATAAATAAGATTTGGTGTGACGAACGCCGACATGGCGGAAAAAAATTTTCATCATATTTTTGGGGTGCGCAGACGACGCAGTGGGATGACAAATTTTGGGCAATGTAATCAGGGAAATGCGCGTGAACACACGATCGACAATAATGTCGGCCGACAGAAAAGATGGAACTTTTTATTTCTTCACCGACTGACGTCGGCCAGAAAAATAATATACGATTACTAATAAGCGCAATCAGAGAAATCAGTCGGTAATTTGTGTACATCCGTCCATAACCCTACAATTGATAATCATGGATATTAATGGGAAAGGTTACTTATGAAATAAAAAAAGCGTCGTGCATTTTAAAATCTAGTGTCGAATATCACGAAGAAATGTTAAAAAGAAGCGGGGGGGAAGTTGTCTTCAACTAATAAATGATTTTAGAGACTTTTTAAGTTTTTAAAAAATTTTGAATGCCGTAAAAATCCTGGAAATATAGATTGCTTTTAATAGACGTTGACTGACGATAAGATGAATCCAATACCTTAAGTATAGGAGCATATATCGCTGTTGTTCATTGCACAGTTTGCATACAAACCTGCCGACAAACCGACGGTCGCCTGCGCGGTAACTTATCGGCTATAAAACTGTAGGTAGTCTGTTCTTATCTACCGACAATATAGTCGGTCACCGACTGTCTGTCGTCTGCGCTAAACCTTACACCTAAGTCTTTAATAGAAGACTGGCGAGCAATATTAGTATTGTTGATGCGATATTGAGAATCATTGGGTGACTTAATGGTATGGTAAATCTTAATATCATCGGGGTGGGCAAATAGGGGAAAATTGATGAATTGAGAATCATCGAGGGGTATAAAAGAAGAGGGGGCCAATTAAAAACCCCTGTGGTCCCCCAGAAAATAAAATTTCGCAGAACACACGAATCAATTCAAGAAAGTTTTCCCCCGATCCCAAAAACTCAGTTTTTCCCCAAAAAAATCCCATTTTATGGTAGGGTGAAGGTCGGTGGCCATCCCTTGTCCACCTACGAAAGTTTTATTGTTTGGAAATTTGCGCAAGGAGTTTCGTAGACCTTCAATAAATCCATGTTAAGATGTAGAAAGGTGGGATCTCGTGCTATAGCGAAGGAAGAAATTACAGCAACAGGTCTGTAATTGTTAATGTTGGAATTATCGCCCTTTTTAAAGATTGGCGAGATTCTAACCATTTCCATCAGGAAAAAAAGTGCGGGCTAAGTTAAAATGCTAAAGGGGGAGAAATGAAGACAGTCCTTAACAAGGAAAAAGGGAATGTTATCGTCACAGTGATAATTTGTTTCTAAAACCTTTTTTTACACTGAATAATTTTATCCAACAAAACCCAAAATAATCGGAAGAAGGTATGTCTGGTGATTTTAAAAGACAAAGACTTGGGCAAGAAAACACTAGAGAAGGATGACGCGAAAGCATTGACTATCAGTTCCGGGTTAGTGTATTCATTTGCAGCATTGTAAACCTTTCCGGGAATTCTAGTAGTACCCTGTTTGGAACGAACAAATTGCCAAAAGGTACGTGGGTCGGCCATGAAGCTAAATTCACTACGATGAACGTATAAAGTGTAAGCTAGATTAATCTCCGTCTTAACCAACTTGCGAAGTCACTGAAACTTTTTGTAATGATTATTTCCTGTTGTTTTCCATTTGTTGTGATAATAGGCTTCTAATTTAGGCTGTTTCTTAATCCCAGATGAGAACCAAGGAGGAAAGTAGCTATTATGATATGAGCTCAGCAAAGGAACAGGTAGATTTACAATATCGTATAACTTCCGGTAAAAACCTTGAACGGCCAAGTCAACGTCCCGATAATTTTCGAAGAATAACCAATTAGTTCTAAGTAAATCAGAATAAAGTTTATAGTAATTAGCTTTGTGAACATTATATCTGAGGTTATTATTGGAAGGAAACGAAATGACATTGGGAGGCTAAGCATTGTGAATAGTAATATTCGGAGCGGGATGGTGATTGTCCTTAATAACAAGAGGAAGAGCGTCATGCACGCGATAAGAAATTTGAAATATTGTAAGGTATTAGTAACGTTTTTAAGGAAAGAAATATGAACGTATGTTTCGATTCGCGAAGTACACTCAGAAACCTTCTGGGCAACCCGAATCTGCATGTGCTGACTGAGATAAAGCCTATATTGGACAAACGAGAACGGCTATGGGCACTGGGTTCAAGGAGCACATAGCGCATTATCGCTATGGGAGAATTGAAGTCAAATGTAGCACAATACATAAACGAAACCGGGCATAATATTGAGTTAAAATCGAATCTTCACCATTTACATAAAAAGGAATGTAAAACTGTTAAATCGAAAAGAGGGTCCTCTCAGTCACTCCGTGTTAATGGATTTATTAGGGTAAAACATGTTTGTGTGCCACACTTTTTCCATTAATTCCGAGTATTTCGCATATCTTAGAAAGAGGCATGTTAGAATAAAAGAACTTTTCTCTCACTATTCGGTCGTACGATAAACCATGGAAATACACGAACTCTCGAAACAATTATCCGAATTTAATCAAATAATTTCTGAGGTGCAGAGAATGCTGATACTTTAATGTTTAACATTTTTATGGTTTAGTTGTTTTGTAGCAAAGCAGTAATAAGTTAGGTACATAATTTGGTTATGTAGCTAGGATTAATTTTTATTATCCTGTATGTATTTTCCTGCTAATAAATTGTATAGTCCTTTTGTACTTTCATTATTGTATTCATAAATTCATAAATTAATAACGCTGAACAAAATATACTGATATTACTACGTTCCTAACTGCTAATCCAAAATTTTAAGCCTAAGTGTGTACTTACGTAATGAACTATATAAAAAGGAGTTCGGTACAGACATCTTCATTTGACCTGAATTGCTTTCCGCCAAGTCATTTCTACAAGTTTGGAAAAAGGGAGAAGTCACAGAGGGCCAAATCTGGCGAATATGGTGGATGGGGCACCAATTTGTACCGTAAGTGGACTAGTTTTGTGGACCGGAGCGTTATCATGATGGTAAAGAACTTTTCTTGCTGATGGGGCCCTTTCCTCCCTAATTCGGCGTTGAAGCGTTCCAATCAGCATAGTATTGTCCCGTGATTTCCGTCTCCAAAAAATCAATTAAAATTATGTCTTGCGAGTCTCAAAAAATCATCGCCATAACTTTTCCGTTTGGTGAACTCGTCTTCGCCTCCTTTAATACACCCTCGCCGGGGAAAATCCACTTTGCCGACTGACCTTAGGTTTCTGGCGTATAGTGATGTAATCACGTCTCATCTGCAGTCATATAACGCTGTAAAAGCTTGTATTGCGCTTAAACTTGTCCAAACATTGCTTTGAAGTTATCACGCGATTCCATTTTTGATGAACCGTCAGCAGACGCAGCACCCATCTCGCCGATAACTTTGTTATATACAATTTTTCGTGAGGATATTCTCCACACGTTCAATTAAGATGCTTACCATATTAGCAATCTCTCTCATCTTTACTAACACGATGAATTTCGTTGATCATATCGATCGTAGTCACCTCAATGAGACGACTTAGCCGTTCCTCATTGAAGACGAATGATCGGCCATGCTTAAATTCATTGAACCAGTATCTGATGGTAGTCATTGAAGATGCGTGGTCCTTATAAACTGCATCCAACTTTTCTTTGATTCTTGCACATGTGTTCCCATTCAAAAAACGAAAACGAATCACTAACCGGTATTGTTCCTTTTCGATGATTCTTCACTTTCAACAGTTCTCGAAACAACACTAATCGATGAATCTCTTCGAAATGTTGACAGACGTTGACTAAAGAATAGTACTCACAGTCGATAAAGCAGGTTTTGACAACAAACGCCATGTGTCTCCAAACACAGGTACACGCATACCTTTCTCGTACAAAAAAATTCAACTTCTCAAGTCACATATTCCACAATATTTTAACGTCATGTATTTTTACCAAGACATTGTTTTGTAATGAATTTCTTTTTAGGATTGGGTACATTTTCTTTTTTTTTTCATAGGTAGATAATGTCAAATAAAAAAACATTGATGCGGACGCCAAACTCGTAATTTATTGATGGTAGTAAACAATGTAGGTATTAACCCCTGCTTTATTAATGTCTAGTTGTCCTTACTTGATTGCTAATGCCCACGCCAATCCGTCAATCTAGTTGATTCATTAGTCCCGTGCTCCCATTTGTCATGAAAATTAATTAGATAATTGTAACTTGATGAACGGTCCTGTAATAGAACAGCTTATGTACGATCATGCATAATTTATCTGCAAACAAATCAATAAATAAACACTAAGAATAACAAGTACGCAGTTCCGATTAATTGAACACTGCCCTTTCACTAAGGTAATGTAATTCACGTAATCTCGCAGTACGACTTGCATATTCTACCAAATTCGCGTTTTCGAGTGGACGCCTCGTAGACTATTTCTGTATACAAAAATAGATCGAAATCGAAAATCCCTTTAACTTCGTCCTTATTTCGCCATATTTCATTTATCTTTATCGTGCCGGATAGACAACGTAAAAGTGAAGCATCTTCAATTCAATCTTTTTTATCGCCTTACGTGCCCATCGGTTTCGTTTAGGAAAGAAGGCAACGAATCGATAGGATCTGACACGCGACCAAAGAAAACAACATTCTTTATACGAACTGACATTTTCACGTAAAGTGGCGTAACAATATGTGAAGTTTTGGACATGTTTTGAAAACAAACAAAAAATATGTTCTTAAAGGTAATGTACTATGTTGTTATAAAAACACGAATAACATTCAGGTTTCATAAGGTAATTTTTATAAAACGGAAGAAATAGGGACAATATTTGCTGCTGTTGATGATATCCAAGGTAAGATAATCGTGTCGTCCCAGCATAGCCGTAACAGCTGGAGCAGCCAACGGAACTCGACGCGCGCCTGTCTGATGCGATGCGTAAACATATGCCGGGTAGCAAAGCAGTTCAAATTCGTACACATTCATCATCGCGTGTGCGGCTAAACAACGACCCTTTGCTGATAAAGTAAAACACTTTATCTGTAAGTTTCCAGATTTGTTGTACGATGGTGCTAAAATAGTTTGTAAAGTGTGCGAGAAAACTTTGATGTGCTGGCAAAAGAACGACTGTAGGAAGCATGTAAGTAGTGCAAAACACAGAAATAGAAAAAAACGGCGCGTCAAATAGAAATGACTTTATTTTCGATGTACTTGTCACTTAACATACTGGATAAGAAATCGTTTAAGAACTTTTGGAACAAATACAGCCCGGAGCTGAAGTTCCCAACTACGGCAACAGCACGTAAGCATGTTTTATTTGTACGCAAAGAGGTGGAAAATAAAATCATATCTACATTAAAAAATCAGTTGCTTTGGTTGTGTGTTGACGAGACAACAGATTGTAAAAAAAAATTCTATTATACATGTTATAGTTCGTGTATTGCACCAACATAAACCGACATTTCCACTCTTACTAGCTAGCAAAAGATTACATGGGTGTACCAGTGCAACAATTACGACTGTGATACTACGTTCAAAAACTTTCAAGTCTCAACACGTCAAATGTTGCTGTTTATGAGCGATGGTGCAGCGACAATGCGTGCGGTAGGCCGTTCTCTTCTTGAACACGGTTGCGACTGTTTACATGTAACTTGTAAAGTGCATGCTTTACATCTTGTGGCACAAACTATTAGACAATGTTATCCCGAGGCAGATGCATTAATATCAAGTATACAAAGCGTCTTTCGAACATTTCACGCACAGTGTCCTGGTATTCGTGAACCACCACAGCCGATTCTTACACGTTGAGGAACCTGGTTGCAAGCAGTTTTTTATTATGTTGAACATTTCAAGAAAGCAAAAGCTGTTATTCTACAATTCAATCCTGCCGAAGCTGCAGCTATTAAGGACAGCCAGTCAAAATTTCAAGATACTTCTGTTGAAACGGATTTACAAAGTATTCATAGCCACTATAAATGCTTACATGACGCACTGGAACAATTACAAAATAGGGCATTGTCGTTAATGAAGTCACTGCAAATAGTGGACGAAGTACATACACTGCTACGCACTATAGATGACGCAAAAAATGTTCGCATTTTAAAAAAGTTAGAGAGTGTGTTAGAGAAAGATTCCAATTTTATCACATTACAACAAATTTGTAATGGCACTTCGACTAATCTATTAATTGAGTTCAAAGGTTATTTTAATCATACATGTATTACATCGGTAGATGTCGAACGATCTTTCTCCAAATATAAACACATTTTTTCACCACTGCGAACACGGTTCCACGAAACAACTATTGAAACACTATCAATTTTTTACGATTCTTATCCCTGGATTAAAATTTGATGATGGTGCTTCTATTTCCCATGTTCAGACCAATCAATCCGCCAACTACGTTACCTGCTTAAAGGATAGTGTTCCCCACAGATATATAATTCTTGATTAGTTTTTTATTATTCGTTTATTCTTCTTTTCGGTATTATAAATATTGAAGAAACCGCACGCCTATGGCGCGACGAACGATTATCTTACTCTAATGTTATCATTTCAGAATTGGATAGAGGGAATGCGTCAGTCTTGCGTCTGCTGGACTCTTCGACGGCTTTGGTACTATTAACCATTAATTATCGTCAATCTTATGTTATATTAGAATGGAAGATGTTGCAGTAAAGTTATTACCTAGTTATCTGAGTGGTAGATTTCAGTCTGTTGTGATTGATGATAGCGTTTCAACTCCTCTGTGCTGAAATTCTGGTGTTGCACAGGGATCTCAATTTATACTTGTAAATGCACAGGAGAAAATGCCTAGTAACAATAACAACAAATTAATGCTAATATAGGTCATGATGTTGGTGGCAAAAAAACAAAGCGATAAATGGGAAAGAGCTAGTCCACAGACGTGTTTCTGCTTGTTCGAAGTCACGAAAGTATATTTCTCCCTTCAAAGGGAAGAAACAAACTTGTTTCAAAAACAATTGTTTTTCATGGGCTGTAAGTTGTTTAATAAGCTTCCAGCAAGCATAAAAAATAAAAAGTTTTTTTTTAAAAAGTTTTTAAGAAATACCTGTTACCGCTTAATTGCTGTCGCATTACCGATTTTACTGATTTATAATGAATTATAAATTGTATAAATGGGCCATATCCGTAGGCGTTTATATGTATTTGTTGACGTTTTCTTCCCTACATGTTGTGTTTATCTTTTTACTCATGTTTGGTTCTGAAATAAAGATTTATTATTATTATTATTGTTATTATTATTCTTATTATTGTTATTATTATTCTTATTGTTATTATTATTGTTATTATTATTATTATTATTGTTATTATTATTATTATTATTGTTATTATTATCATTATCATTATCATTATCATTATCATTATCATTATCATTATCATTATCATTATAATTATAATTATCATTATTATTATCATTATCATTATCATCATCATCATTATCATTATCATTATCATTATCATTATGATTATCATTATCATTATCATTATCACTATTATTATTATTGGGCGATTTGAATGCCAGAAAAGGGAACGAAGAACTCACAGGTGTGACACAAAGATTCAATGAGGAAGCTACAAACGACAACGGCAATAAATGCCATTAGAATAAATAACACACTTTTTTGCCATAACATGAGATATAAATACACATGGCAGAATACGAGAGGCCAACAAACAGTGCTAGACTACTTCATTACTAATGAACAATTTGAACTTCGGGTAGTCCTGGATGCGCAACCTTAACTCCGGCAATATCGGAAGCGACCACAAATTGGTGTTGTGTAAGACTAGATTGAATCTGCCCAGAACGACGAACCTAAAACCCCATTATGTACGTAAGACCAACACAGAGTCATTCGAAGATAAATGCACTTTATGGAAGTCGATTAGAAGAAAGAATAAATGACAATCCCATTGATGAACACGACACTATCGGTCAGCAATTTATGGCTATTAAAAACAACATCCTAAGAGCTGCAAAATAGATTAGTTATCTAAAAAAAATATATTATTAAGTTTATGTTCAGTTTAAAACATAGTGAAAGCTGTCAAAAAGTTTTTAAGCAAAATAGTTTTGTTAACAATATACCGATGCCATTCGCATTTTATTTTTCACATAGAATAAAAGCTTTTTACACAGTCAAAACTTCCATATATACTAAATTTTATCAAAATTTGAATTTGGTTCAGTGCTGCACTTCCGTAAAACCGTGTTTAGAACTTTGTTATAGACATCTAACATCCTCAAAAACAAACAAACGGATAAACGAATAAACATTCCTCATAACAGTTTCTATTACTAACGTTTACCCTTACTTCCTCGCGAGATGGAAGAGTTTTTCCCTTGTCTCGTTTCTCGCGTTATGTAAATTCGAAACTCTTATAGCGTCCTCCGAGTTCCCCTTTTCCCCGCGCAGTCCGAAATTGAATCGATATTTACTCTTCGATAAAACTCCGAGATTGGTAGCGAACTGGAGGAGAGAGGGACGATTCTTCAAGGAAACGGATATGGTCGTTTTTATGCGTCGTTGATTTTGTCCTGAAAAATTAGGGAACACCACCGTACTAGAAAGTACTCGCTTCGTCGGGTTTGCACGGTTAGATTGAAAAATTGTTCGAATTTTCCGAAGGAGACTTGAATGAAGTGTTTCTTTCGATATAGCAGGAGAGAAGAAAAATGAAAGCAATTTAGTAGACCCTGTGGGTATGTCTACCTTTTTTTTTGTAGTTGATGCCATTATTACGTCAAGGGAACATGATTTGAAGAACAAAGCGTTCTCCTTTTGCTCAAATAAATCTCTCAACGGCAGTTAATAGGAAAACATTAAACAATAGATATTGTATTCTAATGATTAATTCAGTAAAATATGGTAAATATTTGTTTTGTTAAGCAAAAGGCAAAAAGGAAGTTATAATAAAAAGTAAGAAAACCAGCATACTCATCAGTAGAGTTTCCCAATTTGCAACAGCCAGTGGCGGGCGCATAAAAGTTTACACAAAATAAATGGTCAGAAATAAAATATAATACGTGCTCAAACACTTACCGTCTTAAGAGTCACACAAAATGAATAATGTCTGTTAAATATCTGCAACATTAGATATGTTTCCACAGTTTCGGCAAACCGAGTACGGCGTGAGGAAAAAGTGTGTTTATATGCAGAAAGCGAACGTTCTACATCTAGTGACGTTATATTTGCGTAATTAAAATGATCTTTGGAACAACTTAACGGTTCTGTTGACGCACCTTCACGAATTTGTCTTAATGTGCCAAAATCCGAATCTTTCTCTAAAACACTTTCAAACCTTTCTAGAACACAAACATTTTTTGCGTCTTCTACCGCGCATAGCTGTGCGTGAACATGTTGCACTATTTGGAGAGATACCACTAACGACACCGAAGGATTTTGTAATTTTTCTATTGCCTTCACTAGTCCGAAGTAATTGTCCTGAATAGCTTTTAAATCCGTTTTAACCTGACTATCTTGAAATTTCGACTGGCTTTCCTTGATAGCCGCAGCTTCCTTTGGATCGAATTGTAAAACCACGTTCTTAATATTCTCAAAATATTTATGATAATAAAGCGCGGCCTGTAATCATGTCCCCCAACGTGTAAGAATAGGTTCTGGTGGCTCAGGCATACGGGGGCAGAGTTTGTGAAATTTGCAAATACGTTTTGGGGATTTAACAAACACTGCTTTTGTATGCGCTATTAAAGCATCTACCTCAGGAAAACATTTTCTAATACTATCTGCCACATGACTGAAAGCATGAATTTTACACGTAATATGTAACAAGCACAATGTTTTTTAAGAGACCAGCCTACAGAAAGCATGTTTGCAGCACCATCACTCGTAAACATCAGTTGGTTTGTTGAAAGTTCAAACTTTTCGAATGTATTATTAACATTAGCTTTAAAATGACTTCGGCAGTACATTGTTGTACTCGTCTGGAAGCTAATAGAATTGAAGGTAACGATTGATGTGGTTCCATTGTACGTACCATTACATTAACCACACAATGTTTTTTACGATTTGTTGTTTCGTCCACACATAACCACAGTTTTTATCTTTCAACTCCGATTTAATTATTTTTTCAACATGTTCACGAGCACAATTCTTTGTAACGATGCCCAACTTGGTAATTTTCAGTCCGAATATTTATTCCAAAAGAAGACATATGCTTCCTTGTCTAGTAAATTAAACGGTAGATTACATGCAATAAAGGTAACACATGTGCAATTTTTCTTTGAAGAATGCTGTTTGCTATTTACGCGACGTAGACAATCCCTTTTAGACCAACACATTAAAAGGATATTACAAACTACACATTAAATTGTAACGCCATCATAATTTAGGTTAGGCATTTCTGCTATAAATTCTGTAACTTTATCCAACATTGGTCGTTTTCGCG
Organism: Dynastes hyllus; assembly: GCA_029619255.2. Lineage (NCBI taxonomy): Eukaryota > Metazoa > Arthropoda > Insecta > Coleoptera > Scarabaeidae > Dynastes > Dynastes hyllus. Next base: position 1,435,139 of record JAROYC020000015.1, read on the forward strand.
ACATAGGCAACATTTTTAAAACAAACGTAGAACTACGAAATAGTATTTACGGCAGCGTACATGTATACACAACAGATCTGGTTGAGACTCGCAGTTATACTGAGGGTTGTATCGAACCACCGCTCACGTTTCTAATAATATTTGAAAGCAAGATGTTGACTTAAATTGTGATTGGCCACTTAATGTCTAAGAGCTATTTTTTTTAGTGGCTTAAGCTCTGTAATATATTTGTTATAACATTTGCGGTAATAAAAATCTCTTGAGATTGAGTTGCTGATTCATATTGTCGCGCTTTATCGAAATTAATCCACTTCCAATATGAAACCGCCGAGGTGTTATTGTCGAAATAACGAATGGTTATCTAGGAATTTAAGCTACGTAACTGATAACGAGAAAACGGAATACGATTTTGAATGTTCTCTAGACAGCAGCTTTTGAATAATATAAAGTATCTACAAGCAATATCGAAAGATGTATCAGAAAGCTAAAATAATGATTTGTAAATAACTGCTCCTAATATTTTACTCCCGTCTTTTTTTAAAGTCAAGAACGGTTAACTATACAGAGTACAGGAATCTCAAGTTTAGAGCTTATCTTCCATTGCTAATTAATAACCAAAATGCTTGTGAGAATAATTACTTTCTAATTGTTCATTTTCCCCATTCAACAACATCGTGTGATTAATTTCATTAAACCTTAGCATCTTCGCCACATTCACATATCAAAATTTGCAACTCCTCAAACCGCAATGAACATTAATAACAATAATTATCTCGCCCAGTTACGTGCCTACGACAGATAACAAGTCGCGTTCAACGTCTCCTGATTGTATTACACACTTTGTTAGATTGTTTAGCATATTAAAGTTGGAGACAATTTATCTTTGGTCGCAGGTACCGGGGTCGACATCGTCTCGCATTAGCACGGACCGCGACCTTCTCGAGACCGCCTCGAGCAAATTGGAACTGACCGGAGTGGGCGGCAGTTGGGGTACCATAAGGCTGCGGTGCGAAGCCAACCTCTTCAGACTTTACAGAGCCAACAGCATCGAGGTGGAGGTTAAACCGGACACGCCACAACCAGCTTCAGTGCTCCTCATGGGACCGAGTATAAATGGTATGTAAATGATCTGCGTTGACCGCTCGGTAATCCTAGCGGATGTTGAGTTACAATATTATTATCGCCGACATGTCATTTGTTCTTGTTTTATTATTTTATTTACTCTATCGCTTTACTACTATTATCGCATGTCAATTTCAAGAAAAATGCTAAATGAATAGTTTTATTATACAGTGCAAACAGAAGTTAGCATTTTTAGGAAAAACTGTTACGGTTTCAGTTTCCATTATCAAAATTCTTAACAAATGCACCTACGTGGTTAATCTCAGTTCTGAAATTTTGAATTGGGAGCATGAGACATTAAATAAATGAAATACTGAAAACTGTAGTTTACAATAAGACATATTTATTGTTAAAGCACAAAGGAAAAATTTACAAACATAAATAATACAGACAAGAAAATTGTATACAATGCAAGGTTAATATTTCGAGAACTGAATTTGGTCATAGACGGTACGATTTATGGAAATGGTAAAACAAGGAAGTAATAAAACAACGCAGTTGTATTTAATTATTACTGAAATTGTAAGTAACATTCGCACGTATTCTTCACGACGACGACGAGCCGGTATTCGAACTTGGGTAATAATTAGAGCCGGTAACAAGGAGCTGTGCCATAGCCGTACCTACCTAGTATACAAAAACAATAGCAAGAAAATAGAAAAAAAATAACAGAATTAATACATAACTATAATATGTGAAAAGTAGTGAAACAATCACCCTTTAAGCAGTCTTGGCTACGGAACAGTAAAACTAGAAGCACCATTATCAGTATTAACATCATATAGATAAGAGTGGCAAAAAGTTGACACCATTAGATGTGTTTCCACAGTTGTCTCGGTGACGATGTTCGCCGTGGTGAAAAAAAAGGGGTTTATATTTTAAAAAAGAGCTTAAAATCTACCGATGTTATACATGCATGTTTAAAAAACTTTTGTACTTAGTCAGTGGATTATTCGATACCCCCATCACAAATTTGTTTCAGTGTGCTAAAATCGGAATCCTTCTGTAGCACACCCCTCGAACCTAAAACGCGATTATATTTTGGGTCGTGTAAAAATGGGGTTGTGTATCACTCCGTCCATAATTTGCAGAGACTCCAATAATGATAACGATCTAATTTGTAATTGGTCTATTGCGTCGTAACCTTTATAGTAGCTACGAATTTTTTTTAAAATCTGTTTCAACGGAAATATCTTAAAATTTTTGACTGGCCCCCTTTTTAATAGCAGTAGTTCGGCAGGATTGAATTGTGCAAAAACGGGTTTTACTATTTTGAAATGTTCAGCATAAAAAAAGTTTGCCTGCAACCATGTTCCCCAACGTGTAAAATTGGCCCGGTGGTTGACGAATACCAGGACAGTCTGTGGAAATGATCGTAGGCTTTTGGGGAGTTTAAAAAATACTTTTTGTGCTTGCTATTAATGCATCTACCTCGGGAGAGCATTGTCGAATGGTTTCTGCCACAAGATGTAAAGCATGCACTTTATACTTAACATGTAAACACATGCAACCATGTTCAAGAAGAGAACGGCATACCGAACGCATTATCGCTGCGCCATCGCTCATAAACATCAACACCTTATCTTTTAAAATTTGAAATTTTTCCCAAACGTACTAAGTACAACCTTCGTAATTGCTGCAGCAGTACACTTTTGTAGTCTTCGGTTTAAGTTAGTAACAGGGTAATGTTGGTTTACTAGCGTCTAGTGTGCATACAATAATATTTACAATTGAATTTTTTTACAGTCCGTTTCGTTAACACATAACCAAAGAAACTATTTTTTCAATATGCGTTTCATTTTCTTTTCCACGTCATGGCGTACAAATGCAACATGCTTACGTGCCGTTTTCTCCGTTGGCAACCCAACTCGGGATTGTATTTTTCCCAAAAAATCCTTAAACGGTTGTTTATCGGTAAAACCTAATAGCAAATTACAGTTTATCAACACAAGAATTACATTTAAAAAAATGCACTTCTCGGTGGCATGCCCAATTTTCGTTTTCTATGCTGTGCGGAATTTACTTGTCTTGTACAGTTCCACTTCTTATTTGACATCAAGTGTATTTTGCACACTTTACAAACTATCTTACTCCCGTTGTAAAACAAATCGGGGAAAATCAGAAATAAACTCATTTATTATTTCTTGAAAAGGCCGTTTTTTTTCCCTTTGACATATTCACTAAAAACTACAATTAATAACTACGTCTGTTTGAATAAAATCAAAAGGCACTACACTAAATAATAACTACAATTCATAACTACGTCTATATCAATAAAATCAACACGCCCTATCCGCTATCCAATGCTAAACTAAACTGAGTGGTGATGATTTGTCGTGTCGCATCATAATCGACCAGCCCTCCCCGTCCACCTAAACACAGTCACACCGCCGCTGCGATTGCTCTCCAGTTACCGGGCTCTAGTAATAATATGATTGCAATGGACACCACTGAATGCAATTTCGATCATCTCGCTAGATGGGGAAATCTCCGCAGGGAGGGGGATCGTACAAATATATATAGTTCAGCAGAAGCAAGTTTAACAAATTTACTATATCGACCAAATAGACCTAAACTCTTACCTTGCAATCCTCACTACTATAGTAGGAAAATCCATGAATCAATAGAGATTTTCAAACATCCCAATAATTTAGATCCGAAGATGGCTACCCCTTATATCCCCCAAAATCCCAACTGGGTTAAACCGCCACGCTTCATCGACGCATAACATTTCCGTTTCATTGACGAATAACATTTCCGCTCCATTCACCCAAAACAAGCCCTATATAAACCCCTCCGGAATGAATAAACCCCCAGTCAGTGTGCAGTAGCAGCCTTGGAGATGTCCCATAAGAGTACGGACAAAACGTCCTCCAAAGTTACGACAACGATGCGGTTCCAACCCGGAAACCAAGAGTACAGTACAGATTACATTTATTTTGATAAGAAGAAACATTATACAGGGTATCAAAATATAGTGAGCAATGCTTATAATTTGTTAAATATTGGGCCTTATTGTAGAAAACAAAAACTAGTAACACGAGTGCTGACATCATAGATTAACTTAAATAGAAAGCTATTTATTACACATTCATTTAATTAACAAATGGTGTAACATTCAGTGTGGGTGGCCCTGCAGAAATCATTAACATATGCATCTTTTGTTGACAGATTCCGATGATCCTGAAGATACTTTAGATAGTGATTCAGTCAATTAATACGTTGCAATTCATTGCCGATAAATATATGTATCAATAGCAAATAAAATTTCTCTGGGTCAAGAATATAAAACATTCCGTTTTATACGGAATTAATATCAGTTTCAAAAAACTTTTGCAACCAACTGCACGCACGTTGTCTGAGAAAATTATGTATAGCGCGTTTTCTTAGAGGAAGGTACATTACGTCATTGAAACATGACTCTTCAAAAACGAATTAAACCAGCACTAACCTCAATGCCGCATATATTATTGCAAATTTCTCCACAGAGAGTATGATGTAACTGTATTTTTTTGTTGTAAGGAAACACACTATAGCACTTGAGAAAAGATGTAAAAGATTTAATTTTCTAATAGCTAATTTTCTTTTTAAGAATCCTTTTGAAATCAGGAAATAGCAGTATTCTCTTTAAAATGGAAACAGGACCACCGGGAACCCTCCAGTGTCGACGTTACCTGAATATACCTCAATGCATGTAGCTGAACAGCCACTAACCATACCCATTATAGTAGCGCCAATTTTAGCATTACTTAATGCAGAAAAGGTGTACATAATTTATTTAAAATTCCTAGTGGAAAGGACTTCTAAAGATTCTATTTTACCATCTTACTCCCTTT
>JAROYC020000015.1:1440196-1542123 GCA_029619255.2 Dynastes hyllus
TAATCGACCAGCCCCCCCCGCCCACCTAAACCAGTCACCCGCCGCTGCGTTTTGTTTTCTCCAGTTACCGGGCTCTAGTAATAATATGATTGAATTGGACACCACTGAATGCAATTTCGATCATCTCGCTAGATGGGAAAATCTCCGCAGGGAGGGGGGATCGTACAAATATAAAAGTTGAGAACCCAAGTTCAACAAATTTACTATATCGACCAAATAGACCTAAACTCTTACCTTGCAATCCTCACTACTATAGTAGGAAAATCCATGAATCAATAGAGATTTTCAAACATCCCAATAATTTAGATCGCGAAGATGGCTACCCCTTATATCACACGTGGAAATCCCAACTGATTAAACCGCCACGCTTCCTCGACGCATAACATTTCCGTTTCATTGACGAATAACATTTCCGCTCCATTGACCCGAAACAAGCCCTCTATAAACCCCTCCGGAATGAATAAACCCCCGGTCAGTGTGCAGTAGCAGCCTTGGAGATGTCCCATAAGAGTACGGGCAAAACGTCCGCCAAAGCTACGACAACGATGCGGTTCCAACCCGGAAACCCGAGTACTTTTAAGATTACATTTATTTTGAAAAGAAGAAACATTAACAGGGTATCAAAATAAAAAGTGAGCAATGCTTATAATTTGTTAAATATTGGGCCTTATTGTAGAAAACAAAAACTAGTAACACGAGTGCTGACATCATAGATTAACTTAAATAGAAAGCTATTTATTACACATTCATTTAATTAACAAATGGTGTAACATTCAGTGTGGGGGGCCCCTCGAAATCATTAACATATGCATCTTTTGTTGACAGATTCCGTGATCCTGAAGATACTTTAGAAAATGATTCAGTCAATTAATACGTTGCAATTCATTGCCGATAAATTTTGTATCAATAGCAAATAAAATTTCTCTGGGTCAAGAATATAAAACATTCCGTTTTATACGGAATTAATATAAATTTAAAAATTTTTCCCCAACCAACTGCACGCACGTTGTCTGAGAAAATTATGTATAGCGCGTTTTCTTATAGGAAAGTACATTACGTCATTGAAACATGACTCTTCAAAAACGAATTAAACCAGCACTAACCTCAATGCCGCATATATTATTGCAAATTTCTCCACAGAGAATATGATGTAACTGTATTTTTTTGTTGTAAGGAAACACACTATAGCACTTGAGAAAAGATGTAAAAGATTTAATTTTCTAATGGCTAATTTTCTTTTTAAGAATCCTTTTGAAATCAGGAAATAGCAGTATTCTCTTTAAAATGGAAACAGGACCACCGTGCACCGCTCTAGTGTCGACGTTACCTGAATATACCTCAATGCATGTAGCTGAACAGCCACTAACCATACCCATTATAGTAGCGCCAATTTTAGCATTACTTAATGCAGAAAAGGTGTACATAATTTATTTAAAAAATTCCTAGTGGAAAGGACTTCTAAAGATTCTATTTTACCATCTTACTCCTTAAAGTTCTTACAATTATATTAATCACCAATTGCATTCCACTCACTGAATTGTCATAACAAGTTACCTAATTTTGCTTATTATCTGACAGTTTGTACGCTGCTTTATAGTATTACAATGAAAAATATTTGCAATTTATTTGGAGTATTGAGTTATTTCTCCTTGTAATATAATCTTCTCAATTAAAGCGAAATATTGGATATCCTTATGTCAAATAAATTCGCTGACATCACATACATTCCACGAAACGGACAAAACAACGAATAATGATAAAATCTCCAGAAAAAGAAGACAACAAATTAATCAAACCGAAACAAACGAGTATACATGCAACGTTCCATTATTTCCCGACGAATCGGAGCTAGGAGATGGCCATGCCTTCGCTTTCGTCCTTTATTTGTCGGGCCGACTTCTTTGAGTTTGTTTTCCCTTAAACGCCTAACTCAATTTGTTCCTCTATTACTTAAATGGCCGTCTTCCGTTTGTCTTAGTTTGGGGCCTAAATCTTATATATTGCCCCTCGTTTCCGCGCCAAAGCCCTTCGAAACCCCTTCTACCTCGTAATGAAAGCCGTTTATATCCTGTTCCGCTTTATGTATTCATATAAAAAAGGCCGTTCGCCAGATAAAAACCACGAATATACAACCAAAAAAAAAAAGAATGATACCCAAATATATATCTATGCGAACGAATTGGTCCTGTCATGCGGGGTTTACGCCTGAACTGAAACGCTCGCTATTTTTGAACGGTTTTTGGCGAAAAGGGGATAAAAACTATTCATTTTTGAAAACATTTTATTGTTCGACATACGAATACAAGAAAAAGCTAATCCAGCATGCTTCAAGCTCTAAAACAAAGTTTGCGAAGGTAATGAGGGAAAAAATTCCATAAAGTTTATTAATACTTTTCAACTGACCTGAATTTGTTTCTAGGCGGATATACGAAAACTCACTTATTTGCGCAGCTTATAGTAAAGCATCAGAAACACTTTAATGCTTTTCTAGAAGAACAATTTCAAAACTATTTTCCCCAATTCGTACACATTCAATGATCAATAAAAATTAAAAGATATTCATTCTTGGTATTCTTGCGCGTCTTTTTCTTTTGGACATACCTGTATATAACAGCGCATCTTATATTTTTATTTTCGCACATGTTATATAGGCCTTTAATTAACTTTATTTCGTTATCAGGCTGTTCTCACAAATATCGAAAAAGGAAAAAGAAATGGTCCAATACTCAAAACTCTTTAATAAAATGTAATTATTAGAGCGGGCCAAGAGCGCCACGCGCCAGGTTCGCAACAGGCGGGGCCGAAATTTTATGTAAACATAGGTAATTATTAGGACGGGGGCCCAAAACCATTCAACTGTGAAGACGCGCAAATATACACCTGCAGTTTGGGTGTTCGTTATAAAAGGGCGTTGTTCACAGTGGGACTAAAAAAAAAAGTTCTTCATCGCCCTACGAACTAACAGCGCGCTTATTCATTTACGGATGAGGGTTTTTCATCAACAAATGACGAGTCTGCAGATGTTACTTTTGACCACTTCGTGGCAACAGAAACAAGCGTCGGTGTGTCTTTTTTAGTGATTATGTCAACGTAACTATTAAAAATAAAGGGCCCAACCAAAGTTAATAAATTTCTTAGTGAATTTGGGGTTTTAAAATAAAGGGGAGCAATTTTCTGTAAAGTTTGTAAAAAAAAACTACGGGGGGCAAATGATTTGGGGTATAAATAGCGCACACCACAGAAATAAAAGAAATGGTGTGTCACAACAACGTCAATTTAAATAGTTTTTTTTAACGTTTAGGGTATGTGGTCTACCATTTTATACTTGAAAAAAAAGCTTTTGAAAATTTGGGAGTACATAAAAAATAATGGATACTACCATCTCGGACAGCGTTAGGGAGTATTCCACGAATACGGAGGACATTGAAAATCAAAAAGCGAATTAAAAGATAAACAGCTGTGGCTTGTCTTGATGAGACGGCAGATTGAAAAAAAATTTTTTTTTGAATATAATAGTGCGCGTTTTGATCCAAAACCAAATTTTGCAATTCTATTACCCACAGAAATTAAAACAGGTCTAGAAAAGAATTACGGCCGTAGTTCTCAAACGTTACAAAAATTTCAAGTGTCAACCGTCAACTGTTGTTTTCATGAGCGAGGGGCAGCAACAATTTTAGGGGGGTTTCCCCTTAAAGAAAGGGGAAGGATTTTTACATGTTACTTTAAAGTCCATGTTTTAATCTTGTGGCACAAACTATTCGAGAGTGTTACCCGGGGGGGATGCTTAATAGAAACAAAAAAAAGTGTTTTAAAAACCAAGAGGACAGGATTCCACAGGTTAGCGCTGGTATTCGAGAACCACCACAGCCCATTTTTACGCGTTGGGGAACGGATTAAAAGCCGTTTTTTATTATAATGAACTTTTTCAAAAGTCAAACCGTTATTTTGCAATTCGCCCCCGCCGAAGCTAGGTTTAGGATGAGCCAGAAGGGTTTTTGATATCTCTGTTGAAACACATCAAAGGGAATATTAGAACAATTACAAAGGGTTAGTAGACGCGATAGAAAATTTCAAAATTCTGGATTGTCGTTGGTGAATGTGCAAGTCGTGTTTTAGTCATTTTACACAATATAAACGATGCAACAAGTGGACGAGTTTTAGCTAAGTTCGATATGTTTTAAAAAAGAACCCAGACTACACGAGATTAAGAAAATGTGCGATATCGCGTTCCTTGACTAAGTCTAAAGATTATTTTAATTACGCCTGTCTTACTTCGGGAGATGTGGAACGGGCGTTTTCGAAATATGAACATTTTTTGTCTCGGCGAACATCCTTTACCGAGGCAAATGTGGAAACTTATCTGATGGGAACTTTTTAAAAAAGCCATCCGCATTATTAAGAAGGATAGAATTTATTTATTATATCTTTATTTACAGTTACATTATTAAGTACAACAGAATAAAAAAAACGTTTAGTTTTCAGTTATTTCCCTTTTTACATCCCATTTACAACGCATACGTTTTCAAACAAATAAAAAAACATAATGAAAATAAAAAAACCTCCGCTCTAATTACTAAACATTATTATTGCGTCAGCTTTTTTTTTTTACCTTGTGTATTAATTTCGAAATATCACATCTCTGCTGTGACTCACATATACGCTATTTACAATAAGCGGCCGTTGCGCCTGATTCCGATTCTGTTGGATGGCGCAATTTGGCCCGCTCTAGTAATTATAATATAACCGGTTTGGGACAGACGCCAATTTCCATGCCCGCTAGAAAAGACACCCTAGGAAGCGTTACATTGATGATTACTAAATCTATTAAAATATTAAATAAAACCTGACTAATAGATTCTAAAGGTCACATTACTAATTAAGCTCATAAATGCACATCGAAATTGTTAAAACGAATTATTTGTTTAAAAAATGTAAGTTCATGTAAAAAAAAATTATTGTTTATTATATTTCAATATAGAAAGTAGTTTTAAGGGTAAATAAATGTATTTAAACTTGAGATGATGTTCTAAAATCCATTAATATTTTAGTTAAATGTACAATAGAGTAATGATAAGAAATTAAATATTAAATACTGAACGTACATTTGAATACATTTAAAATTTCGTAAAATGCTCAAAATAGGTGTGAAAGGGGGACTATCATAAATAGAGTTTGTTAAAAAGGTGGTACCGGATGGCAGTAGCGTAGCGGTAGCGCCGGGGGAGGGGTAATTTTCAACTAAGTCGATCTCGACAGTACCGCAAGAGAGTTCAAAGCGACAGACGGACGCTGCATGCCCAATAAGTACGCGGAGATGGGGCGCCCAAAAAGGGAACGCCCCTTCGAACGTGAATAAATATCTCAGGCATTTCCCGGGTTAGAATATAGAAGTCCGAATTTATTAAATGTGCAATAGCGAATTTAAATCGCGATAGGTTTGAATGAGAAAACATTATAAAAATAAACGTCATTATTGAATTTAAGAAATATATTCCATACTCAATCTTTATATGATTTTATTTTTTTGTTAAGGGGTGCAACATCCCACAACGTCTAGTATCAATGAACACTTTCGTCTTTTTTGGGCTAAGTACGTTTCCTATGGAAACTGCCAACATCTATGAAATTTCAATACAATTTAGGGGCAAGGGGTAAAGGAATATATAAAAGACGAGGAGAAATAAGAAAATTCCATGTGTGGATGAAACAACTGATGCTCAGAAAAACAGCGTCATTCATGTTTTAGCGCCCCTTTGTGATCGTCCTCCAGCTTCATTGTTGTTTAGGGTTCAGAAAACTAATGCAGAAACCGTTGTTGAAAAAAAAGATTGTTGAGAGAATGTTTTTTCACAGGAACCCCAAAAACACAATGTTCGTTAATGACGGGAAACCCCAACAATGCTGGGGTTGGTGGGTGTTGAAAATATGCTTTCCGACTCTTCTTCCATAACATGCCTCATACACGCAGTATTGTAGCAGAAACCATTGAAAAAAAATCCGATGGGATAAATTAATGTATTTTCCAAAAAAGTGTTCATAAATTCCCAAACACATCCGTGTATTCAAACAATTTTGTCCGAAATTACCACCACCACCTCACCTGTAAAACCCAAGGGGAACAACTCCAGGCAGTATCTTACACAGAAAATTTTTTTTGGGGAAAATTTTATCTTTAAACTTGATTTGAAAGAGTCTGCAGCAGTTCGAGATAGTCAGCAACTTTTTTTCCCCCGGGCGTTCAACAACAAATAGATGAAATTTCCATGAACTATTCTGAAGTTACACAAGCTATAACAAAGAAAACATCCTTATTTCACGAGACGTTTAAAGCATAAACAATTTACAAGCCGCCTAGAAAACTTGACAACACTTTTTGGAGTCGATTTTTTAAAAAAACCGATTTAAAAATTTCTCATAACTGAAAATCAAGTGTCCAGATGAAAAGGGGGAATATCTGACATTTGAAAACATTTACTGGATGTCGAACGATCATTTTCGGGATACGACAACGTTTTTCAACACCGTCAACGGCTGAATGAATCGAAATGGGAAGCGTTTGGGGGTGGCTTCAGCAGCTTTCGGGGTGGTTGCCAATTGCCACAGTGGACATCAAGACGATAGGAAAAGGTAACGATATTATTTTTCACCACTGCCGGTACCACCTTTCAGCAATTCTTCAAATGCAACTTCTTTTTAGAGACAAATAGACAACGAAAACTACTATTTAAACATGAAATATGCAAAACGAGTAGGATGAACTCTTGAAATATAACAAAATAAGTACCCCATCTTGATGGGTCAGCACATCTGTGCGAACGTGCGAAAATGTTCTAAGCCTGGCCACTCCGTCATCTTCTATAGGAAATCCATTTTTCTTCTGAAGAAATTTCTAAACTCGTAATAAAACCAAAATCTAAGTTCAAATTCTTCAAATTTTACCAAAACCATGATATAAACCCAAACAAAGAGATAATACAACCACGCAATGTGACGTAATGTTTCCAATAATTTGAATATTTACAATACTCCAAATTATAATAGATATACATTTGCGCGTTATAACGAAATTTGAATTTTCAACACAGAGATGTTGATTTTCACAAGTCAAACAACAGGAGCAAAAACAAAACATTTTTTACAGCGCAGTGAACTAGAACAGTAATTTATGAGAAAGTCTGCGGGCAACGTCATCAAGAAGCGCTTCGCTGTTAATTTCCAACCAAAATTTATTTAAATTCATGAAAAGGTTAAAACGCAAAAATAGTCTATTTCAACCGTTATGAAGCTCGAAATGTAAACATATGTAATACGTAAATATTATGGGATTAAACATAACAAATTCCGGTAAATAAAATAACAGAGTGTTGACGGTTGTTAATTCAAAAGCTTTGTATGGGAAATATATTTATACACAGAATGTCTAATTAATCTATTAGGTGTAATAAACACGTTGTTTGATTTCGTTTATTTAGTATAGTTGATTAAAACAGTTGTCCTCCATTTACGCACTTAGAGCCGGTATTCTGAGTCTTTTAATAATAATATATTTGTCCAACAGACGTCATTCCATTACAGGACAAACTACAAAAGTAAACATAAATTGTAGATATATCAGTGATACTAGCACATACACAGAACATAACAATAAAGATCCACATAATAGTAAATATATAACGGCATATTACTAACTACTATCGTATCAAATTGGCATTGATGATAGCGTGCACAAGAGGCGCTTTACGCAGGACATTAGTTCTATATGACGGAACACGAAAAGTATCGTAGTATCTGGACTAAAGCTGGCCACGAGCGGTACCGCGCAGTAGCGTAGAGTCGACCAGGCCTCGCGTTCCACTAGAGTTATTCTGCTAATAGAGATGTTTGCTGCCGCAAATAATTTCGCTCATCTTTTTTAAAAAAAAATTAAATAACACGTGCTCAAACACTTACCATTTTAAGAGTCCTCCGTGAAATCACAAAGTGAATAATGTTTGTTAAATATCTGCAACATTAGATATGTTTCAACTGTTGTTTGGCAAAACTAGTCGGCATAGGAAAAAGGGGTTTATATAGAGAACGAACGTTCTACATCTAGTGAGTAATATTTGCGTAATAAATAATCTTTAAAATAACTTAACGATTCTGTTGACGCACCTTCAAAAATGTGTTTTAAGGCCAAAATCAAATTTTTCAAAAAACACTTTCAAATTTTTCAAACAGAAACATTTTTTTGCGTCTTCAATCGCGCATAGCTGTCGTGAATATTTATATTTGTAAGATTCTTCAACGGCACCGCGGGTTTTTGTAATTTTTCTATTGCATCTGCAGCCCGGTAATTTCTGAATGATTTTTAAATCTATTTTAACCTGACTATTTTGAAATTTCGACTTTTTCTTTGAAATTCTGGCGTACATGTTATTCGTTTGGAGACTAATAGAATTGGGGTGCCAATTGATGACTTTCCCAATTTGCGTGCCTTTAAATTAAAGAAGAAGTTTTTTCCCGATTTGTTGTTTCGTCGACACAAAACAAAATTTTTGATCTTTCAACCCGATTTTATTTTTGTTCAATATGTTCCGCGCAGATGGCACAATTTTCGAACGATGTTTCACGGAAATTTTTTGCACCCGAATAGTTTTTCCCAAAAGCAGATAAATGGTTCCGTCTAGAAAATTAAACGGTATATTACATGCGATAAACGTAACGCATAAATTAAATATAAATTTTTCATTGTCTCCCGAATTTCCCTTTTTGAGACATGCTTTTCACTTTTTACGTGTGTGACAATGTTGTCTGGACCAACACATTAACGGGTTTTTACAGATTACACATTTAATTTTAGCACCTTCATATTTAATCTGGAATTTCTGCAATAAATTTTCGAAGTTTTCCGGCCCGTCGTTTTGTGACGAAATCAAAATTTTTTCTAGGACAGATAAAAAATTGCGAAAATGACCGGCAGCGAAATGTCCTATGCTCCGCAGACAAAGTAATACTACCTTTCCCTCTCGGTTGAACTGATTCTACCCGATGCGCGGTCCCGCCGGGCCAGCGTTAATCTACGATCCCCGGCCCCCAAACTGCAAACGCGTTAACAAGTTTGGACTTTGTTGTTAATCAATTTGAATACAAAACGCGCACTAGCATTAGCTCTATGCGCACTCAAAGGTTCCATGATATGACGCTCCAACAACAAAGGATAGTCAACGCCGCGCTCCGGATATACTTCGTCCATCTTGAAAGACAAATACTTCAAAAACTTCCTCTGAATGCTCTCAGCGAGTCGACAATGCACCTCGTAATACGGATCTAAACCCATACCATATCAGCTTTCTTCTCACAAATGCATTGTATAATGATCTTAACGCTAATGGGTCCGTAAATTTTTAAAAATTGAAATTTGGGAAACCAAGTGATTGAAGCAGATGTTTTGCGAATATGTTGGGGAAAAAAGCAGTTTGGGGGGCCGGTCACGCCGCAACCGATGACAAAATTACGGATAAAAAAGACGAAATTTTTACACCAATCCATATTGTGTTCAAACCCTGTTTCAGTTTCACACGTCAAGACTTTATTACTTAAAATTTTCAGTACTGGCGTTTGCTAAAGAGCAGCCTGGAAAAAACTAGCAAATCAGATAAACAGTTAAAGATAATTGGTCCAAAATTTGATCCCTTGGTAGCCTGAGGGCAATATATGAGGTTTTAATCCATTCTACGAGGGATGATCGTAAAAAAGGTTCCCAAACCCACAAAACAATAAGACGTGTTAGGCAAAAACCGACAATATTGGCAGGGGAGAGCTCTCCCCCTCTACAGACTACCCCCGTCCGCTACGCCGCCGGTGTTGGCTGCGCCGTCCGGGGGGAACCCCCCTCGCCGCCCCCCAGGGGCGAAATTCGCTGTGATACGTTTTTAAACGGAACAGGGTTTCACCTATAGACTTCATCGTCAATTAACCGAAGTTTTGGAAAAATATGCTGTTCAACACGTTCGCAAATTGTAGGAAATCACTGGAGGTGGGCGGAAATTCCCATGAAGAGCGGGCGGAGGACCCTCAGTTTCGGGAAAACTTTTAAAAAGGGGAGAGCATCTGCGAAGATCGGAGGTCACCATTCGTCAACTCGCTCTTCGGATTCCTGAGATTTCCAATAACGTTTAAAAGATTTTTTGGGGGGGAATTTTGGGCATGGGGATGAAGTTGGAGCACCTTTTCAAAAAAAGCTTGGATAGAAATGGCGAATATGTCGAAAAAAAGCTTTAAATTTTTTTTTAAAAAAGTTAAGTTTTGAAATAAAGAATGCTGTTTATTTTTTAAAAATACAAACGTGATTGGATCTCATTTCCAGGTAGCTGCGAAACAGGGTGAGAAGCAATGTAGTTAATCCAAAGTAGCTTAACTTCCAAAGTAAAATTCCGTGGTCAATAGAGTCGAATGCTCGAGAAAGGTCGGTGTATGTGACATCCATTTGACCTCCCCGATCAAGCTCTTCTGCGACATCTTGGGTAATACAAGCGAGGTTAGTTACAGTGGAACATCCCGGAATGAAGCCATGCTGCTCTGGAGATATGTATGATCTTATCTTCGGGAGCAGATTTTGATAAAGTATTTGCTCGAAAACCTTGGAGAAGTTGGACAAATACAACCCCGAGTTGCGGTTGCCAATGGAGAAAACGGCACGTAGGCATATTGCATTTGTACGCGATGACGTGGAAAAGAAAATGAAACGCATATTGAAAAAACAGTTTCTTTGGTTATGTGTTGACGAGACAACAGACTGTGAAAAAAATTCAATTGTAAATATTATGGTACGAATACTAGACCCTAGTAAACCTACATTACCACTGTTACTAGCTAACCGAAGACTACAAGAGTGTACTGCTGCAGTAATTACGAAGGTTGTACTTAATACGTTGGAAAAATTTCAAATTTCAAAAGATAAAGTGTTGATGTTTATGAGGGATGGCGCAGCGATAATGCGTTCGGTAGGCTGTTCTCTTCTTGAACATGGTTGCGAATGTTTGCATGTTACGTGTAAAGTGCATGCTTTACATCTTGTGGCAGAAATCATTCGACAATGCTCTTCCGAGGTAGATGCATTAATAACAAGCACAAAAAAAGTATTTTTGAAATCTCCCAAACGCCTACGATCATTTGACACAGAGTGTCCTGGTATTCGTCAACCACCGGAGCCAATTCTTACACGTTGGGGAACATGGGTGCAGGCATCTTTTTATTAAGCTGAACATTTCAAAATAGTAAAAGCTGTTGTTGCACAATTCAATCCTGCCGAAGCTGCAGCTATTAAGGAAAACCAGTCGAAATTTCAAGATATTTCCGTTGAAACAGATTTAAAAAATATTCGTAGCTACTATAAAGGATTAGCTGACGCAATAGACCAATTACAAAATAGATCGTTATCATTATTGGAGTCTCTGCAAATTATAGACGGGGTGCATACAGAGCTACTGACTATACACGACGCAAGATATAATCGCGTTTTAGAAAAGTTCGAGGGTGTGCTATAGAAGATCCCGATTCTAGTACCCTAAAACAAATTTGTGATGGTGTATCGAATAATCCACTGACTAAGTACAAGGAGTATTTTAATCATGCATGTGTAACATCGGTAGATGTTCAACGCTCTTTTTCAAAATATAAACTCATTTTCTCACCACGGCGAACATCGCTCACCGAGACAACTGTGAAAACAATGGTGTCAACTTTTTGCCGCTCTTATCCATATGATGTTAATACTGATAATGGTGCTTCTAGTTTTATTGTTCCATAGCCAAGGCTGCTTAAAAGGGTGAATGTTTCACTACTTTTCACATATTATAATTATGTATTAGTTCTGTTATTTTTTTTTGTATTTTCTTACTATTGTTTTTGTATACTAGGCAGGTACGGTTATGGCACGCCTCCCTGTTACCGGGCTCTAGTTATAAGACAAATATAAACGGAAAAATAAATAAGGTCACGTTGTCTACAGAAATTGATAGAAATTTTATTTTCGCTGATAACTCGAGAACCGCTCGAAATATCAAAAATCTATTTTGACCAATTAATTTGTCTTGAAAAACGGGCCCGTGCCTACGTACTTCTTTTTTTTCTAGCTATTCTCCTTCACAGGTACACCCATGAAATGCGACCAATTTGGGCTACCCTGTACGGTAAATTTCCACAGCGGTTTACCCCTCGTGTGTATCCAAACAATAAGTTAAGGCGACATTGTTTATTCGCTTTTATGGACGTATATAAAACAGAATTCATAAAATTTTAAATAAAACTAATAGGTGATAAATAAATAACGCAGCCGGTAATATTTGCGTTGAAAATTTATTTTTTGGCTGCCTTCTTTATGATTTCAATATCGAAACAAACATAAATCACAGCAAAATATCACATCCACAAACCGATAAATTAGATAAATTAAATAAACGTTACAGTTCGACGCCGTTGTTTATAACTTCGACGGCTATTCGGGAAGTTCTATGTTTAAACACCTAGTAAATATGTTGCATTACGTATGCACATATGCAATATAGATACAAATAGGATACATGCCCCTGCAATAATTGTAACCATGCATTTCCAACGAATTGTATTCTTTTTTGTTCTCATTTCGGTCGGAAAAATTCCATTTATTCAATTAATTTCCGATGTTACCAGGAGAGTTTCCCCATGTTTATTTTATAAAATGAATCTAATCCGAACAGGAAACGCATTAATTCTACTTCCCGGTCAGAATTTTTATTACACAGAGACTCACGGAATTAATGCCCGTTTTGTTT
The DNA here is from genome assembly GCA_029619255.2 of Dynastes hyllus. Taxonomy (NCBI): domain Eukaryota; kingdom Metazoa; phylum Arthropoda; class Insecta; order Coleoptera; family Scarabaeidae; genus Dynastes; species Dynastes hyllus. Next base: position 1,452,991 of record JAROYC020000015.1, read on the forward strand.
GATGTTTTTTTGTTTAATTTTTATTACAATATTTGCATTTTTTTATACATAAATGCAGACGGAATGTTTGATAATGGATTTAATTTCATAATAGTAACAGCAGCTTGTTAATTACCATACAAACATCGACATTGTTTACTGGAATTTTTATTCATTTTATTAATTAAATTGTATACATTTTTTAAGAGGAAATCCAGTAACGAATTGGTCAGAACCCTGCCTGTACTGAATGCTCTGTCAATGAAATTAATTAACAACCGTTCTATTGCTGTCCGCTACCTTTTGCCGGCTGCGTCTCATTAGCTGGTTTTGTAGTAGTAATTGCTTCTCTAGAATGCACATACGGGATTCGTTGTCAACACAATTGTTAATCAATTCCCTTTGCGGAACAACTCATGTGCAGTGGTCACAGAAATAAGCAGAATTCTTAATATTGCTTTCGCAATTGCTTAATAAAATTGCTGGAAAGATAACGACATTTGTTCTTAATTATTTTGTTTACTAGAATTGGAATAGTAATCAATGGCAATTCGTCATTCTTTGACGCGGGTGGCGCAATTGTCAAAAATATTATAAAATCTTATCTTCAAGTTACAATGATATTTGAAAAAAGCAGGAATTGCTGACAGATTACGTAGGCCAACAAAAAAGTATTTGTAAAAACTTTTTAAATAAATACATCCAAATCTTACGTATTTTTGGGTGCCGAAACCGTATGTGGTATCAGTTTTTTTGTATCACCCACAATTCTCTCACAATATGACATCGATTATACAGGGTGTTTATTAAACATACGGCATAAATTCAAGGGGTTATTCCATGAACTATTTTAAGAATATTTTGTCCTTTGATGATTTTTGAAAAGCGCCTTTGTTTCGAAGATACAGGGCGAGAAAAATTTTCGACAAAACCAATATTTTATTACCAAAAATTACATTTAAAGTTTCTTAATCTACAAGAACTGTTGAAAATGACTACCTCCAGCTGGGATGCAAGAATCCAATCTTCTCCTCATTGACTGCCGAATTCTTTCAAAAACGCCAGGGTCGCTTCTTATTGAGTTACACCCAGCAATTATCCGATTTCTTAAATCTTCCACATTTTCCATTGGAGTAGAATAAACTAATGACTTTAGATGGCCCCGTAGGAAATAATCCAGGGGGTTTAAGTCCGGGGATCGAGCAGGCCATAAGTGGGGTCCACCTCGACCAATCCAACGATTTCCGTATGTTGCTGTTAAAAACTCACGAGCAACCACACTAAAATGCGCTGGTGCACCATCGTGTATAAATCACATTGCATTTCTTGTTGCCAGTGGTACATCATCCAGAAACAGAGGTAGCGTTTGTTCCAGAAGGTCTCGATATACCTCGCCGGTAAGTCTTCCTGGTAGAAATACCGATCCAATTAGCCAGTCACCCACAATTCCTAACCAATCGTTCAACGAGAACTGATGTTGAAAACGATCTTCAAGTACCTCATGTGGATTTTCTTCAGCCCACACAAGGTTATTGTGAAAATTCCTTATTGCATTTCTTGAGAAATTCGCTTCATCGGTAAAAAGAATCAGTGTCAGTAGTTGAGGGATTTGAACCAATGTGTGCAAAAGCCATTGACAGAATGCAATCCGTGGAGGAAAATCAGCAGGAAGAAGTGCCTGAACGCGTTGTATGTGGTATGGGTACAACAAATACTCCCTAAGAATATTCCAAACAGTCCCATTACTTACATTCAAAGTATTTGCAATTTTTCGAGTAGTACCTGGATCTTCCTCTATCATGTCCAGCACATTCTCTTCTAACTCTACCGTTCTTACTGGCCTTTCTGGTCCTCCACTTCGTTTCAATGTGCCTATTTCATGAAGACGTTAATGAATACTTTGGAAGGTTTTTCTATCAGGAACATTACGGTCAGGAAATCGTTCAATATACAACCGTCTAGCTTCTAATGAATTGCCATCAGCAAGTCCATAAATGAAATGCATGTCAGTCATCTCGGCGTTCGTATAGCGATTCATGATAGAGGACTTCACTAACAAACGTTTAAGTATTAAAAGACAGAAAATATACGTCAATCAGTCTCAACAAATTTGACACATACAATCAATCACGAAACGTATTCAAATGAAATCCACATTTTAACTGATTTACTTTTCTATGTCTGCACTTGCCTATTGTTAGTGGGTAAAACAGCCGTTCTTTGTAATCGGAATGTTGTTAAAAGATAACAACGCGTTTTTACAATTTTTTTATACTCGGTAAGTCCAGTGTTGTACGCTATATTTTTATTTCGGCTACATTAATAATTTCAAAAATATCAAAATTGGTTTTGTCGAAAACTTTTCTCGCCCTGTATCTTCGAAACAAAGGGGCTTTTCAAAAATCGTAAAAGTACAAAATATTCTTAGAATAGTTTATGGAATAACCCCTTGAATTTTTGCCGTATGTTTAATAAACACCTTGTATTTTAACATGGGGAAAGTTGGATATATAGAAAATAAAAACATTTAACTTAAACCCTACTTTTATTTAATTAAACTACAATTTTTATCTACCACAACATATATCACTTCAATACAAATATTTTAGATGCTTATTTTTTTGTATTTCCTTTCCCTTTTCTCTGTAAAGCTACTTATGCTGCTTTTTCTACGATGCGATGCATTTTGCTGTTCTCGATGAAGTGACCGACAGTAATCACCCATCATGTTGATATTCCACCGTCCCTGGTACCGTTTCTCCATCACCTTTATGTCCTGATAGAATCGTTCCCTCTATTCCTCACTTACATCACCCAAATTTTCTGGAAAAAAGTCAAGATGGTTGTGTAAGAAGTTAAGGCTCATCAGACATCCCAGATTTTTGAACTTGTCAATCATATTAGCTACGATAAGCTCATAGTTTGGGTCTTTCTCGCTTAAATGATATCCAAGCCCCCTTTTCCTTTGTAGTCATCCTTGTTTCAAAATTGGAATCGAACACAATTTTACGAATATCAGGTCCAACGAAAACACCTTCTTTCAGTTTGGCTTCTGACAAATGTGGAAATCTTTCACACAAATATTTAAAACATTCACCATCTTTAGGCAAGGCTTTTACAAATTGTTTCATTAAGCCTAACTTTATGTGTAGAGGTGGTAGAAGAATTTTTTTTCGATCTAATAAGGGTTTATGTTCTTCTCGCCAGGTGTTAAAGTTTTTCTTACGGGCCATTCTTCTGTTGACCAAAACCTCCAATCTGCCTTCTTAATACTCAATGTTAAAATTCCCGTTTTCATTAGGACTGGCCAATATCGTGAACATTTTAAACTAAATTTTTCTTACCATAAGCTTGAAAAACTGAGCCAAACTGTTGGATCTCTTGTTCTATATTGGTAAATAGATGTTCCAGATCCCAATAAATATTTTTCTTTGAGCCTAGAACCAAGCAATTCTGCTTTTTCCTTAGTCAAACCCAAATCTCTCACTAAATCATTTAACTCAGCTTGTCTAAACAACTGCGGTTTTAAATTTTCTGGAAAACATTGAAACTCATCATCACCCGGTCGACTTTCATCAGTTTCGGGTTCACTGCAAAACATAATCAATAGACTGAGGTGGCTCAGGGTCAGGAAGTCCCGCGCCATGTCCTATGGGCCTAATAGCTGAATTAAGGTTAGGGTAAACAGTTACTTTCTTATTTTTGGAGTTATACCCAGAAACATCAACGCTGTAAAAATAATCATTTGAATAATTTTTTTGCTCTCTCCATACCATTGTGAAACGAGCACATAATTGAAAATATAATTTTTATGCGGGATGGAGCATTGGTGTGACTTTCCCCAGATTACCTCTTAACATAAAACATGCCAAATGATTGCAATGATACCTTTATCCGTTCTAAGTGACACGCACTGATTTAGAGAACTTGAACGGATGTAGGAGTAATAATTCAGAGTATTATTCTACCAAACGTATAATATAAATGAAATATGTGTTGTCATCCGCACTATTTCATCCTGGGAGACGTACAGAACGGCTTGGTATAATTCAATAGCGTTGGCTGCGTTGTCAAAAGAACTATATTTATGAGCGAATGTTTATATTAAAAAGGGGGATCCCGGTTGGAGGCCTAAAGTGTGCGCTTATGCGAACTTATAGGTACCTACGGGTCCAGGGGTTGCGTATACAATTCATACATGGAAAATTTAATATCCTTTTTTATGTTTTCCAGCTCGTTGTATTTTATAAACGACAGGGACAAACGCATTATTTATATTTACACAGAACGCGAGCGGGAGATATGTAAACTACCAACGTCCCGTGTCGTAACAGCGCCTGGGCGTGAGATCCTATGTCTGCACATACGCAACTAAGAAAATAGGTCAGAAGGCGAATGTTAATATTGGAAAGGGTCGTGTACCCGTAAGAAAAAGATGTATTGACATATTTACATAATGGATATTAAAGAAAATTGGTTGAAAGTAGAGAGTATCAACGTTGTCGACTGACAATAGCCCTAAAATTGCATTAAATGTGATATATATACATATATACATATACTACGCGTTGCATATAAATACTGTATACAGGAAAACCATTATATGAAGTAGGAATAGCTAATGCATGCATCTATTTTAGCGCTAACGTTCTAAAGCGCCGCGTTTTGATAAACGGAAGATATCCGTTAGTGACGGACTACCCGTTTCACATAAACGATATGCTGGCTACGGTCGGAGTGTAAATCCATCAAAATCGCTCACACCATTTCCCTATGGAGCACATGAAAGGATAAAATATTTCATACAACGTGTTTTAGAATTTCCACTAGAGCTTCAGGTAGAAAGTAAACCTGGCGAAACTGTTGTACTTGTTTACTTTTAAAGAATTAAATTAAAATGTAAAGAAGAGTGGGGTAAAATGGCGATGTCAAGGAAGCAAAGCTGCAAGTTGGGTATCTTTTAATATACGGCGTGTCCAACTAAGAGTGGGGACCGGCGATATCTTGGAAACTACAGTACCTAGAGTGATGGGAACATTTTTTCATAACTAAAGTAAAAGGTAAATTTTGAACATATTTTTAAATTCCAAACACGACCGTTAGCGGGCGCAGTTGCTAGGGTCAACGGTAAATTTTAAATTATCCGGTAAAACAGGCTTAGTTAATTGCGCAACACTTTGGTTGAAGACGTTTTGTCATATATGCTTTAACTTCTGCAGTTTTTACCCGAATTAAACACTCAGCGTTGTTTTAGACGTTAATTTGTCCCCCGTTAATGTTAAAGAAATGTAGCAGTGGCTGTACGTTTTCTAAAATTATTAAAAATTCAAATGTAACAATATTTTTCCATTTGTTTTTGAAGGTTTTGACATACTAAAGTAGTGGCGAAAACCGCACATTGTTATCTTCTTCCTTTTTTCCAGATAATAAGGAAAACAGCCCGTTATCAGTAATCATTTCCCTATGGTTAAAATATTTAAATAAGAAACTCATCTTGTTGGCGTAAACAAAGGAAAACAAAAAATAATGGCAGCTAAAAATTAAAAAAAAATGGAAACATTTCCCTAAAACCCAACAACATTTAAATTCGTACTGGACGCACGTTTCGATACCCAAGCTATCATCATCAGAAAAGACTAACAACAAGCTAAGTAAAAAATTTAAACCCTTTTAAAGGAAAATAAATTATGCAATATGAAATTTTAAAAATGTAAAATTTAATGACCGCTTCATTGCACAGGACTATAAATAGCCTAAAGGTAAATAGCCGAATATGATTTAAATAAACCTAGATTACAATGAAGCGGTTCATTGCACATGGTTAAAATTAAAACTATAAATGATTAAACATGATGTAAAAAAGGAAACAGGCTGGCTTTTAGTGGTCCTAAATCTGAATTCATTAAGTGAGTTTTGTTTTTAAAAATTTCCATCCTTCAAAAAATTTAATTGAAAGTACTCTTATTTTTTAATTAACTTTATATTATCAACATTATTTTTATTTTCAAGCATATGTGGGAAACCCTAGATTTATCAAACCTTCTGAATTTGAGATAAACCAAATGTTCTTTGTACCAAATTTTTGATTGGTCTTTTTTTTCCCCCAATATACACTTGATCACAATTTTTACATGAAATTTTGAAAATTTCCCTGATTTATCCATGTTATCCATGGGTCTTTGGTTTTTAAAAGGTTTTTTAAGGTTATTGCTCAAGAAAAAACAACCCGGGTCAATCCTAAAAAAGTTTTTTTGAAGACCCGGGTTTAAAGGGAAAAAAGGGTAATTTAACATATTTCTTTTATTACGGCCGTCAATGCGTTCTAATTTCTTCATTTTAATTTTAATCTATTCTTTTGTTTCCTAATAGTATTATAGACGACATCTTCAAGAATCCGTTAAAGTTAAAAAATTTTATGTTTCTTTTTTGTTCATTTTTTATACCTTTTTAAAGGAAAATTGAGTAACCTGCACCAAAAAAATTAATAGCCCAAAGTTTGTGCATATGAGTGATTAGAATCCTGTAAGATGAATCTATTATTACTAGTAGGGTTTTTATATACGTCATTTCTAACTTATTTTTTTTTTATTTCTAAATGTCGAGGGAAAAGGGAAACCTGTTGTCTTTTTCTTCTTTGTAAATTTGATAGAGGGAAATTTTGAGTTAAGTTGTTCTATAAACGTTTTAAATTTTCGATGTCAAAGATGCAAAAAATGTCATCGCGTATCTGATCCCAAAACCGGGGGAAAAAAGCGAAAGTATTCTTCAGGTCAGTTTCAAATTTACCCTAAAAAGGGTTTAAAAAAGGGGATAACTGTTCCCCTTGTTTCCTTCCGTTTTTATAAAAAAATGTTTTTTTTGGAAAAGTTTTGTTTCATGCAAAGTTTTGTCAAAAAAAGAAACTGTAACTTCCTTCACCATTTGGTTATCTAACAAAAGTGTTTCTAAATATTCCAAAGTTAAATCAACCGGAACACTAGGGAACAATGAACTTACGTCAAACGATACAAAAAATTTCTTTGTCAGTAAGCTCAATGTCCTTGTTTTTCAATGAACTCGTAAAATTTTTAATAGCCAAATCCGGAAATTGTACGGTAACTGGTTCAATTTGTCAGATAACCACCTGGAAAGTAAGTAAGTTGGACTGTTGATATTCGAAACAATGGGTCTCATGCTTTTTCCGGGCTTGTGTATTTTAGGTAAACAATACATCCTAGGTAGTACTGGGTTTGATACCGTTAGTCTAAATCTTAAATTGTCGCTAATGACAGCCTTACATTCTAACATGGTCTTTTTGGTTTCTGTAATCATTTTAGACAAGATTTTTGATAATTTGAATAAGAACTTTGTGACAAAGTGGTGTTGACTCGACTAAAATAATCTTCTTTGTCTAAGATGACTACAGTGTTACCCTTGTCGGATTTTAAATAAAAACAATTTTTGTTTTTCAGTCAATTTTTGGGTTTTAGTGAACTGTTTCAGTGTTCCAGTGCCACAGTTTTAGAGTACCCGTTTAGTAAACAAATAAATGACAATAATGCAAAACGAAAACAGTACCAATAGTACATAATGTATATATAATTTAAATTTATTTTAAATGTTCAAACTGTTTGCCGTCATTATTTATTCACAGATTTAGTCTACAACGAGTGCTAATAACTGCTGCTTCGATTTCTACTCTTGATAGGCTGGCGATTGCATTATGAATCGGTTGAATCACATCAGCTCTCGTTGTAGAACGTGTTTGGTAAACCAGATCTTTTATCCTTCCCAATAAATAAAAGTCAAACACAGTCAGATCTAGCGATCTAGCTGGCCATGGAAAAATAGGCCTTCTCCACTCATATGGAAACGTATTATGAAGCTAGTCGCGGACGATTCGTAAATAATGAGCTGGAGAGCCGTCATGCTGAAACCACCGTGTTTTTTGAGTTTCCAATGAAACATCCAAAAGTATTGGTAATTCGTTAGGTATAAAGTTTAAGTATGTTTCGTCGTTTAAGATGCCTCCAAAAATAAATGATCCAATAACTTTATCATCCAAAATGCCACACCAAACATTTATACCCCACCTATGTTGATGATCAACCTCTAAGAATTATAAAAAAAAAGGAAATAGGTAACCTTGTAGAACAAAAAACAAACAAGACATAATTCATTTTCGCCATTTTACCTCACAGGTCGGGTAAGATAGCAAAAATGACCAACATGTTCACTAACGTTCTCATAGCTACTGCATTCATCGTGTCTCCATGTAGCGGTTGATATTTCATCCGATTTGTAAATATTTAATTTAGATTTAATGCTGGTTTCCTCATCTGTGTTCGATTGATTTAGGTTCTTGCTAATATATCTTCTAATCAATTTAATATTGGTATTTATCATCTATTTTCATCTTTTGGGTCATCATTTACTGTTATATCTTTTTTTTTGCAATAATTCTGGTTCGTTATTGGTTTTGATTTGAATAATTTTTTGTTCTTGGGGTATAGTTACGATTTTGGTAGTTTCCGGCTTTTTAATCGTAAGTAGGGGAGTACATGTTGGGACGTTGAACGTACTAGGTCAGTTTGCTAGAAGCTTCCTTTAAAATTATGGGAATCTGTGATTTTTGAATTGAGTATATTTGGTTGCTATTAAGTGCAGGATTTATGGCTTCTGCAAAATTGTAATTGTGTACATCAGAATTTTCTTGGATCTTACTCCCCAAACGTTTTAATTATACGCAGTAGCGTTTATGTTTCTTGTCCCTGCTTCCATTTTAGGTGCGTAAATTGCAGCTTCCTTTTCTGTGTTCTTATTTTTCCTTCATTCTTCTCTTTTATGCAAGTTGTACTAGGCCAATTTATAACTTGCACTGGGTCAAATTAAAACTTGCATTAATATTAGACTTTTTATGTTGGATAAATTTACACTTGGTATCTAGATTAATTTGGACTAGGTTTACTAAAATGCTAGATCTTATTACGTAGCTAGCACGATACCATTTTAAAACCTATCTGATGTAGTATCAGCTATACAAACCAGCGAGATCTACCTATTTTCAACACTGTTCGGAAAAATAAAATATATATGTATATACGAGGCACTTCCAGAAACCAAGTTCCGTTTAGTAATAAAAATAAAACGAGTAGAAATACAGAAAAAAACTATTCATTGCAAAAAGCTACAAACCCTAAACTATCGTTCTACATAGCTCCCGCCATTTTGTAGGCACTTGTTAAAGCGTGGCACAAGTTTTTGTGTGCCTTCATCATAAAACGTTGCCGCCTGTGACGCCAACCATGTGGTAACGTGTTCTTTGAGCTCTTCATCGTTGTTGAATTTTTGACCACCAAGGAACGTTTTCAGGTGCAAAAAAGGGATAGAAGTCGCTAGGGGCGAGATCAGGGTTGTACGGAGGGTGGTCAAACTGGGTCCAGCCAAAGTCCTGTAAGAGTTGTTGTGTCTTGTTCGCAGTGTGAGGTCGAGCATTTTCGTGAATCACAACTAAAATGGTAATGGCGGTAAAAAATGCACCAGTAGAATGCCGTGTCTGTCCCGAACGACTGTGTACATGATTTTTCGAGGTGTCAAGATTTGCTTTGCTTTAGTTTTTCCTGGTGACGAAGTGTACCTCCATTCCATTGATTGTTGTTTCGATTCACTATCTTGCTTAGAAAATCATCGCCATGTTTGTTGTAACGTATCAAAAAATCAAGTTTTCGGCACCCAATGAGCACACAGTTTTTGGAAATTTCATAGAAAGATCAGATATTGTAATCTTACAGTTTTCCTTTAGGAGTTCTTCAAATGCACGAAACAATTCTTTATTAATCAAACTTGGACCCCCACTTAGTTCGTTATCGTGCACTTGATCACGTCCTTCGTCGAATTGTCGGACCTTATCATCGAATCACTCATCGCATTTTCTCCGTAAACCTCGCAAATTTGTCGGTGAATGTCGACTGCTTTAGCGTTCGTCGAATTCAGAAAACGAATTACAGATCTAATCTCACAAGCGGCGGGATTTTCGATCAACTTCGCTATTCTAACCAGGCACTATAAACAGCGATGTCGAAATAGCGTCATCTCCTTCTCCTTAACTCAGAGCAACTATCGCGCATGCGCCGAGCTGCGATTGCAGCGAAACTTATTTCTTGAATGTGTCTCGTTTACATATATATTATTTGAAAGAGCACAGGGTTTTGTTACCTGACGCACTAATATAGAGAGGGCGCGTAAACATCAAATTTTCAGATTAATTTTTTTATTTCATCAATTTATCTTTCGTAAACTATATTATTTGACATATTAAGCCGAAAAAGTATCTAGGTGATACTTCCGGATCTGTGACTGAAAATTGTTTTAAATAAAATACAATTATAACATTACAATATACTCATTAGAGTATAGAAATAATTAAAGTATTTACATATGCGTTTCTTTTCAGGTAGTAAGACGACATTTATCATCTCGACAAGATGCCTCATCGTTATGTCAGTATTGATCATACTAATACGTAGATTGTGGATCAGTTAACTTCATGCTGACCTACCGACCACATACTCCCTACATCATTTCAACGTCGAAGAAAAGAACAGCATTCAACACTCCCCTACCATTCCATAGTTCCAGATAGAAAAAAAAACAACGTAATCCGGGTATGCAAGCTGTCGTATCGCGTTGATGCGGAGAAGACTTTTTATCGTGATTTTGTAAAGTGGAAGTTGTTGTAAAATAATTCTGTGAACCATTTCTACCAGTCTTATTTGACCCCCGTCAACCAACCCGTTCTCAACAGCTACATCCGAAACTCCTCCGATGATATTTCCCTTTCTGTTTACCTTTTTTTGCGCTCCGTCATCTTATCTCCAATGGATAGGTCCCGCGCCTATCCCCGTTCCCTGTTCTTTTTTTCAGTTCGTTATATAAATATAAATGTCTACGTGGAAAGGATAAAACTTCCCCAAAGTGATTTTGTTTTACCTTATATTTCCTTCGGATGCTGTCGAAAAGAATCTCATCCACTGATATACGTCGTGAAGATAAACCAGTCAGGGCACACGGTTGATGGACGAAGTTTACCGAAGAAAAAAAAGAAATCGATGATCATCGTATAAAAGGTTATTTAATCTTGTTTATTGACTTTTATTTCACAAGATCTTCATGATTAATTTGAAAGTTCTTATAAGGCAAATAATTACCATCCATTTGCATAATTGCTTGCACAAAAATATCAAATAAAGGAAGATGGACTCTGTCCTTTGCCAGAAAAACAATCACAGTGCTTTTGTACCAACTTTTCGCTTTATACAATTTATTCCCTGTTAACTTATTTATTTCTAGTACGCAAAATCCATTTTCTTATCAAATTGATTTCATCTTTCATACTCTCACTTCATCACTCATAACAACAATCACATTTTCATAAACAACCGTTATTTTGAGTGAGTAACTACCTGGATGGCTGCCAGGCTTTTTCTTTTTTAGGAAGTTATAGAAATCTGTAGCGTTCCATTTAAAATTAAAGTATATACAATTGTATCTTAGGAGCAATACAAATGACATCATTGCCAATCTAAATTATAGAGCTCGCAATATTATTGTGAAACATAAGAGAGAACATTTTCTGAATATTGGCCAGGGCTTTCTAGAGATTTTATCGTATTTCTCCTGGGAGTTTATGGATTCACTATATATAACATCAACCCAGCTTATCTCGCTTAATCTCCAAAGAAGTTCGGACCAACATAAAGATCGTATATTTTCTCATTTCGCAAACTAATATTATTTTTTTCAATTTGCTCCAAACAATGAAAGACAGCCGTTAGAAATAAATTCCAGCCCATAACATCCATCTTATTTCCGAAGAAACGTTTATATTCCATGGTATTTAAATAACATTTGATACGAGTAATATAACACGCGGACAATATAAGCGAGATAATAAAGAAGCAGGACTTCTTTTTATGCGCGTATAAAACCAAAATGCTATGCAATATAACTATATGAGAGATATGAGATCTTCCGTTTCAGTTTATGAAGTGACACATTTTATGAAATGCGTCTGACGGAGTGTCGGGACGTTTGGACTGAGACGGCGAAGTACCGTCAGGGAAAGATATGTTTACGGACAAAGAACAGCGCAAGCCGTACAGAGTCAACATGCCTTGAGAGTTACTAATCCGAATTTGAGATTCGCTCGATCTTCGCAGCGTAAACGGTGTAAATAAACTGAAAAAAAAGCTGGCCAGACAGGGTGAGTCAATGGTTTGGCAATATGTTTAGTTTCCAAACATGTACGTATTAAATGCATAGTCACATTGAGACCGCCTCTCCCATGAGTTACTTGCAATATTAAATTGTTAATGAAAGCAAGGAAGAAAGCACTAAATCAATATCGGAGAACAAAGGCTTTAGCTCTTTATAGCTCTTCCAAATCTCTTAGGAACAAAATAAATCATGATATAAAACGAGGGAAAAAAAGCCTATTTTGGGTATCGATGTCAAACCAATACATCTCTAGAGTGAAATTAGAAACCTTAATATAAACTGGTTCAGATATTCTTCAAGCATTACAAGCTTTCAAGAGCATTATTACGGGTGCGTATCGATTGAATATAAAAGTTCCAGATCTCTGCGTTCCCTCGCTAAATCATTATATCGCCTATATTAGTTACTGTATAGAGCAGTGGTCTCCAAACTACGGCCCACCAGTGTGATCAATCCGGCCCGCGACAGCTAATGGCTGGTTGTTGTTATTGTTGCTGTGATAAGTTGGATAAAAAAACACAGAATGATAACTCGGTTTTATTTACTTGCTAGGAATAGCTTAATGACAAGTATAATACGCAGAATGTTTAACTTAAGCATAATAACTAACGAATAATTGAAATGAATCCCACTAACAGTTTATAATGTCCACTTGTAAAAAATACTAATGAGATTTATGTAATTGTGATCTTCCACTGACAGTAGTTTGTAGTTGTGGACCAATTTTACTTGTACCAATGATTAAAAGAGATTTAAGATTTTCATCGGTTAACTGAGATCTGTAAACATTCTTTGTGTACTTCATCTTGGAGAATGTTTTCTCGCACAAGGAAGTAGTACCAAAAACAAAAAGCAGACCACGAGCAAATTTATGCAAATTAGCAAATTGTTGCATTTGAAGGCCCTTATAGAATTCCAACAAAGATGAGTTTTTGATATTTGTTCTTAAATTATATCACTGCACTGTAAATCAATAATTTCCATTTGAATTTCCCGGGGGCTAAGGTTTCAATGTCAGTATCAAAAGGATTTTAAAAAATCTTAATTTCATTCGCAATGACATCAAAGTCAAAGAAACGAGTATCAAAATTTATCTTCAAAACCCAAAGTTTGATTGCAAAATCGAGGGGAAATTTAGACTCATTAGTGTGGCTGAATATTTCACATGTTTTAAAACGTGTGAAACATTTTTTACGTAATTGTGATTGAAACATTATTTTCTGCCGGAACGATTTTTATTGGTGTAAAAAAGGGAAAGCGGGTTTTCCCTTGCAATCTCAAATTCGGTTCGTTCATATGTTTTGTCAAATCGACATAGAATGCAAAATTCACACCCATTCGCTATTTTGTAATTCGGTAAGGGGCGATGTTTTTTCATTAAAAAAAAAATTTCGATCTCTGCTCAAGTTAAAAAGGCGGGCTTTTCCGCAACTAAGCCAGCTATGGCATATGATATGGTAAGTTTTTTTGTCCAATCTCTTCAAAAAACTCGCGGAATTGTCGGTAATTCAGCCCAGTGGATCGGGTAAATTAACAACTGATATGACTGGTTCTACAACTTCAGACATATCCAAACATTTTCCCCGGGGACTGTTGATGAATGATACAATGTAAGACTAAGGGTTTTTGAACCACCATCATTTTCTAAGCCTTTGACACAAGGGGCAACCACTTTTTTTTTTTCCCCAATTGTTTTTGCCTCCATCAGTTGTAATAGATTTCAATTTTTTCCCATCGAAGGTTCTTTTTATTAAGGGGTTTTTCAACCCCCTTTAAAAATATCTTCCCCAGTAGTCGTGCCGTGAATATTATCAATATCAAGAAGTTCTTCGTACACTTCATGGTTTTTTATCTACTCCTCAAAAAAAAAATCAACACCTGAGCAGTATCTGACACATCCGTTGACTCATCCAATGCCAGAGGAAACCACTCAAGATGTCCATTTTTGTCGGGCAGTTGAGATGATATTTTTTCTGCGATGTCTTGTACCCTCCGAGCCACGGTGTTTGCTGACAAACTGACAGTATTAAGTAAATTTTTTGGGGCACTTTTTTTCGGTTTCTGCAATTACGCTTTCCTTGATCATTTTCCATGGGGAAAGGGTTTTCCACTTTTTCTTTTCAAAGCCCCCGAAAGCTGGCACGAGTTGCAGCCTCTTGTTCAATGTTGACTTTCATTAACAAAGATTGTTCGTTTTAATCCCGCTTCAAAGCTTCAAATTTTTTTGTCCGCAAACTTCCTGTATATTTTGAGTAATTTTGAAAATGTTTCGTTTCATAATGACGTTTAATGTTATATTCTTTGGGGAACGGCTACGGTTTCATTGCAAATCAAACATTGCGCCTTTTTGGACGCAATCACGAAATATTGATACTTCCATTGATTTTGAATGTTCCCCCACTGTCTATTTTTCGCTTCTTCTCCATACTAGTAAATCACACACAAAAACAGCAAATCAAATTACCCCCCTTTTTTACAACACTACTTTACGCACTACTTTATTTCACAACAGACAGTTTCCCCTTTTTTTTGCCTTCCCAGGAGACTGACTCGCGGTCGCGCCCACCTTTTTTTTACTTCAATTACCGCCATCTCGAAGTGAGTGGAATACACCCGGGGCTTTCTCGAACCAACTGCGGTATCGAAAGTACTACTAGGCCATCTGTTAGTGATAGAGGGTTTTACCACCAAAAATTTTCCCCTTTTGACCACCAGATGTCGTCAAATGTGACGGTCGCGACAATACACAATAACCGAACCGAAATTTAGCAAGCGTATGCTCGCTCGGGGTAAGTACTCGGGATTTCTTGAAATTTATAGATAATGGCAGGGAAATTAAAACGGTTTTGTCCCTTGGAGCTGGAGTAATCAGTATGGCCCCAAGGCTGGAAAGTTTGGAGACCCCTGGTATAGAGGATTCAGTTTATCTTAAATTGTAGAAATGTTCTCTTATAGGGAAGTTGCATGAAATTTTATTTGCTTTTGAATTTGTTTGTAATGACCAAAGACGAAAGTTAGTTAGGAACGAGGCGTGACTGAGAACGCCACATCAATATATCAACATTAGTAGGGGCAGAGAGGCGGTATCGCATATGCATTGCTAGGTCACGTACATCATTCTATCGTTGTCTTAGATAACGGTAGAATGCATATGCTATGCCGTCTCTCTGCCCCTTTGTAGTTCAATTCTTCGCAGTAGGCTTGGGCAGTCACACTGGATGGCGAATGATTAGCTTCTAAATTTAATTTTAACAACTTGTTAGCCTTAATACAGTTCGTGCATTTCTAGTCATCATTAGCACAAGAGTCAACAGAGAGATCAACTGTACCACATTTTAAACATTTGTTCTCTTTGTCACAACCAATAGCTTTTGTGATTATGCCCTAGACTTATAGCAACGCAGAATGTGAACATAATCGAAATCTCTGGTTGTTGACTAACCAATTTTGATCTTTTCCTTACTCAGAATCTTCTCGTGCGTTAAAGGATCAATCTCTGGAGTGGCCATATATTTGGTCTTCATCTTTTTTATTACCTTAACCTTTATATGAAGGACATCCCGTTGAATTCCATTTCAGAGAATATATCCTCTATGTCGACTACCTTCAAACTTGGATTTAGTAATTCTGGTACATTGATGTTGTACTTCTTCTTTCTTTTCGGTTGCATCTTTAACTTTCTGGGAATCTATTTTATTTCCGCTTTCAATAAGGATGCCACCGCTCTTAATGCTTCTTACACCAACTAGATCTACTTCCAGGGTTTGCGGTTTGATGCTCTTTTGTATTTCCCCTTTCGTTGCTTTAGAATCCTGATTAGTCTTTGGTTTAATAATTACATTTTTTTCCTACTTCCGAAATCACTCCGACGACTATCGTGGAAAAAGCATGCTCCTTACCAGTCCGTATCCCTGCTGCGGCAAGCAATTTTCGCCCAAATATACAATCTCTTCTCACAACAGGAATGAAGTTAATTATCAGTCAAATATTACGTTCACATCCCACATAATGCAAAAGTTGAATACACAAACAGAAATACTAACCAAGTCACAGTCCTGTAGAAATTTGCTTTGTTTTACTTATACGAAACAATATTGATTTCCACGTATTGCCACAAAGCACCTGCACTCGTACCCTACTCCGATAGCTCAACTCACAATTGATATGTACCTTTTACAAATATGATTTAGACATAAAGTGAATTATTCTCTTACTTCTCTTTCAAACACTACTTCGGCATTAAATAATAGCGATCTCGCTTCCGCTACACTCATTATACACAATATAAAATGCAGCAAACACTAACTAGCAATAGCTAAAAGCGAATAAATAATAAAGAATACAAAAATAAGAACTTCCAGGCAAACTAATTCGTATGCACGTTTCAGTAACTTCACAAAGAAGAATTCCCGTATTTTCCTCAATAGGGAGTTATCGCAAGTATTCCAATGAGAGTACAATAACGCTAACGCCACCTGGTTGCGGCAGATAAATTTATGTTTACCAGAGAACGCATAAGGAGTTATAGCAAATCGTTTCGTATATGTTAAAAATTGTTGAATTTCATTGTTAGCTTGATGCCATTTATACCAACATAACCAAACATAATCTTCGTAGATTTGATGAATTTCAATGGACGATATCACCCACATCTCCCTAAGTACGAGGGTAGATTAAAAAGTTTCCGGAATGACAACGAAAACAAATTAAATCGGATTCAAGTTATATTTTATTTTTCAATATAATCTCCTCGAAGCTCACCACACTTGGACCAACGTTTCTCTAGTTTATCGATTCCCTCCCGGAACTGTCTTTCTTCGAGGTTCCCAAAATAATCATTTACAGCCTTTATCAGTTCTTCATTCGACCAAAATCTCTTCCCACTCAGAAATCTTTTGAGTTTCGGGAACAGGTGGGAGTCCGACGGAGCCAAATCAGGCGAATATAATGGATGCGGAAGGATTTCGAACTTGAATGAGCGTATTGTCGCTTTTTTCTTGACCATTCCCGGACGTTTCTCCTGCATTGCTGCATCCAGTTTGTCCAAAAGTGTTGTGTAATATTGGCCAGTAACAGTTTCTCCTTTTTCAAGATAATCAATTAGCAAGGTTCCTTTTACGTCCCAAAAAACCGATGCCATCACCTTTCCAGCCGAGTGAGCGGTCTTTGCCTTCTTCGGAACCGATTCACCGCGTTCAATCCACCGTTTTGATTGCATTTTTGTTTCTGATGTAGTGATGAATCCAGGTCTCATCCATAGTCACGAATTGTCTCTTGAAATCCGTTGGATTCCTCGTAAACACTTCCAAATAATCGGCTAAGGTTCGAGCTCCAATGCGTTTTTGCTCCGAATTGAGCAAATACGGCACCCATCTTGCAGAAAACTTTTTGAAACCCAATTAATTATGTAAAATATGAACTACTCGTTCATAAGAGATTCCCACGGCTTCTTCAATTTCACGCACTTTTATTCGGCGATCTGCCATGTCATGGATTTTAATCACAATATCTAGCGTGATGGCCGTTTTCGGACGTCCTGAACGTGGTTCATCACTTGTATACGTTTAGTCACGCTTGAATTCCGAAACCCAAAAACTCACGGTGGAAAATGAAGGTGGTGAATCCCCAAGAAGGGCATCTAACCTTAATTTGATTTCCGTTGCTGTTTTCCCTTCCAAATAGACAAATTTGATGACCGCTTGAACTTAGTTTTTAACCATAATTGAAAACACAAAAAGGTACTTGACTTCAATGCCTGCCAAAACCAGACTATTTGACAGATCGATTTGACATTTGCAGTCAATTGATATGAAAGAGTTGCCAACACAACGACATAAAGTATTTGGAAAAAAGCGATTCCGGAAACTTGTCAACCTACCCTCCTAAATAGAAGTAAACAACACATTTGCATAACATATCCTCAATTCCTTTCGAAAACGGTCTCGTAATTTTGACAAATATATAGAGCGCCGATACTGATAAATTTGTTCCCATAGCTCTGAGCATGCCCATTGAAAGTGCTAAATGGATTATCGCTTTCGGAAGTTTATTGGGATGCTTGCGATAACTTATCAACAGGTAGTTATATAATTATAAGGAAATATAATAAATTTAAAGAAATATTGCAATGTCTATTAAACTGTTGCAGATACGAGGGCGAATCAAATATTAACAGGACTTTTGTTTTAGAACATTTATTGGTACAGTAAATAAAATTTTGAATCCACCTTATTTTTCTATATAATCTCCTCTTTTATTCACACATGTTTCCCACCGAATCGGAAGTTTTTAATTCCGTCATCAAAGAATGAATGTGGTCGCGTCTATAACCAATTGCGCACGAACGTTTCTACACCTTCGTCGTCGTCAAAGTGATGACCTCCCAGTTCTTCTTTGAGTGGCCCAAACATGTGGTAGTCACACGGCGACAGATCGGGACTGTAGGGCGGATGTTCCAATGTTTCCCAATAAATTTTGTCCAATTTTTCTTGGGTTAATGCAGCTGTGTGTGGCCGAGCGTTGTCATGGAGCAGAATCGCACTTCGAATAGGCATGTCTCGCCTTTTTCGTCGATAAGCCAGTTTTACTTCATCAAGCAGTTGACAGTAGTACGCAGCATCTCACGGATTGCAAGAATATTCGTCTCACTGGTGCTTGTCCGCGGTCGGCCTGCATGGATCTCATTTTGCACCGACTTTCGGCCATCGGAAAAGTTTTTGTGCCAGTCGTAGACCTGGGTCCTTGAAAGCGTTTCTTCAGCGATCTGTGCAGTTAGTCGTCGCAAAATTTCGACAGGTTTTACGCCCCCCCGCGACAAAAATTTAATAATAATGCGTTGCTCAACAGACGTGGGCACCTCTTGCTCAGACATGATGCTACTAACAACCAATCTGCTCTGACGAGCCGAACCGATTTACTCCCCTCCACTTTACATCCTACACGTCACATTACTTACTTCATCTAGGGAGCGTCAAAATGAAAAGTCCGGTTAATATTTGATTCGCCCTCGTAAGTATAGTATATGGTTAACAAAACTTTTAGGATTTAAGGCAAGTATTACAAATCCGTTAGAATACACAACCTGTCCTACTTAAAACAGACAAGTTATTATCGATCGAATTTTGTCTACTTGGGTAATTTATTTATAAGGCGCTATGTGACGGCAGGTTGTTTCGGAATGGTAGTGGGATGCCGAAAACTCTGTACTAGCTGTCTACCGTACGATTTAGTTTTTCGTCAACGCTGTCATAAAACACAAGGAAACTTGCGAAACAGATTTTTTTACTGTAAATATCTCCAAACTATTAGAACAAAGTATAATGTACCTCTAAGAGAAAATGCTCAAAATGCGATAAAGAATACAAAAATGATGTAACATAGAGAGTGTACCATTTAAAAGCAACGAACTTAGTTGCGCTACATTGTAGACAATCAATTATGAAGTTACAAGAGGATAAACGGACTTTGCCTAGCCTTAGACTCATCCTGTATTTCTCATCTGAAAACTATACCTTATAACATACATTTGAAAAGAAATGTGACACTCATATTTAGATATAAGCAGCTCTCAAGATATTTTGACTGTACAGATGCTAAATTAAATAAAATATATAATACTATAATCAATGTAATTCGTAAATGTTTCACTGACTGTTGACATTCCGCTTTTCCGTTTTCTTTTTCCAATTTCCAACCAATAAATGAGAGGTACTGACTTTCCACGACGTTCCATATAATAAAAGACTTTCATCTAACCAACCCAGCGTGAATAAAATATATTTGTGTTACTATAATGACTATAAGTGTATTAAGGTGTAATCTCGACTTTATAATGGTGCTTCGTATCTTTATCGCTAAACTTGACAGTTATTCGCAACGCACATACAAAATACAAGGGTAAGTCAAATATTATCTACACTTTCGCCATAACAAGCTTTGAAGGTTATCGTAGTGGCGGCCGCTTGCGCATGCGTTGAGTTGGCGCCTCTGTGGTCATGTGTGCGGAATTTAATCACGATCGCGACATTTGTCTGCTAGCTACAAAAATCGAATCACTGCTCGTTGTTCCTCTTTGGTGCAAACTAATAGCGGAGCTGACATGCTTGTGCTGTTGCAGCTAGCAAACAAATGACGCGATCGTGATTAAATTCCGCACACATGACCACAGAGGCGCCAATTCAACGCACGCGCAAGCGGCCGCCACTACGATAACCTTTAAAGCTTGTTATGGCGAAAGTGTAGATAATATTTGACTTACCCTCGTACATTCAGCATTCAATCAATTGATGTTGGTAACGGTAAAGATATGAAGCTCTTTAAATCAGATATAATGTACTGTTTATGTATTATTAAATAACTATACTGAAACCAACGAGATGTCTTTTGTAAGTTATTGTTTTCAACATCTACTTATTATCATTGTAAGAGGAATTTATTGTTTGTTTTTTGTATAGATATTATATAATGATATACTGAATTTGTAAATAATAAAAAAAAGATGTGTAACATGTGTTGATATACATATTTGAATCAAAAAATTAGGTTAAAATAAATGAATAAATCTCTATTAAAATTGTTTTATTATTCTCATTCATCCAAATTATATTATTATCCATTTGTTTTCGCATATTTTCAAATTTTACCTAATGCCCATTTTTAAGCAAAACGTGTGCTAAACTAATAATCACAATTCAACAAAATTTTACTTTTTTGTTGCTACATGAATGAAATATTTCATTTCTTTTAGATTTTTTTTGGCGGTGATATCCTAACCTCAAAGTGGCAAAAAGACGGTTTTCGGTTATATTTGAGGTTATACAGGGTGACCACGAGGAGCATTTACATTTTGGAGCATTCAGCCTGGGTTGCCGTGTCACGGTGGGGGAGAGAGCATTGAACTCCCGAGAGGTAGCCATTTAGGTGTCAGAACAGTGGTCGGTCGAGGATATCGATGAACCTGCTGCGGAACTTGTTTCCAGGTCGCGTGATTTCCAGGTTTGGAGATGTGCCCTGGCCCCCTGGATTTCCTGACCTTAACATGTGTGATTCTTTTTGTGGGGATATTTGAAGGAAAAACTTTATCAACATAAACCCCGTAATTTGATTGACTTGAAGGCAACTCGTAGGGAGGTGGAATTGATCACAGAGGAGACACTGGAACGAATGTGGAAGAGCTTCAAGGACGGAATCGAAAATTGCACCAGGGAAGCCGGACGTCACTTTCCTGGCCTCATTTTCGTTACATAAAGTAAATGGCACATCCCAACAACGTATTTGTTGGAATAAATTGAATAATTTTTTTTTGGTAAATTGTTTTGATTTTTTTTTAATGTAAATGATCCTCTTGGTCACCTTGTATTATAAGATCAGTGAATTGTTTTGCTCATTTTTACTTATGTAATCCTTTAGTATTATTCTTCTCTTTCAAAATCCATCTTCGTTTGTTTCGATCGAACTTTTTTTCTCGAAATATGCCGACTTCGTAAGCGTTATAAATGATCCCTTTTAAACATTTTGGACCAATCTGTCCAACATTTCCTGATAATCTCGGAAAATCACTTAAAAAGAATATGCCGGAGCCTTCGGAGTCGCTGATCAAAATGTCTCCATAGAAAAGCATTTTGGAGAAAATTTCTTCAAATAAAATTTATAGGTGTTAAAAATGAGGCTTTTACTACCAGGTTTCTAAGTAGACGCGTGTTTGATTCTGCAATTTGATCCCTGCAGCAGGATCAAGGTCATTATCAAGTGTCCATCCCTGATCGCTGCAAGTTTGATGTAGAGCAACTTTGTCCAAATGCATTCTGAGAAAATTTTCCGTTTTCTACATTTCCGGGGTCACAAGTAAGGGTTTTCATTTTGAAATCGCAATCTAGTCCGTATTTGATCCTTTAATTTGATCCCTACGGTGAATCGAGATCACTATTTGTCGGCCTCCTCCGATCACTACAATCTTTATTTAATTTTTTTCCCAAAATGCTTTTCTAAGGAAATATTCTGACTGCAGATTTGTGATAAGTGGTGTCGAAGACCACCGAGTAACCATTTTCAAACGGTGGTTCTGAGAAGTTATCAGGAAATGTTAGAAAAGGCTATGAAGTCTAATGCTTGTGGATCGAAACAAAAAAAAATGGATTTTGAAGAGGAAAAGTAGTACTAATAAATACAAAATTCCCTGTTCTTATAATACGAGGGTGTATCAAACATAAACGGGACTGATTTCCTTGAAAATTCCGGAGGGCTTCTAGACCTGGAAGGGATTGATGCGCAGGTAACCAGTATCGTTAGGTAGAAGGGAGAACCGACCGCAACTCTCTCGGGTACCTTTAGTATCAAAAGAAATGAGTGAAAAAGAAGTGCATGTCTCCGTGAAGCAGGGGATTATCATCAAGTTTTTGGCCAAGGAGGGGGTGAACCCAACCGAAATTTTGCGGCGATTACAGACACAGTTCGGGGACAACACCCTGTTAAGAACCCGTGTATTTGCATGGCACAAAAAAATTTCTGGTGGGCGTGAAATGGTCGAGAACGAGAGCCATGATCGCTTCCCAAGGGCAAGTATAACCGAGGCCAACATCGCGGGGTCCGAAATCTCATTGTGAAGCATTGGATGCCGCGAAATTGTCATTTCGAAGGAAAAGGAAGAAGCAATCGGCCAGAAGTGTCATTCTTCTGCATGACAACGCCAAAGTGGATGCATTAGGATGAGAATCGCTGGAACATCCACCCTATAGTCCAGACTTGTCATCTTGTGACTTCCATCTTTTTGGACCCCTCAAAGAGGCGCTTAGAGGCCAGCGTTTCGATGACAACGAAACGGCGGAAGCGTTTGTGCTGCAATGGCTACACGAACGTTCGAAAGGTTTTTACGATGATGGAATAAAAAAGCTCCCAATCCGATGGGGGAAATGTATTTCTGGGGCGGGAGGGTATGTAGAAAAATAATATATGTTTGTAAGCTTAGTTAAATAAAGTTAGAATTTTTTAAAAACCCGTTTATATTTGATACACCCTCGTATAACGTCAAATATCACCAAAAACCGTCTTTGTGACACCTTGAGGTTAGAGTATCTCCAAATTCTGACACGCTAGAGCAATTCTGCGGGTTTGGATTCAGCACCAAGAAATGGTATGTCTGACTCAGGTGGCAAAACTGTTGAATCGTGTAACATGTAATAATATTTGGAATCAACTTTGAAATAAATCTCCGGTTTTCAAACAATAACTACATTATTATTCTTTTGAATAGTAATCCAAATTTATCGAGTTTCAGAGATTGTTTGTATGAAATCTTTCTTATAAAAAAGTACACCAATTTAAATTATTTGATGTGTCAAATTTTTGGGTTTCAATTGTTGTTCAGCTGACTTTGTTTTTCATTATATATTTCTTTGATCAAGTGACTTTCAATACTTGAAATTTATCACCACTAGTGCAACAATTTCTTCTACTTATAGTTTCCAAGCTGTAATGTAGGTGAAGATGGAGAGCGTAAAAGGAACTTAGCATCGGACTTTGCATACACAGGTAAGAAAATAATTATGCCGGAAGTAAGAAATGTAGTATAGAATTATATTTTTTCGTTTAAAACATCCAGGTCATTTAAAATGATATCAAAAGGGAGTTGCCCATTAACAACATCAATTGCAAGACATCTAATACAACTACAGGATTTTTATTGGTCAATATAGTAAGAACTTTACAAATTCCTTTTGTGGAAAAGAATTTTCTGCATAATTCATTGCCAAAAACATTTACAATTCTCAAACAAAAGTCAACAAAAATAACCTGATCAGCAAGACGTCAATTTTAACAAAATTGGAACAATTTCTACAATACAAGATCAGAAGCACGTGCATTATTACTAGAGTTTGTTGAAAAGGTGGTACTGGCAGTGGCGCATATTGTTACCTTTTCCTGTCGTCTTGATGTCCACTGTGGCAATTGGCAACCGCCCTGGTAAGCTGCGTAGAATTGCAACATCAGCAACGCTTCCATTGTCGATTCATTCAGCCATCGACGGTGTTGTGAATACGTTGTCGTATACGAAAATGATTGTTCGACATCCAGTGAAGTAAGATTTGCAAATGTCAGATATTCCTTTTCCTCATCTGGGCACTCTTGATTTTCAGTTAAGACCGAACCTTTTGTAAATCGGGGTTTTTTGTTAAAATTGCACCAAATTTTTTAGCAGCATCAACTCCTATAATGTTTGTCAAGTTTTCTAGAGCGGCTTGTAAATTGTTTAATGCGTCTCGTGCAGATAAGTGACTGTTTTCTAATTGCTCAATAGCTTGTGCAGAATAGTTCATGGAAATTTCATCTATCTGTTGAACGTCCGAATTGGAAAACAGATGCTGACTATCTCGAACCGCTGCAGAATCATTTGAATCAAGTTTCAAGATGACATTTTTCACTTGTGAAAAATATTAAAAGCCTAGAAACAATTCAGAATCTCTTCTTTTTTATGCAAGTCTTTAGCTGGCTAGTAGCAGTGGAGATAGCGGTTTATGAGGATCCAGTGCACGTACTGTAACATCCAGAATAGATTTATTTTTACATTCTATTGTCTCATCAACACATAACCAAAGCAACTGATTTTTTAATTTCCTTTTCCACATCTTCACAACGTATAAATATAACATGCTTACGTACCGTTTTCGTAGTTGGCAATTTCAACTCGGGGTTGTACTTATACGAAAAGTTCTGAAACGGTTCTTTTTCGAGTAAGCGAAATGACAAATTACAGGTTATCATCATGACAAGTAAATCGAAAATAAAAGCAGGTCCCGCTGGCACGCCCTCTTTCCTATTTCTGTGTTCTTGGGTATTTACATGTTTACATGTCCGCCTTGTTCCAGCACATCAAATGTTTCTCGCTGACTTTACAAACCATTTTAGCACCGGCATAGAAAGAATCCGGAAAGTCACAGATGCCAGCAAAGGGTCGTTTTTAGCCTCGTTCACATTACACGTTTTAAATGAATAATTATATATTTATAACGAATAACACGTAACACAAAACACAACGCACGCTCTCGTTTCCTAAACTAAACGAAAAATAAACAAGCGGACGCAGACAAAGCTGGAATTGATTTTTGCACACAACCCACTACTCTGGTGAAATATCTATGTATCGCAGGTACGATTAGCTCGCTCTAATTATAATCGTTTATTGCAATTTTTTAGTAAATAGTTGAACGGAAAAGCAAGCAGCACGTATCATTTTGCCCAAAAAAACGACCAGACAAAACTTTTTCTTTGTTGTCTTATGAAAAAATATGTACATCCAAATATATATGTGGTGCCATTAATGGGCAAATACAAATGCTCTAGGCGAAAAGCACACCTTGTAACACATCTACTCCCTAGTATTCCAAATAGTTTAAAACGTACGTAAAATTCTTATGCCCTGCTATAAGATATAAACTAAAATCCTAGTGGGATTGAAACTTTCAATATCGCAATTGAAAGAAATGCAACAAAGGAATTCCAAAGCTTACAAAATTCCTCTTCTTGTGCAACTCCATAAATAAAACATATCGATTTTCCCCATCGCATGGGAATATGTGCATATCTTTTACAAATGCAGAAGATGCAGAAAGGAGCGGATGCAACGATCAAAGCAGAGCGATCGCTTTTCGCGTAAAGCCGAGCCGCTGCAATCGTTCTCTCCGCATCCCTCAATACGGTTACGATTATCTCTTTAATCTCTCAAATGCCATCCCGATAATCTCTCTATGGCGCCCGCTCTGCAGAAGAAACGAACGCGTATACTCCGCCGGCATAGTAATCAGTTTATTCGGGGAAAGCTTTCACGTTTGATGATGATGATGATGATGACGTTCCCCCCATCGCGCATCGTACTGTATTCCAGCAAAGGCACCAGTAGTAATTCGATCTGCGTGTTTCATTTCGCACAGACAACCCATCAGACGGATAGAAAGGAGGGCTGAAACTAGGGAGTCCTGGAAAGCGTACATAACTTCCTTCAACGGTTTGTTCGGGGTGAGTGCCTTGTTACGGCTAATGAAACGATAATATTATTAATTTACACGGGCGGTTGTTTGAGTAGCTCGGAGCTAACTTATTGATTGTCGAAGTATTGGTTCTGGTTACTGCTGATCCAACGAAGACGAGATTTGTATTTTTGAGGATTGCCTGTTGAGAGGATCGACGCCGTGATACCCAATAAAGAATTCATAATGAGAGATCTGCTACACTAGCACGGATCGAAATCCGATTGAAATATTGTGGAATAAAAATACATTCTGTCTGTCAATTTAGGAAAAGTCATCCTTACATAGGCTTCGTTTAACGAAGTGCATAAAATGTAGAAGGTGATTGGAAAGAATATCTGCCTTATAATTTTCTTTTATTTGCTGCGAGAAAGGAATAATAAAAAAGGTTACACTATGGAACCTTTAAAAGATAGACTTTAACATGCACATCTTTTTTAACACGAAGGTAGCGTCTGAAGATTTACAAACCACCACTAGATGACGCTATTGAGACTCGACATTACTATTTTCGTAAAATTTGACACTTGTAAAGAAATGGAAATTTCACGTGGAAGTTTTCGTTTGATGATTCTTTACGATTTTAGTAAAGACCTAACACAACTATAATGTCTCGAATCGCTTGGTTCAACTTTCAGTAATGAAGCACCACCAGAAAAGATCGTTTACCACTGGTTTACCGAATTTCCTTGTGGTTGTGCTTCCGTCAGTGAATTTTCCTCGTAATTCGAATTCAGTCTTCCTTCCATTGAAAAGAGAACGCAAATACACTCGGCTTGCGTTATTTATTTTAAGATAAATATTTATTTTTTAATAGATAGATATTTATTGACACATCGACGCTACGGAATACACAATACTTAAAAGGAAAATGAAGGATCAATACGCACACGCAACATCGAAAAGAATAATCGGTTTCTAATAAAAGGCAGCAACAGTTGCGATGATAAGTCTTTTATGGTATCCACCCTCGGACGTAAAATAAATATTTGATATAAAACTAATAACATTTTTATATTATGGCGGGTCCTACTATAAGAATAAAATAGCTACCTCTCCTTTATATTAAACTTGGGACGCATTCAAAGAGATTTATGAAAATTAAA
This sequence comes from Dynastes hyllus, assembly GCA_029619255.2. Classification (NCBI taxonomy): domain Eukaryota; kingdom Metazoa; phylum Arthropoda; class Insecta; order Coleoptera; family Scarabaeidae; genus Dynastes; species Dynastes hyllus. The sequence goes on from JAROYC020000015.1 coordinate 1,480,349, forward strand.
AACATATCCAGAGACCTAGGGTAAAAGTTTACTTTAGCTTAGCAATATTTTCTTAAGGTATAACGGTTACCAATATAGAAATTTTCTATTTATGTATGCATATTTTTTTGGAAGGGTAGACAAGGGATGAACAATATACACCGGTGATACAAAGCGGGCATGCTCTATAGGTGATGAAATCGGAATGAGTGCAGGCTGTTGCGTTGGTTGCTTGTAATAAAAATACTAACTCGGTGGTTTGTTTATGATTTTAATGATTTATTTTGGTGAATAATACGAGGAATGATTGAAAAATAAGGTTCCCATATTTTTTAAAAATAGACAGCATTCTTTATTTCCGTAACTTTACACATCGTTTTAAAGGTAAAAACTTAAGCTATCTTTCGACATAATCGCCATTTGTATCAAGCATTTTTTACAGACAATTGCTCCAACTTCTGTATCCCCATGTCGTAAAATTCTGCCGCCAGTCCTTTCAAGAATGGAATAACCTCTGTTCCTTTCATTTTGGAAACAAATGGTAATCGCTTGGAGTCCAGCCAAATTTTGTCAGCAGTTCCTGGCTTTGACCAGAAGATGGCTCGGCCAAACGTTGTCGTGAAGAAGCGTCACGCAGTCAGTCTTCCTATCCGGCGGTTCTGGATCGCCCGTCTGAGTTTGGTCAATGTATCGCAATACCTGTTTGAGTTTATTGTCGTCTCAGGAGGCAAAAAGTCAGAGCAGTCTATTACTCCATTGATAAAACGATATCCGGTTTTATTTCAGTTGCCGTCAGGACGGGATAAACATTGGGCGCCACATATCTGCTGTAATACATGCACATACACATAAAAAACGATCAATGCGGTTTGCTGTCCCAATGGTCTGGCGAGAGCCTACAAATCACGTTAATGATTGCAATTTCTGCATGATACCTCGTGTTGGGCAAGGCATAGGTATATCCAAGAAGAAAAAATCTGTTATCAACTATCCAAATATACCATCTGCCATGAGTCCTGTGCCCTATAGTGACGACTTCCTATTCAGAACCCCAGCTCATTCTTACGAGTCAGATAATGGCGATACGGCGACTTGTCATGAAGAAGATGTGTCAACATCAAAGGGATCCTGATTTCACATAAGCACGTCAAACCGCCAACCGCACAAAATAACCCAGTCAGAATTAAACGATCTCGTAGAGAGATCTAAAACTTCAAAAGTAAAAGCAGAGTTACTAGGATCAAGACCGCAGCAATTAAAACCTAATAGAAGACGATGTTTCGGTATGTGTTTTTCGTAATCGCCATAAAGGCCCAATACCATTTTTTGACATGAAGAATAACTTGGTTCACCACGTCATTCGGTTTATTGGCGGCTCAAATATAAACTACAAGCCAGAGGAACGGAAATTGTTTTATAGGCAGTTCAACATTCAGTTTAAAGGCAGTACTATTGCATATTGGAAATATTCACCGTCTATTCTGTTGGTTGTACCGTTCGCATGAAGAATCATACGACAATATGAAATTACCCCTATTGACAAGCATAAAATACGATGAGCACCAATGGCAGATCTGTGTGGCGACTTAAAGGTTGTTGCACTTTTACTTGGGTTGCAGCTAGGCGCCACTAAGTTTTGTTGTTTTTTGTGTGGATCGAACCAGTCGAACGAAACGTTTCATTACGTACAAAAGACAAGACTGGCATGTTCGACAATCATTAGAGGCCAAGTCAAAAGGATGTACAACATATGCCATTGGTAGACTCCATAAAGATTTTGTTGCCTACACTATTTACGCATCAAATTGGGCCTAATGAAAAAGCTTTGTTGGAGTACTGAATAGAGATGGGCCAGCTTTCAGTACTGCAGAAATTCCAAGGTTAAGTGAAGAAAAAATTAAAGAAGGTATTTTTGTTGGGCCACAGATTCGAAATATTCTGAAAGACGAACGTTTTAACAGTACTCTAACAGATATTGAAAAAAATGCTTGGAATGACTTTCACTTCGTGGTCACTTATTTCTTGGGAAATAAAAGCTGACAATTACGTTGATATTATTTGAAAATATGCTATCATCGTATCAAAATGGGTGCCTTCTATGTCTTCAAGGTCATTTCTACATTCACACCTGGACTTTTTCCTGGGGCTTGCGGGCATGGTGATGAGCACAAGCGAACGCTTCCTATGTAGGATATATCAACAATGGAGAAAAGGTACAAGAATTGGAATGCTTCCATGCTTGCCGACTACTGTTGGACTCTTGTTAGAATGCTCGAAAACAATTCACAAAAGAATGAGCAAAAAGACAGCGCATTTAGTGTCTCTAAAAGTGTAAAAGTATTTATTTTTTATTATTTTAATTAAAAATAAATAAAAAAAACGTTCTTGAAAACTGCAACTAACTTCATTGTCATTTTTGTATTCAGCGCCCCAAATTAACAAAAAAATGCATGAGCATTCAAACAAGTTAATATTAATAAAATAATTAGCATTGTTTCAAACAAATTAATGGAATTATTATATCTCTCCTGTATTTCTGCATTTTACTTTATAAAATTATGTGAAATAGAATGAAAAATTCGGAAATAGAATTGCGTCTTTGTATCGCATACGTAGCATATCATAATTTTATCCTATTTGGCCGATCTTTAAAATTCTAACAATCTCGTAGAGAAAAACGTTTTGAGTTTAGTCAGCAATGAATGTCTATGAGATTTTAGGGAGTCCAGAAAATCTTTGAAAATAAGCAGAAATATTATGAGTTCAATGTTCGTCGCACATATCTTCCATTAATATGTAATATATTTGATGACAGTTACAAACTAGATCAAAAAGTTCCATTTCAAAGAAGAAAAACGTCGACCGTTCTTTTATGAATTGCAACACACTTTGTATACGTACTTCGCACTTAATAACCCATAAACTCGTAATTTTTCATGAGCTGCATTAAAGCGGTAGAGCTGTCGACAGCTATTGGCTACATCAAAGCAGTGGCGTAGGGGCAAATAATAATAATAATAATAATAATTTATTGTCTATAACAGTATTAAATTGATTAGACTAGTCATGAAAGAAATGTAAACAACAAATATACATACATTGAGTCACAAGCAAACAAACACGGTTAAAATATATTTACATAAAAATAAATATAAAACAATAAACAAACACTTTATACGGACATTATTAATTAAATAAAATGTATAAGTTTATAATTAAAAAGCGCATGCCCCACTGTAACAGTTGTCGTACTAATGTTTGTGAGCGAGGTATTCAGAGATTGAGTAGTACGTTACTAAATAAGAACTCTTTCCAATTTGGTAGAGAAAATCCCAAAGTCAGATCCTTTAATATAATTGGGTAGACAGTTATATGGTAGTAACGTACTCGGACTTCTTTCAAATAGAAAGTTTGATACTGTTCCGGTTCTAATGTGATCACCGTATCTGGTGCTGTAATTGTAGTGTTGTTTCATTATTCGTGCTAAACTGAAATATCTTCATATATCGTATTGTCTTGTATAGATTGATGGTAGGGTCAATATTTTGTGTTCTTTAAAAATCGGTTTGCAGCTTTCGCGGGAATAGACATCAAATATTAATCGAAGGATTGTCTTTTGCACGAACACAGAACTCTGTGGCTGTAAGTTGTTGCTCCCCAAATCATAATGTTATAAAGTTTATGGAGATTAGGCTAGGCCATAATAAATATTTAACAGTGTATTCACTTCGATTTAAAACATTCTTTAATTGCGGCAACACAAAAAACAACTGTTTAGTTTACCACAAACGTAATCTACATACGATCTCAAGCTCATGTTGGAGTCTACCATAACAGTGTGTTCCCAACAGAGCCGAAACAAACAGCTCCATTGCCAACCGTAGCACAAGGAAGTTATCAGCTTTTCTTTTATTAAACAGTAGCATAGCCGTGGTTTTAGACCCATTGACAATCCAACGATTTGCATCACACACCAGCTTGTAATTCGACATTAACATGTCCAAATTATTTGGTTCTACAGCGAAGACTTTCCAGACACAATTATAGTGGAATCGTCCAGCGTACAGTACAATTTTACCACCAGTTATATGTAGCGGTAGATTCATTGATAAACAATGAGAATAAAATCGAGCCGAGTATCGACCCTTGGGCAACACCAAATTCATTTTTATGAAGCTCAGATCTCGAGTCCTTTATCTTTACAATAAATGATTGTTAAATAAGAACGGATCCAGTCAAAAAACCCTCCTCTTATTCCGAAATAACTTAACTTCTCACATACAAGCTGACATCAGCAGTATCGAACGCTTTTGAGAGGTCAAACATAATAGCTGTATGTTGGTAACTTTCTCCATCGTCCAAGCATCTATACAGGCATCAAAATCGCACAAGGCTGTTTCGATTGGAGGCGCCTTAGCAAAAACCATGTTACGGATCAGTCAATAATGTTATATTTCTTAAGTAATGAAACAGCTTATTATAAAACGATTCAGCTCTATAACTTTAGTAAATATGTTAAGTAAACTAATGGGACGATAATTATCAATTAAACTGAGATCGCCTTTCTTAAAAACTAGTATAACAATACCTATTTTCAAGTCATCTGGAAATTGATGTGCATTTACCGATAAGTTTATTATGTAAGTCAAAGGTGGTACGATGAACGGACCAAGAAGCTTTATGATTCGATGTGGATATGCAGTCCATTCCAACAGCGTTTGTTGCCTTTAAGAACTTATCGATTGTAGAACCTCCAAACTATTCAACATGCCCCAGAAAGAAGCTATTGTATCTGGATGGAGCTGTAGTACATTGTTTGACCGAATTATTTGGGAAGTTAACCTGTAAACAGACCTGACTGAAAAGTAGTGTAGTGATAGGCTACTTCAGGATATCTGAGACCGACCGAATCATCGAACATAAGTCAATGTCTGTAGATTTATTGCAGCTACTCATATCATTAACTATAGCCCACTTTCTTACTTTTAATTGTTTGATTTTCGTATAAAATATTATTATAGTACTCATTCTTTGTCGTCTTAATGGTGACTGTGTTCTCTCTTCATGGTATTGTAAAGCTCTCTTATGTCTTCTGAATTAGTCTGTTTAACGGCAGAACATATCTTTTAAATCACGGCTACTTTCCTGTATTTCCTCTGTATTGAATCTGTCTTTTATTATAGGAACTAGTGACCGTTATAAAGGGACAATTTAAATCAGAATATTAAATGAAATGTTAATCAAATTTTTGTAAGCAACATTTGCATCACTACACTCATATACCTTCTGAACTCACTAGCTAGACTATTGGCTTGTAAATTCAATTTACGACTCTCGCTAATATTTCTGAAAGAAAACTTTTCACATTCAATCTTATTTTGTTATATTATCGGTGAGACAATGTAAAAATGATGTTAAATGATCCCCTTAAATTTAAGTTTTCTACCCTCTCATCATATTCGTTTACAGGAATATTCGTTAAAAAGTAGTCTATTTTGGGAATCAGACATATTCCCTTTTTTAACATTGTGCACGCGGGGGGATACATTTTTACAATTAAACAAAGCTATCCAAATATCCCCAAAATATCCCTATGATTAGAGGTAATATTGAAATTTATATTAATACCCCACAAAAAATTCATGCTTATATTTAAAAAAGGGTCCGTTAACATAGAATAATTTATATATATATATATATATATATATATATATATATATATATATATATATATATATAATAAAACCTACTTCTGAGAATTGAAAATTTTCAGTGATGCAAGCACGACTAGTGTATTAATATATTGCACGAAGCTTCGTTCGAGTTTGAATCGAAGTAGGGTGAGAAAATTTACGGTACGCGTTGCATAAAATTGTTTGCCACTCTATTTTTCGACATTTGAGAGACTGTATTTTTGTCAAAGGCTTTGTAACAGCTAATAGTACTTTCAAGCTTAACAAAATACAACGTTTTTAAATTGTTGTTTTAAAAGTTTTGAAAATTTCTTTTCCTTTTTAAGTATGCGCTTGAGTATGCGATATCACAGCATAATAAGTAAGCAGTGTTTTTGTTGGTTTCCGGTAACTGCAGATAATAATTACAACACATTAAAAAAAAGGTGTGGCCTAGAAATTGTAGTTTGACGTAGACGGTTCTAAATTGACACTGCCTAAAGTAAAATTAATTTATGCTGTTACATTTTTGTGAGTTAAACCGGTATAAATAATGGTTTCAACGATTTTATTAAAATTCACTTAAAACAGTTCACCTACGTAACAATTCACCGAAAATCTAACAGGCTTTATTATGTAATTCATAATAAAGCCTGTTAACGTTAACCAGAAGACACCACGAGGAGGTCGGCCTTGTAGTCTTCATAGGCGTACTTCTTTTTGAATAGTTGTCTTTTTAATTTTTTCTATTTTTTTTATTTTTTATTTTTTTTTTATTTTAATATTACATCTTTTTAAATTTTTTTTAGTCCCAAGTATGATATCGTTTTTGTGGATCATAGGGCACTGCTTTTTTTATTCTCTGTGCGGAGTCTTTATATTTTCTCTTCTTGGCAGGCGGGTCTTGACCACTTAAGCATTGATATGTTAAGGTCATTCATTGACTGCCCTCTTTTTAATGCATCCACAAATTTTCCCAAATGCTTGGATGGTCAAATAGTTGTTGTTCAAAGGCGCGATGCCATCCTTCTCCCGGAATTTTGGTTTTTCGGCAAGTTATCTTCCTCTATAACAGTTCCATACACTTATGGGGTTTCTCTTCTTCTATTTCGTCGTTGTGGACGCCCAATCCATGTGTCCTCAAAGTAGTCGACAATTACCTGAGCTTCTTGTGTTAATTCTTGGCTGTCGCACAACGTTTCAAATGCTTCTCGTACTGGAGCCTCAGGAACAAGCGCTAGAGCAACTAACATTCTAAGTCGCAGTGAATAATCTGCATCACTGTCATATCGCTGCTTTAATCCGTGTTGCTGAATATGGAGATACATAGCTTGGCAAAAATGGAAGAAGCACCCTTGATGTCGCGTGTTAGGAAATTCGCTTTTCATCGCATTTATAAACCCCATTTCAAAATCGGTCTGATCGTTTGTGGCATTACATATGCGGGAAGCAGCTCTTTTAAAGCTTTCAACATTCTATTGTACGTGTCCTCTGATTTACTTGATGATTAGATTGCCCCAACAGTTGAAGATTTTTCTTGGTCGAAAACACTAGAATGCGATTAACTTCTGCACCTGAATCAAACAATATGAAATCTTCCCTGTTGATGTCACCTTATAGTTCCCCGGAAAAATTGTATCTTCTCTTTTGAATGAAAATTGGTCCTGCATTTGTCTTTGAGAATTTTTTATTGTTCGCTTCATGACGAGCACACTAGGAAGATTTGATTTAGCTGCATCGTTACTACCACTGCATTGCTGTGTTATTATATAATGAGGGGGATCCCGCGATTGCAGAGCGGCATCTCGCACATTTTTTGAAAAAAGGACAACTTCAATTTGCGCGGCATCTCCAGCATAGTTGTGGTCCTCGGAATGTTTAATTTCATCACCTGCGGGTTTCAACCCCCGATTTACACTTCAGTTTCTGATATTCTGTACAACCAGTACATCTTTTCGGCAAAGGCTCTGCTTTTTTAAGTACAAATACCGATTCTCGCAACGCCCGCCCCTTCCACTTTCAACAAATTGCAACGGCATACTGTGCTTCAACTGTTTCACTTGAAAGTTCAGTGTAAACTGTCAAGGTGTAAGGAAAATAAGCATCCGAATTGCACCTACGGTTCTTAATAGCCCTTAATGGGTTTTTCTCTTATCGGCTTTTTATTTCTTTTACCTTTCTTTAATTACCGGCTTTGCATAATGACGAAGAGAAATTTACAACTTGTTTGAATTGTTACGTAGGTGAATTGTTTTTAGGTGAACTGCTTTAGATGAATTGTTTTCGATGAATTTACCGGATACGGGTTTCAACATTGTGAAGAACTCAATAAACACTCAAAATGCATGGAGTAATAGAAACAATGCTAGTATATTCAAGAGTGCCAAATATAAATAAAAAATAGCTTCCTGCATAACGCAACAACCAGCTCCCTAATTGGCCTTTTACTGTTGATACTGCTTAGAAATGCGGACTGCCAAGTCTTTTGGTATTTTACTAACAATAAGATATTGTGCGTCATTACCAGATTCGATAACCAGACCTTTTTATTTTATTCCTTAGCTGCAAAAGAAAATACATGTTTCAGATATAAAAATCCCGTTATAACCGAAATTAAATGATGTTAAAAAGAATTTTTACCAGAAAAATGCACGAAGTCGCTTCAAGGAACTGACAGAAAGATGGCGCTATACAAGACGTCGCGCTATATCCCATGACGGTATGGGCGAGCTCTACTGTACCTGTACAAACATATTTTTCAATCTGCTGTTGTTATAATTAAGCAAATGCTCTATTGACTCAGATCCAACGACTTGCTTATATTAGGATTATTACAAGTCAGTTCATATCGCAATCTTATTCCTGTTTAATTATTTGGTAACTTCGTAAATGCATTTCAGTGTTGCGACAGTTACCAAGGAAGTTGTGTCGGTTTAAGAAATTGTATTTGGGGATTGTTAAGTATAAGCAAAACGATATGAACTAACAATCATTTTTGTAGAACACTATGGGTGGGGATTCGAAAAAGGATTCCGATTTTGAAAAAAAAAGAGGGTAGTCGATGATTAACTCCGAGAGAATCAACAGGAAGCTCCTAAATAGACAATCGTTATGTAAGTTTTAGATGTAGTAAATTTAATATTAGGTGTTCAAATAAATATATCAATAGAGCTAGTAATTTTATTATAACACAAAAACATTCCACTAAGTGTAATGTACCGCTCGACCAACCACATAAGCAGGAAATCTGTGAATTTGGGCATAAACAAGAGCCAAGGGTAGGAAGCGAAGAGTAAGGGCGAGAGAAGAAGACGCTAGGTCTCAACGTTTGGAGGTTTACTTCGAAATCTACCTAAAACATTTAATCATTGTATTTAGCATCTTGATAAAAGGATAATTTCTTCAATGTATTGTATGTTACCAACTGTGTGCTCGGGCATCCCTTTCCCACGATGCGAAGTGGGAGAATATTTATTGGTGCTTTACTGCTGCTGCATGTTTCTGTTGGGATGCAGCAACACAGGAAATTAATCCCCAAAAGTATTCTGCAAAATTGAAGCTTATATGGATAGTAAACTGTTGTGGCGTAATGAGGTTTCCCGTATTAATTTTACGTTAATTTTAAGCATAAAGTTCATGGAGAACAGAACTTTTTGCTTGATGATTTTGGGAAATTTTGCATTTTTACGGTGTCACAAAACCAATTTGACAGCTACGCATTGCATTGTTTCGTAAATGTTCCCAGAACAACTATTGACTATAGCTTTGACATCAGTTGTTGCGAAGATACTTTAGAATGATCTAATCTTGTAAGACCATAAGAAAATGCATATGTTAAAGAGCACTTATTCCATTTATATCGACTTGCATAAGAACTTGGAAAGGCTTAATTGGAAAATGGTAGATGTATTCCTCGATAGCTCAAAAGCTTCTGATAGCTTAGAACATCAAAGGCTCTTAAATAAATTAGAAATGATGGGCTTCAGGGGAGTTCTAAACTGTTAAGATTTCATCTCAATGGAAGATGTCAACGGCTCATCACTAGTGGTAGAACTGGATGATATCCTGTTCTGCGCGATTGAGTAACAACCACCAAACGTATGCCACAAGGACCAATTTTATACGTGCCGAGGAAACGTCGGACAACACGCGATTCATGTTGGCTGGACGAAAACGTGTGAACAGTTCAAGTTTGCCTATTCTTAATAAAAGAATGGTTCAAACAAAATAATTTAGCTTGATTGATAGGTCGGCATAAAGTTGACACGGCAGCTATAACATTTTATTTGTGATCTTCCTGGATTTCCTTCTTTTTTCTGATCGACCAACTGGCTTATGTCCACTATTCCATTTTCTCCCTTCTCATCATTCCGTTCCCCATTGAATGCATTTTGCGAAACGGTGGTTCCATTTGGTGGCTTTGTTGTGTGGTCGGCTAAGTTATTAATTCTTTCCCGACTTGCAGAGGTTCGCAAAAATTTGTCGTTCATTTCTTCTCTTATTGCAACTTCGACTGCTTCCTTTAATGTACTTACGTTTGCAGAGAGAACATAACATTGATATTCGCGTTTGACGCCAACGCAAATCTGCGTTAGTAGCTGATCTTCCAATACAGCAGATTTAGAAACAACATCCTCGCGCGATCGCCGGATTTAACTCCGTGCGACTACTTTTTATGGGGCTACCTCAAGAGTGAGGTGCTTAAACATCGACCAGGACCCTCGAAGCCTTGAAGATACCCATCCACGCCTTGAAGTTGGCCGCATTCCGCAACAGATGCTTCTACATGATTGTGGAGAACTTCAGAAACCGGCTACATCAGTGCATTGATAGTGAGGGACATCACTTGAATGATATGTTGTTTAAAACTAACAAGGGAAGATCCCGAACCCGGAAATTCAAAAAAAATTGAAACTTTGGGAATATATAGAACATATATAGGTGTGCAATACGCAATTTTTTTTTATTGAACATTTCACTTTTAAGGGGTGAAACACCCCATCGAAAATTAACAGATTTTCAATTTTTTCCATACAACTCCAGTAAAAAGAAAGATAGAAGATAGGTGTAAAGTGTAAGGTGCAATAGTTGCAGCATACATCAAGCTCTTTCAAAATATGTGACTATCATATATACAGGATGTTCCATTAAGCCCTGCGCTTACACTGCTGGTGTTTTTGTAACAATACAAGAAAAGTTTAGATATAATCTGTGTGACTTTTTAATTCTATTTAAAACTGTATAGGTGTTACAATATACAGGCTGTTCCTAAAGTAAATATCACCATATCCTTGGTTATATCTAACAGAACTTCATGTACTATGTTGTATATATAGGTATATATATTATTGAATACTTATTGCAAGGAATGATCTCAATCCCACAAATTTAAATGAAATTTGAGAATATGTAAACCACATGCAAGTTAATGAAATTTACTGTATATCTCTGCGGTATTATATTGATTAGATGGAATTGTTTTGTTTGGTAATTACATTCGAAGTTTTTATCTACTGGTGTAAACATTTTTTTTAAGTCAATAATCAACCAAATGCAATGATAAATGATAACATTGCTTATATAAATCCCATCTGATATTAATAGTATTTGTTGTTAGATTGTGTAACAAACCTGTGGTGTTGAAAATGGTTGTCGTAAATACTTTAAATGTAATTCGCTTGCTCATGGTAACGTTTGACGTTGCCAATAACAATAATCTAACACCTGTGAATAACCACGAAGTAGAACTACACGACATAATAAAGGATGTACTTCTTGACGTTCAAAAAGATACTTCATTTTCGCTGAAATTGACACAACACTGGAATTTTTGAATCCAGTTGAATACATTCCATTAGACTTCGTAGATGATGAATACGCACCTACACGCGAAGAAGTTCTAGAAGCGATGGAAGCTGAAGATGAACAATGTGTTCCAGAAGAAGGCAGGTATTGTCACTTTAGAATATAAAACCAAGGCTGTGGAATATTGGAAAAGTGGGAAAACGAAGCGACTTACGTTAGCAACCGTCCAAAATAAATTTCGAAGAAGTTTCAACTCTCCAACAATTGTACAGGTAAACAGTGAATACATTTAATATAACTACGATTTGTCTTAATTTTTCAACTATTTGTTCTAGATGGGAAGAAACAGTAAACCAGGAGGCACACGACGGGAAAAATTGCTACAAATTTCGGAATCCGTTTATAATAACTTTGTGGAGAGTATTGATAAGGGTGATATTATTTACCTTGATTTGGACGTTCAAGATGAACTTTTGCAAACATTGGAATACATTTAGAAAAGTTTAAAGCATCCCGGCATTGGGTCTGGAATTTTAAAAAAGCATATAGAATAGTTTCAAGAAAAATAAATAAAATTTATTACGCGATCATATGGTACAGATTCCGAAAAGCTAAATGAAATCGCTTCAACATTTGTTAGCCATGCAAAGATCTCATAAAACAAGTCGGAGAAGATAATACATTCAATGCCGATGAAAGTAAGAAAACTTACAACCTAGAGCTTCATTCTGGTCGCACACGTTAGCTGTGCAGGGTTCAAAAAAGAAGTGTTACAGCAGTTGTGCAGTCAATATCACCAACAACGCATATGATTATCGCCCACAATATCAGCTTCTGGAAAACTTCTTTCCCCCTCTATTTATTGTCATGAAAGAACAAGTGGTAAGCTTCGGTCCGCGTCCTTCAACACAGTCTTTGTTTCAACCGTGGAATGTTTATGTTAGGGCTTCAACGTCGGGAAAATTAACAAAAGAACTGTTTAATGAATGGCTCACCCGTGTGTATGTGCCAAATGTAGGGCGGCTGAGAGCGATATTCTTGGACTCTTGGACTGGTCATTGTCCGGCTACATTGCAAAAAGGAGTAACTACTATTCAAGCAAACATGTTGAAATATTGACGATACCGAAAAAAACTACGGCTGTGATACAACCACTAGATGTATATGGTTTCCGCATATGGAAAAAATTTTGTAAAACTTTCCGATCTTGTGCTACTGTTTGGTTATGATATTGTGTTGCATGAACGCAATGAAAAAATGTTATCAAACTACAGTCCTTATTCACAACCAACTTTCGGCACCAAAGTATCACGATGTATTTGCTTATGCTTGGTATAAAGCGGATACATTGATCAAAAAATCAAACTCAGTTCAGATAATCGATAGTTTGCTTTTAGACAACAGGATTTTATACATCCTGCTAGGTGTTCCATATGCGGTAGCCAGGCCATCATACGATGTGCGTGGAATGCCCAGCAAAAGAAGTCCTATGTTTTAGACATTTCTTTGAAGAATTTCATCACCATACAGAATAATTATTCAGTAGCCAGTATTTCACTACATAATAGACATGACCAAAAGATGTAAGTGTTATCTATAAACATTTCCTATATATCCTATACTTTATGACTAATCAGCTAATCACATATAAATTATTTTGATGTACTTATCAATATTTGTATTGCTTAAAATGTTAAAAATATGATATATTTGTTATCGCTTAATAAAATCGATTAATTATAAGATATAACTTTGGTCTAAAATACTAACCTTTTCCTCTTTTTCACAACAGCCAGTGATTAAATCAAATTAAAGAATTGAATATTACCATATGTCTTCTACATATTTCAGAAATCAATACTCTTACTGTTATTATCAAACAAAACAATGTGTTATCTAATCAATATAATACCGCAGAGATATACAGTAGGAATTTCATTAACTTTGCATGTGGTTTTTACATATTCTCAAATTTCATATTTTAAGTTGAGATTAAGGTCATTTCTTATTTAATGGTATTCAATAATATATATATCTATATATAATAACATAGTACATGAAGTTCTGTTAGATATAACCAAGGATATGGTATTATTTACTTTGGAACACCCTGTATATTGTAACACCTATACAGTTTTAAATAGAATTAAAAGTCACACAGATTATATCTTCGCTTTTCTTTGTATTGTTACAAAAACACCAGCAGTGTAAGCGCAGAGCTTAATGGAACGCCCTGTATATATGATAGTCACATATTTTGAAAGAGCTTGATGTATGCTGCAACTATTGCATTTACACCTATCTTGTATCTTTCTTTTTACTGGAGTTGTATGGAAAAATTGAAAATCTGTTAATTTTCGATGGAATCAGTTTTTCCCTTAAAAGTGGATGTCCGCACAAAAAAAAAATTGCGTATTGCACACCTATATATGTTCTATATATTCTCAAAGTTTCAATTTTGTTTGAATTTCCGGGTTCGGGATCTTCCCTTGTAAGTAAAATTAACTTCTAGTTGTACCCTTCTGATGCCACAATAGAGTTTTGTTCTAACATATTTTTTTTTTACCTTCAAAGTTAGGGATCTGTAATCCTCTGCAGAATAGAGTAATAGAGGGAATTACCAATTGCTACGCCACTGTGCCGAACTATTGCTCTCAAACCGCTACAAACGCGGAACTGTAAAGAGCGGTAGAGGAGAGAGATCGTGTTGGGTACGCAAAGCGCGGGCAAATGCAAACTTATAACTTAAATTATAATGCGGTATGTGAGGATTTACGATCTATTTAAGTTTACGTACCTACTTTCGAACGGAGACGCCGCCGCCCGTAAAGTTTTAAATAATAAACGCCGTTTGATAAGGGAACTCGGGCATACTTGGGGAAATACTTGAGGAGTTTTCCATCAACTGGAGCGAATTAAGTTTTAATCATAGTTGCAGATGTTTACTGGGATATATTTAAATAAACACGAGCCGTAAAACGTGAACTCAAGGAGCTGTAGATTGCGTCGCTGTGAATGGTATAGATTTCACAAATGTTTCTTGCGAATTTGTAAACATTTACGTATGTATATGAATGTTTACTTGTATCAAGACTGTCCGCCTCAATTGCCTCAAATATCAGATTCTTTCACATCAATTTCACTGTTTGAATTACAGTCTTGATTACCAATTCACTAATTATTTCTTGAACGTTAAAACTGAGATTTTCGGTCAAAACATTGCAATCAATAGATGCATAATTTTTCGAGGCTTACACCACGTAATACAGGAAGAAGCTGGGCTAGTGGAATTTCGTCTTCCTCATCGAAATCCTTTTTTTGCTGGTTATTTCCCAAGAATCCTGCTTTTGCAAAACATTTTGAAATTGTAGCTGACGAAACGCCTTTTCAAGCTGCTGATATCCAAATTAAAGCGCTGGTTAAATTAATACTTTTTTTCTGCATCTTTAAAAGAACTTTTAAGGTTTGCGAATCTTAGAAGCCTTCTGATTAGAAATTGTCTATAGTTCATCTTAAACTTATGTATAATCCCTTGATCCAACGGCTGACAATGGGAAGTGGTGTTTGAAGGCAGGAAAACAATGTTCACATTTTCTAGTGTCACTTTTGGATGGGACGTGGCGTTATCCAGAAATAATAAGACTTTTCTATTTTCTTTTCTCATTTTTTCGTCAAATTTTTTAGCCAGGAAGCCATAATCTCTGTTGCTATCCAAGCTTTTTTATTAGATACCCATTCTAGGGCAGTTTGTCGATCTGAGATCCTTTAAAGCATCGAGTGTTTTTTTCTTTTCCCGATGATTAATGGGGTTTCTTTGTCATCTTCCATATTTGCACAAAATAAAATTGTCAATCTTTGTTTTGCAGTTTTTTTACCGGCACATTTATCGTTTTGTTGGGCATTGCAAGATAAAAAGTCCGGTTTCGTCAGCATTGTACACATTTTTCGGTGAATTGTACTTTGTTGAGGCTTCAGCACTGTTCAAGTCAACATCAGCCGACTCACCACAAATTGTTTTAAAGGCTATATTGCGTCTTTTACAATTTTTTTCTAGCCATCCATTTGAAGCTTGAAAACTCATCAGTTTTACATTTTCGACTACTTCCAAAGTTTTTTCTTTTATTAAAAGCCCAGATGGCTTTACAGAACCAATTGTAAACTACTTCGTCAATCGGCGAAACTTCGGTTTTGGGAAACTTTCTCTTCTGCTCTAAATTGGAACCTTCTTCAAAGCGCTTCTTTAAGTCGGATTTGTTTTTTATAATTTCATTAACTTGTGTTCTTCTAACACCAAACCTTTCAGCTAACTTTCTATCACTGGTATTGAATTTTTCGCTTTCCACAATAATATCAATTTTGTCTTTAAGAGACAACCGTTTTCTTTTTAGCGTCATGATGGCCGTTACAAAAGTACAGTCGAAGTGAATCGACCGAATAGTTACAAACAACTAAATACAAACATACAAACATACATACCTATTATGTACATAATTCCTCCAAATCTTAGAAATTTGTAAGAATAACCATTCTTAAATACATATGTACATATATATTTAGAATGATAGAATGATATAATGCAGACAGCTACTTTTATATTACGTTCTATTCATTCTGTTTTCTAGGAAAAACAACAAACTTTATTCGCATTAAGGATTAAATAAAAATGATAAGATTTGGCAATAAAACATATATTCTCTAGTTTTATTGTAGGCTTGTATTATCTAGTAATTTTAATAAAGCATCCTATATTGTCGTACTGATATGACTTCCAGACGATAGAATGAGGTTATATTTTCATATATATATATATATATATATATATATATATATATATATATATATATATATATATATATTTTGTTTTCTGTTTTTATTAATTTTGTAGGTTCTGCAGACTATTCTTGCTGTTTTCAATAAAATATTTTTAAATTTTTCCCAGGTTTCTTCTAAATTAAGCGTTTTCATTCTTGTTACGAGTTTTTCCATTTCTTCGTTTGTCTCTTAATTTGTAACTTCTTATAGATATTTTCATATTGCAATAAAATACAGCTTAATATTCAAAGCAAACAAAGTTGTTGAAACACGAAGAAGCTATAGAAATAAATTGGACTAATAAGTAAAAACTTATGGGCGCTTGTTATCTTTTCAATATCAACGTAAAGAAGAACAACAAAAGATTTACCAAGAACAACTTTAACTCCTTTTCCAATCGATAGGATCACCTTCCATTCACTCAAGAATGACACCGTGCTTCTGAATGTTGTATGTGTGACGTTATTAGAAACTTTTTGCATGGGTTTAAGTATCATATCCATTTCCGTATTTTATTGGGAAAGTTTAGTCAGTTATCGGAGGAACCGGTTTCGCCAAACACGACGATAAACAAACACTTCCGATCGTATATTGGATCGAAAAACTAACGCGCTTTTTTGGGGCTATCGCCGGGTCGGACAAAGAGCGAAACTTTTCAGAAAAATTGCCATTCCTACCAAATTGAAACGAATAAAGGTTTTCCTTATCGACACAAGCAGAGGCTTAATAATACATGAAAGCCGATGAAGTGGAGAAAGTTCTTCAGGGGGAATTTCAAATGACCTTCCCAAGGATTCGACGTGGCTACAAACAATCTGTATTACCTTGTTACTGTTAGCTATACAAATAGGCTAAAACTATGGAATTTCATATTTCATTTCCACATTCTCTATGTGTCCTTGTTTAAAAGCTTCAGTAAAATGATTTTAACGTCATTCTACGTCAAATAGTCCAACTACAGGAAAATTCTACACCTCACCATTATGTATTATGGTGAAATTTTAAGTACTGAAACTGGCTTAAATTAACTCTTAAACTTAATCAAAGAGAGAGATATTTTGGTAGATACTTCTAACATGATAGCAAACAATCAGTTGTAGCTTGTAACAAATCACGTAACATTTGGGACGAGCGAGAGATTACTCTGGCTACATCAGAGAGAGAGAAGTAGATCTGTGACGCTTTGAGACTAACAAAGGAACACCAGGAACCCGAAAATTCAGATTTCGATGAAACTCTGGGGACTGAAAGAGTATCTTGGTAAAAGAACAACAATTTTTTTACCAGTTAGATCGCTCAATTTCGGGGTACGGCCCCCTCAGAAAATTTGCGCGAGTTTTAAATTTTTCTAAATATTTTTGAAAGTATAACAGATATAAGGTTTTTTTAGAACATAACTTGAAGTATATTACATAGTCTCAAAGATTATGTAAATTATTTTCGGATAAAATATATACTGGAATATCTGGTACCCTCTCGCCTCCCGTATGCAGGGTGTTTGGTTCACCAACGTATATCTAAAAGGAGGTGGAAGGAGCTTATTTAACCAAAAAATACCACTATATAAAGTATCACGGTCCTAGAAAAAAGCCAACTTACAAGGGAACATCCCGAACCCGAAAATTTTAAGAAATTTGAAACTTTGAAACTACCCCTGAAGTTTAGTAGATTTTTGGGTTTCTTAAAATAACTCGGCAATGGCTGGAACAAATACATCACAACTATATATCAAGGTAATCGTCTCATCATCAACTCTATCACATATATGAAAATAGTAGCCTAGTTCCATTTAAAACAATTTATGATATATATCCAGACGAGGATATTATGGGAAGAAGTATGGTGTGGCTGTGGGTTGTCGGAAATATAGACTATTCAATACTTTCAACTGTTTTCGATCCTTTTGGAGCTAACGTGCGACCAGAGTGTAATTCTAGATTGAATCCACTTTCATCAGCGTTGAATGTGTTACTAGGGCCGGCTTTCGCAATATAGGTTTTTTTTGTATGAAATCCGACGAAATGCGATTTAACGGTAATTTTTCTGGAAACTACCCTGTATACTTTTTTAAAATTTCATAACGAATGTGGAGATGCTTTGAAATTTGTTAACTCTATGACTTCATTGGCTTCCAAAGCCCATTTACGGAGATGTAGGTCGTGAATTATAGCGGTCGCTTCGCTGTTAGTAATTTATAAAAAACGTATTCAGAAAATTCTTGTTCCTCCTTTTCGTTTTTGAAGCACGATAATTCTTGAATCATTGCTTTGGTAGTTCTTCTATTCTTAAAATTTTGTCCAAAAGCTCGCATAATGGTTCTATCAGTTCATCTATTCCAGATAAAACAAGTTCATTTGTGATCTCGTCTTCCCCTGGACACTTTTCTCTTTGAGCTTTTTTAATAATGCACTCCAGTTCTTCTCTAAAAAAAAGACAATTCTTCTGTTTGTTCTTCATTTCCTTGTAAATGTTTCGGTAGTATACCGTTGCGAACTCGACCATGTCCATTCTATCTGTGATTTCTGTCCCCTTTTTATCTTTCAACTTGATAGTCACCTGCTTTTTTTTCAGAGCCCCATGAAGATATATTGCTTCTTCTATAGTTTTTAACTTAAATTTTTCCAAATCTCGTTTTATTTCCTTTTTTTGTTCGTTTTCTCAGCTCTGCGTATTCTACTTTTTCTAATTCTGATTTATTTTTCTTTAATTTAAACTTTTCCCTTTTAAGTTTGGTGTAGCTTCTGAAAGTATGCTGGCTTTCTTGGGTTGAGTTTGTTTCAGAATTCGCGGTTGAGCTTCTAATGCTGCTTTCAATTGAGTTGTATTGTTCCTGGATTGTATTTTGCTTGAATTGGCTTTTGGCATCTATTATGCTTTTACATAAGTTCTCTTTATAACGTTCTTGGTTGACGTTGCTTATGTTCGGTGTCGTTTCCTTATATCTTCCTCTGTCTGTTTTCTTCGTACAGGCTATACTAGCTCTTATTAGTCTGTGATCCGTATTGAATTTGGATCTATTCACACAAAGCTGACCCTCAGGAGGGAACATCGAATCAAAAATGCAACAAGGACTTACAAGCTGGATCAAAGGCAGAAGTTATGTTAATTAATAAAAACAGTCGAAACAAAATTGAGTTTTAATCACCGGTCAATTTGACCGGGACGGCGGTTCGAGGTATGTATGAGGAATTCTCGGTGGTTCTAGTGTTATTCATTTGATTGATCGAGATTGCTCTTTACAAATAGAACAAGCGCTGGTAATCACGTTAACAATTACCTTAATCAAATATCCTACCACGCAATTACGCGATACAAATATGACATGACAATTTGCGTCGTCGTTTGATAGATCAACGTTTACGTCTGAGCGAGGGCACACCGCGTTTACGTGAGATAATCCTCGTAGCTTTCGCTTGCTTACCCATTGACATACTTTATCCGAGGACAAAAGAACACACGGAACGAACGTGTGCGAAGCGGTTGTAGATGGCGTTGCGACGACGTCGAAAAAAAAAGAGAACCAAGAACGACAATCGTTGTCGCATGCAACCGCTCGTAGTTAAGTAGGTAGCGGCAAACAACGACATAAAGGTACGGTGGGGGATTGGTCGTACAATAACCAGTCGACAAATTGCCTTGTGTATCTTCGCGACACTAACAAGATGTGTACGTCATTGCCGCGGTAATTTGCCCGTGGAAAACGTCTGTTTTGCGTTATTAGGAAGATGAAATAATTTCTGAAAATTGCTCCTATCTTTCATTTGGAAAAAATAAGCGTAATGTAAACGAATAGGGAGAAAAGCGGAAAGGAAATTTCTCGTATAAAATATTTCAGGGACGTAGATACCGCGTTCTGATGATTCTATTTGAACTATTCTATAAATAAAGCATGCTCTTAATTTACCGACGGAAACCAATTAGGCTAATTAAATTTGTGTACTTGGCATGTAAAACTAAGAATTGTTTGTCGAAATATTAGGATACATTTGCAGATAAAGTAACATCTAGGCTTAAAGAGTGAACGAATCACAGTTCGCGTGGTGTAGTGGTTATCACGCCTACCCAGCAAGCAGGTGATGTGGGATTCGATTCCTCGCCGTGAACAGTTTATTTTCAATAACTAATTACATCGGAAATTTCATAATTTATCGACGGAAGCCAAATATATTAATTAAAGCATGCCCTTATTATTTCTGTTTTTTGTACAAATTAACTACATTAAATTCTTTCTTGATTAGTATAGAAAGACTTACTCTTTCACATATAAGTAGGAGAAACGTTCATTAATTAACGAGACAAACTGCATTAGGGGAAAACTACTGAATATTATTAGATGAAACTTTCTGTGGGTCAAGTTGGCAACCTTGGGGACAAATTAAGTCAACTGTTTGAAAGAAATAAAAGCAAGTTCAGTGATAAGATTTTTGTTATCCAAAGGTGTGAAGTCGAACAAAATTTACTAGAGAATGTTGAAACAGTATGTTGAAAGTATTTAAGCCACGGGCACGTGTACAAGTGGATTGAACAGTTTAAATCGGGCAGAATTTGTCACCGATATTCATCGCTCCGGACGACCAGTTAAAGTGTCGACCGACGCGCTACAAAATCGCATAAATGACATTATTCACAATGACAGGCGTATAAAAATCGTGACAATAGCTGATTTGTGTGATGTTAGTGTTTGAACTGTGTACTCAATCATTCATGACAAGCTGAGTTATCGCAAAACGTGTTCGAGATGGGTTCTAAGACAGTTGACTCAAGGCCATAAAGACACCCGTGTTCACATTTGTTCTGAATGACTAGTCTGGGCAAACAGCGGTAACAGTCAGTGTAGTAGATATGTGGTGCGGAGTCGGCGATTATTTATTTCACGCGTTCACAGCGTCCGTACTAAATCGATGCTGTATGCGAGTAGTTCTGTGTATATGTAGGCTGTCCTAACTTATTTCGTAATTGTACGCTTATGCTTACTTTAAAAATGTCGCAGTTAAGTACGTGGCGAAAACGACCAATTGCAAACACAGTTAAAAACTTTATAGTGGACATGCCAGACTTAATTTTAGATGTCCAGTTTGTAAAATCCCTTTAATGTGTTGGTCCAGAAGCCATTGTCAACGTCACATCGAAAGCAAACTGCATTCTTCCGCAAAAAGTGGCATACGAGACTAAGAAAAATTTACATTTGATTTATGTGTTACTCTTATTTTATGTAATCTATCGTTTCGTTTACTAGACAAAAAGGCATTTGTCTCCTTCTGGAATACATATGCGGACTGTAAATTACCTAGTCGGACATCGGTACGAAATGTAGTGCCATTTGCTCGAGAACATATAGAAGAAAGAATGAAAACGGAATTGAAAGGTAAAAACTGTGGTTGTGTGTGGACGAAACAACAGATCGTCAAAAACTTTATGTGGTTAATGTAATGGTACGTACTATGGAACCACATCGACCATCATCCTCCTTCTTACTTGCTTCCAAAAGAGTTATAAATTGTACTGCCGATAGATTTTAAAGGTGGTGTTGAACTCATTGAACAAATTTGAAGTTTCAACTAAGCAACTTTTAATGTTTATGAGTGATGGTGCCGCAAACATGCGTTCTTTGGGCCGATCTCTTAAAGAACACAGTGGTAACTAGAGCAACGCAAACTGCGCTGAAAGCCAGTGGCTGACGCATAAAAGTTTACACAAAATAAACACGGCCGGGACAATTCGGTATTAGCATCAGTATAACTCCGACTCGAAAGCCGATCTGTTGTGTATGCATCTACGCTGTCGTATACTATATCGTAGTTCTACGTTTGTTTTGAAAATGTTTCCTACGTCGCGAAAACGACCAAAGTTGGACACAATAAGAGAATTTGTTGCAGAAATGCCTGGTTTAAAGTGTGATGGCGCTAAAATTCAATGTGTGGTGTGTAAAATAGATTTAATATGTTACGGCACGTAAATAGTGCAGGGCATGTTCCAAAAAAAATTCCACACGAGATTATGACAAATTAAAATTTAATTTATGTGTTACCTTTATTGCATGTAATTTACTATCTCAATTTCTAAGGAAGAAAGCATACGTCTCGTTTTGGAATGAATATTCGGACTTTAAGTTACCAAGTGAGGGAACATTACAGAGAGTTGTGTCGTCTGCTCGTGAGCATGTCGAGAAAAGAATTAAATCGGAGTTGCAAGATAAAAAACTGTGGTTATGTGTGGACGAAACAACAGATGGTAGAAAACATTCTGTGGTTAATGTAATGGTACGCACAATGGAACCACATCGACCGTTACCCTCAATCTTACTAGCTTCCAAACGAATACAACAATGCACTGCCGAAGCAATTTCAATGTTGGTGTTAAATACATTGGAATAGTTTGAACTTTCAACAAATCAACTGTTGATGTTTATGAGTGATGGTGCCGTAAACATACTTGCTGTAGGTCGATCTCTTAAAAACATTGTGCTAACTTGTTGCATATTACATGTAAAATTCATACTCTCAGTCTCGTAGCAGATAGTATCAGAAAATGTTATCCCGAGGTAGACGCTCTAATAGCACATACAAAAGCTGTGTTTGTAAAATCCCCAAAACGTATTCGGGAATTTCATAGACTATGTCCCGGTATTCCTGAACCTCCACAACATATTCTTACTCGTTGGGGAACATGGTTAGAGGCTGCATTTTATTATCTTAAATATTTTGAGAATATAAAGAACGTGATTTTAGAATTCGACCCAAAGGAAGCTGCGGCTGTCAAGGTAAGCCGCTTGAAATTTCAGGATAGACAAGTTAAAACAGATTTGGAAATTATTCAGAACAATTACGTGGGACTAGCGGATGCGATAGAAAAACTACAAACTCTTCGGTGTCGTTAGTGGAATCTTTGCAAATAGTGCAACATGTTCACGCACAGCTATGCGCGATAGAAAACGCAAGAAATGTTTGTGTTTTAGAAAGGTTTGAAAGTGTTTTAGATAAAGACTCTGATTTTGGCACATTAAGACAAATTTGTGAAGGTGCGTCAACAGAACCGTTAAGTTATCTGAAAGATTATTTTACTTACGCAAATATAACGTCACTAGATGTAGAACGTTTGTTTTCGGCATACAAAAACACTTTTTCTTCACGCCACACTCACTTTGCCGAAACAACTTTGGAAACATATCTAATGTTACAAATATTAAATAGACATTATCCACTTTGTGATTTCACGGAGGACTCTTATAACGATAAGTGTTTGAGCACGCATCACATTTAATTTATTTTGTGTAAACTTTTATGCGTCCGCCACTGGCTTTCAACGCAGTTGCCTTGCTCTATTTATAACTCTAAAATTATACGTGGTGGAAAGATTTTGTTTTTGGTTATGCCTTCAGTTAAAGACTATAAGAACTTTACTACCATTTTTACAACAGTTATTGAAAAAAAAATTAAAATTGTCGGCTAGTGTTATTAAGCCATAAAACTATACACTTGTTATTTTAAACGATATCTATTTTGTAAATTCTTTTATAACTTAGATAACTAAGTCTCTTTCTGATTTAGAAATTAAAATCTTCAATTTGATAAGCGCCAAAGAATTTGAAATCCTTAAAGATAGCATTTAAAGCCCTTAATCGGACATGGAAAGAAAATTAATTTGATTGAAACGGTTTTAAAACTACATTTTATCAAGTAATTTACCGCCAACAGGTTGCGAATTATACTTAACGGTCCTTGTTTTATTACAATACTTTCTTTCAGGGTTAAATGAGTTGATTTTAAAATTACGAAACTATACAATTTGCGTTTTCAAGCACTTTCACAATTTCAATTTGCATCAAAAACCCTTATTTTTGGTTCGTTTCACTTGGCAGTCGTAAATTTTCCGTGTAATAGAAACAGCGTCCGCCTCTAAAATAAAATAATACGTAGGTAATTTTCCAATTTCATTTTTTACAATTTCCCCGGTAAACTCAAGCAATAAAGGAATATCACGACATATTTCAATTTTCCACCGTTGCCATAGTATAACCTAGTAGAAATCGATGTTGGAACTATTACCGCAAATTGTTATTTAGCTCTTAGAATTACGAAATTACACAAAAGGAGAATGAATGACTTGAATTGTCGCATACATACATACATTGCTGTATCTAGATTACGACAACGAAGGTGTGCGCCCGAAAAATACGGGAAAAGAAGAAACACAAATCGAAATAGGTAATTTCCTCTTTCCTGATCGTAGGTATTAACGGTTAAACGATTGAATACGTTTCGGTGTAATACCAGCGTGAGGTACAATTAATTCCAAAAACCCCAATTAGTTTACAAACCTAAATTCCATATTTGCAATGCACACACAATTTGTTGTGTATATCTTTTTATATTAAGATGATATCATAAATAATACTTT
The DNA here is from genome assembly GCA_029619255.2 of Dynastes hyllus. Taxonomy (NCBI): domain Eukaryota; kingdom Metazoa; phylum Arthropoda; class Insecta; order Coleoptera; family Scarabaeidae; genus Dynastes; species Dynastes hyllus. The sequence continues at coordinate 1,505,014 of JAROYC020000015.1, forward strand.
ACTAATGTGCAAATGACACAAATCTTAAATTTATTGAAATGCTTCACTAGTGCTAGTCGTAGCACCTTCTGAGCCGTCAGTTCTGCATCTGCCGCTGGAATATCTTAGTGTTTAGGTTACTTTTCCTGTGTTAATGTATTCAATTACCGCATTTAGATTTTCTTCGGTAAACATAAATGCAATGCATCTAATCCGGAAGTTATATCCCTCGCCTCGCCTTTATTTCCCGGCAAGTGTATGACTAAATTTCTTTGAGGTGTTCGATGAAGACGACCTTTTTCGCTGCTCCACATGAAGCCATATTAACCCTTCAACATTTTGGGAGGATTTTGAATTCTGAGTTTCCCATTTTCTGGTGATCTTTCCGCTCTTTCTGAACGTTTTCTCAGAGTAAGCAGAACTACCCAGAGGCATAACAATAGCAGGGCTTGTTTAGCGAGAGGGTAATATGTGGTCATCTTCTTCATTTGTGCAATCGATGCAATAATCAGGAATAATTTCGTTTTCTTCGTCTTGATCATCTTGATTTTCTTGATAAAACTCAAACGCCGAATCAAAAACCAGTTTGAGCACTACGGCTACGGTCTGCTCTTTTGACAAAGAGCAGGGTGTGCGAAGCCATTTCCTTAACTGAAAAGAAATGTAGGAGGAAATTGATAAAACTACAATAAACAAATTTAACATAAAAATGTGCAACAAATTGCATATGCTCAGAAAATAATAACTCTAACGGAAGAACTTTGACTTTGCTATTCTGCTACCCAGGGTACGGATGTACCCCACGCTACTAATATACAAAGACAGAGTTTGACGTTAAAGTTGTTGCGAACGAGTAATAAATAAACATGGAATGGAGCCAAAGAGAAGATCGTGTTACTATAATTGCATTACATCGTTGCGGAGACTCACCAAGTAGAATTTTCAATCTGCTATAAAACTTGGAAATTACGGAAAGAAATACATTGAAAGATACAATGAAACTGGCAGTGTCGATGACAAGGAAAGATCCGGTCGTCCTCCGTTCGCACTCCGGCTTAAAGCTGTCAAGGCACGCATCAGACGAAATCCTCTCCGAAAACAGAAACTACTGTCGTTGCAGATGGGTGTGACTAAAAGCGCAATCAGAAATATCCTGAATGAAGACCTTAAGCTTCGTGCTTTCAGAGGAAAAAGCGGTCACTTTCTTAATGCACATCTGAAAGATTTAAGGCTTTAAAGATGCCGAGTCTTATTAAAGCGGTACGCTAATAGCAACCACCGCCGTATCTTATTCTCCGACGAGAAAATCTTCACTGTTGAAGATCAATTTAATCGGCAAAATGACCGGGTGTATGCCTCCAATAGTGAAGAAGCAGGTGTGGTCGCTGCCCATGTTCAAAGGGGTCATCATCCATCCCCAGTAATAGTTTGGTTATGGGTATCTTATTTCTGACCAACTGAAGTTCATTTCTGTGAAAAAGGAATGAAAACCAGTGCCCAAGTCTATCAAGAGACGGTCCTGGAAAATAGAGTAAAACCTTTAAGCCAGAGCTTATTCAATAACCAGGACTCTGCGCCTACTCACAAGGCCAAAAGCATTCAACATCGACTTTATCAGATATGAAGATTGGCCATCTTCTAGTCACGATCTTAATCCTGTGGATTATAAAATCTAGGAAGCATTGAAGGAGAAAGTCTGCGCTAAACGCCGTACAAATTTGGACTCGCTAAAAGTATCTGTTAAGAAGGCAGTGGCGGAGATAAATATGGAAATGGTGCGTAATGCGGTTGATGACTGGCCTCACAGATTAAGCACCTGTATTACGAAACGAGGGGATTATTTTGAATAATTTTTTAATATGTAAATTAGGACACTATATTGGTCTATTTCGTCAATAAAAGGTTCTTATTTTCTTTTCTGTTTTATTTAATATGGCGATAAAAGTCGCGACAGAACTTATTGACCGACTAAGTACTCGCACATTCACTGCCACACAAGAACTAACTCGCCATAATATGCAACTACTAAAGGTGCCAAACATGAAGCGCCACCTGGTAGAAAATGATCCAGGTTTTAAAAATCACTGGAATTGGTGTGTACTCCGGATAGCATTCCAGGATTAAACTGAAGGATATGCCGTCTAAACGAAATTTGGAATATATAGAATGATTGATATATGTAAGTGTAGTACAAGATAATCCTGTATATTTTTATATTTTTGACGTCTTCTTGATGGGCTAATTTCAACGACCCATGACACTTTTAACCTAACTGGTTGATTACTTGATTGTAAGCATTAAAACTATGAGCTTATTGAAACATTTTATTTGAGCTAGTGTTACTGTTTAACATGACCTAACCCACAGTAAAAGTACTGTCTAACTTACTCTAAAACTTGAGATGACATATTCCTTATTTCAGTTTGTATTTTCTCTTTGAGGTCATCAACCTTATTTTTATTACACACACCTTATTTTTAAAAGTGCACTGTAGAAAGAAGTCCAATTGTATGGCTGGTGATTTAGTTAGACACCTAATAGCTAATTGTCTATTGAAGTAGCGCCACGACATCGTAGAAAAAGAAAATTGGTTTTAAGAATCTTCATTACGTTTACTTTTGCATTTTTTGAAAAGGTGATAGTTTCTTAAAGAATTTTCGACCTTGACCACCTCGCAGATAATCTTTTGATCATTTAAGTTATAAGCAAAGGGTGGCCCGTGGTGTGCTGTATTTAAATTTCCCACCTTTCTTTTTATATTTAAGTTGGCAACCCTAATGTTTGACACGTGTCATCTGTAGTCACTGTAGTAATTAAAAATGAATCGCTACGCAAAAGAACAACGTATTGTTATTGTTAAAGCACATTACAAATTTGGCGAAAGTTTTGCGGAGGCTGTTCGTGGAATTATTGGTGTCCCTATTTCAGTTAATGAGTCCATTGTTCGAAGATTAATTAAAAAAATTGAGGAAACCGGTTCGGTTATGGACAAACAAACTCTATCGCGTCAATGAGAGTACCGATGAGAATCCAGGAACATCAACACGTCATCGTTCTCAACAATTGAACATTAGCAGAACCAGTTTGCAACGAATTCTCACTAAAGACCTTCACCTCCACCCTCACAAAGTTCAATTAACCCAGGAGCTCAAGTCACTGGGGTGATGGAAAATCAAACGGTGAATGACAACTTTTTTCTAAACATAATCTTTAGTGACGAAGCTCATTTTCACGTGGATGGTTTTGTTAATAAGCAGAATTGTCGGATTTGGGACAATGAAAATCCTCGTGCTACACTTGAAAAACCGATGCACGCACAAAGAGCCACTGTTTGGTGCGAATTATGGGCTAGAGGTATAATTGGACCGTTCTTTTAAAAATGAGTTTGGCCAAGCTGTAACTCTAAATGGAGTGCCATATCGTAAAATGATATCGAATTTTTTGTGGGATCAATTGGACGATACGGATCTCGAAAGAATATCGTTTCAACAGGATGGTGCCACATGCCATACAGCAAGAGAAACATCGATTTAAGACAACGTATTCTTGGTAGTCTAATTTCCTTGACTTGAGGCCATACGATTTTTTTCTCTGGGGTTTTGTAAAGTCTATGCTAACAAACCACAAACAATTCCTGAACTGAAAACAGAAAACCAACGCGCTTATTGCTGAAATTGAGCCAACTGACTTGGAAAAAGTCTTCGAATATTTAATCAAAAGGATCAGGGTATGCCAGCACAGCCGCGGTGACCATTTGGCCGACATTATATTCCATAATTAATCTCAACATGTATACTTTTTAAATCAATAAGAATTGCCCAATTAAATAATAATTTACTGTGTTTCATTTTAAAATTAAATCCAGCATACCCGATGAGCCACCCATTATAACACATAAGCATAATTAGGTCGTTGAAATTGGTCTCATCAAAAAGATTTCAAAAATATAAAAACATACAGAGTGTTTCATTAAAAAAAAACACTACTGCACTTACATAATTCATCTTGTATATTTTAAATTTCGTTTAGAAGGCGCAAGTTTTACCATAAAACTCTAAAATAACGTCAAAATTAGTTTTATTCCAAAAGTTCCATGGTGGATTCCTTACCAAACCTACCCAGATTAATTATGGCAACATCCAAGGTCTAGAGACTTTTCGTTCAATATTCTTTCCAATTTATAGCATAGTTGTTAAATTTAAGTTACAACATCAATCTCCTTTGAACGAAATTTTAGCTAAAAGCATTTAAAGACCTTCTAAATTCAGTGGCGATCAGATTTTTATTAAAAGAATTTCTAATAAAATTTTGCTGCCTTGAAAACTTAGATGAACTTATGAAACTTTGTGCGGAAGTTTGATCTGCTATATATTCAAAAAAACAATAGGTTTCATTCGAGTTATAGGTTCTGCAGGAGTGTTTCCACTTGAAATAGGTCACACTGTTTATTGTATCGTATACCGGGGTGACTATAGCCGCAAGAGGTGAAAATGGCCAATATTTAAAAAAAGTTTTAAAATGCATATTTTAAAAATGGCATGAGTTTAATTCACAAACAAAGAAAAAAATAAGTAATTTAGACTTTAAAATTTAAAATATAGGTGTGGACACCCATCCAACGCTTACCTTTCGTTTTTGACAAACGTTTAAGGAAATTGTAGAAAATTTGCTTAAAAATATATCTTAATAACTGTATTTTTCGTGATATAGGTTTTTCAAGTTAAAATCATTTCATGATTTTTTTAACTCATTATTTTTTTAACTCAATATAATACAACTACTTTATTTGATATTTTGTTTAAAACCTTTTTAATTAGTTATTGCTGTTATTTATCTATATTGTGGGTAAATGTAATTGAAAATACATTTTTATGAAGTATAATGTACATTTATTTTTTTAATTATTAGGGGCCTTAGTCACCCATTAGAAGTAGCTTACAATGACTCTCAGTGAAATTAAGTTACATGGCCACAGTGACCCCAAAATAAGGGGTGAATATGACCACCCACTTTTCTTTTTAAAAAGTACAAAAATTTTTTTTTGTGGTCTTCGAAACCCTGAAAAGGGATTGTGCTGGCGGCAGTAATGTGATAGGTTCCGTTGAGATGAAGTGCAAATTTTCTAGTGCTCCATTGTTGGGCCAGACAACTGGATAGAGGAGAAATTAAATATGAAGAAAATAAAAGAAAATGTGTTATTATTAGTATTATCATTAATCGTAAAAATTTTCAGTAGCTTTTCATCCTTTTTTTGCAATGTATAAACTTAATAGTTCCAAGTTGATTTTTGGTACCTGCCCGTTCATTTTCTTTTGAAATTGACCATAGTACTCTTCTGTATGTCACATATGTATGTAGAAACATGAATAAATTGAACTGTGTATGTGTAGCAGTGAGTACGTGAGAGCGAGTATTTGTGGCAAGCAGCGCCCGACGTAATGGAATTCGGTTTAGTCATCGGAGGTAAACAAGCTCTACCGGATCATTTTCAAACGGGATTTACTTCACGAAGGCTTCGTAACGTTGTGGCCAGCGAATGCAAAAAGGACCCCGTCTTGTTTTATTGACGTCGCTTTGGGTCACGCTCCATGGAATAAATTCGAAAGGCAACCCCTCAATTGTGATTTATTTTACGTCTTTCGCGTGCTTCCGAAGCTCCGGCCGATGATTTGAAACGGGTGGAAGAATAAAGCCGAGCGTACACATTTTCGGTGGCCACTAAGTAACTGTGTACATTTATATAATTTATGAGGTGCTAAAATGAACCTTTTGATTTAACATTCTGTACATTGTTGTTAGAGAAATGGGAGTATATAGATCTACTACATAGAATCGTACCTTTCGTGTCTAGCATTTTGTACACATTTATGACTAGATTTTTTGTGGTTTTGAAACACGGTTAATAAACTACATCCTAAACAATTCAACAATATTTTGACGAACCTCTGATCATCACAAATTCAAAGCATTTTTTATCTATAAAAATAAAAGAAACAATATCTTATTAGAACAATATTTTATGTTAATACTTTGAATTGTATATCTCCCAATGTTTAATTTTATTTTATGTGATCTGACTTTTGGAAAACCGTGTGGGTTTCTTGTGAATGGCAGGGAATAATTGCTTTATTTATCAACGCATATATTTGTCTTGTGTTTGTGTAGTACGTCACTCAAATGAAGTGGTACGTCACCCACCACTGTGGTTTATAGGCCGATGCAAACCTTCATTTTGCAGGAGTCTTCTCCTGTTCTGACGGTGCATAGCAGTGCCCTGGGCCATTACTAGAGTTTGTCAAAAAGGTGGTACCGGCAGTGGCGTACCGCATAAAAGTAGGTACGTAATATACAATATTAGTGAAGAATAATATTGTTACCTTTCCCTGCCGTCTTGATGTCCACTGTGGCAATTGGCAACCGCCCTGGTAAGCTGCGTAGAATTGCAACATGAGCAACGCTTCCATTGTCGATTCGTTCAGCAGTCGACGGTGTTGTATACTTCGAAAATGATCGTTCGACATCCAGTGAAGTAAGATTTGCAAATGTCAGATATTCCTTTTCCTCATCTGGGCACACTTGATTTTCAATTATAGACCGAACCTTTTGTAAATCGGGATTTTTCGTTAAAATTGCAGTTTTTGAGCAACATCGACTCCTATAGTGTTCGTCAAGTTTTCTAGAGCGGCTTGTAAATTGTTTATGCAATTTAATGCGCCTCGTGCAGATAAGTGACTGCTTTCTAATTGCTCAATAGTTTGTGCAACTTCAGAATAGTTCATGGAAATTTCATCTATTTGTTGTTGAACGTCCGAATTGGAAAAAAGCTGCTGACTATCTCGAACTGCTGCAGAATCATTTGAATCAAGTTTCAAGATGACATTTTTCACTTGTGAAAAATATTTCTGATAGTAAGATACTGCCTGGAGCCATGTTCCCCATCGCGTTATTACAGGCTGAGGTGGTGATGGTAATTTCGGACACAATTGTTTGAATACACGGATGTGTTTGGGAGATTTGATGAACACTTTTTTTGGTAGATGCCATTAACTTATCCACCATCGGATTCGGAGGTATGTTATGTGAAGAAGAATCAGAAAGCATATTTTCAACATCCTACCAACTCTCAGCATTTTTGCGGCTCCGTCAGTAACGAACATTGCGACTTGGGTTCCTGTGATACAAAATTCTCTCAACGAATCTATTATTATCTTGACAACGGTTTCTGCATTAGTTTTCTGAATCCTTTTACTGGATAACAACAATGAAGCTGGTGGATCATCACGTTCTAAAGGACGCGCTACAACATGAATGACGCTGTGTTTCTGAGCATCAGTTGTTTCATCCACACATAGGCAGATTTTCTTATTTCTCAACTCGTCTTTTATACATTCCTTTACTGTACCTTGCACACGGGCAAATTGTATCGTAATTGCATAGATGTTGGCAGCTTCCATGAGGGAACATACTTAGCCCAAAAAGGACGGAAGTGTTCATTAGATACTAGATGTTGTGGGATGTTACACACACTTAACATAAAAATAAAATCATATAAGAATTGCCAGTATGGAATACCGTTTCTTAAATTCAATACACGACGTTTACTTTTACAATGTTTTCTACATTCAAACCTATTGTGCAATAAATATGCGGACTTCTATATTCTAATCCAGGGAAATGCCTGAGATATTTATTCACATTCGAAGGGAACGTTACACCCTTTGGGCATCCCATCTCCACGTACTTATTTGGCGTGCAGTGTGCAACGTACTGTCGCTTTGAACTCTCTTGCGGTACTGTCGAGATCGACTACGAGTTGAAAATTACCCATACCCACGCCGCTACCGCTACACTACTGCCATCCGGTACCACCTTTTTAACAAACTCTAGCCATTACCAACGATATACGCAAGGGCTGCGCGCTCTGACGTCAGCAGGATGTGGCGTATTGTGACATAGGTCATATAAACGCGTTTACACACTGAGACCATCTCTGCGTTTTGAATTGCCTTATCCAAATTATACTGGTTTTATTTAAAAAAATACTGTGTAGTGATATTTCCGTACTTTGCTGGTGATACCTGCAATGTTTTTCTAGTGTTGTATAAGCGATAAAACCTTTTCTGAAAGGATAAAGCGAGGTAACCTAATCTAACATGGCCTCGGTTATTATTAAACAAGTTTATTTTTAACAAGATAAAGTTAAATACAAATAAAACTTTACTTGGTAATTTATACAAAAGTGTTTATACGGGTAGCACCATTTAACGACTTCCTAGAAAGAACATAATTCAAAAAAACTATTCCACAGTATAAACAAAACAAATCAACAAATGAGAAAAAGATCAAGGAAAGCAGCGATAATCAATTAAAGAAATAAATAGCGAGATCAGGGCTGTAGGGAACGTATTCCAGGGTCTCAAAGCCTAACCTGTTGATAGTTTCTATGATGTTATGGGCCGCGTGCGGACGAGCGTTGTCTTGCAACAACAAAACTTTCTTTGAGAGTAGACCACGGCGTTTGTTTCGAATCGCTGGTTTCAGCTTATTCGCCAACAATCACTGTACCTCGCACTTTATGGTAGTCCCTCTATCCAAGTAGTCGTCCAGTATAGGGCCTTTTTCGTCCCAAAACAAGGCTAGCATCACCTTTCCAGCCGATGGCGAGGTCTTGAATTTTTTCGTGCTAGGGGATCCTGGGTGTTTCCGTTCCATACTCTGGCGTTTCGATTCGGGCTCGTAGTGATGAACCCACGTTTCATCAACGGTCACTATTCTGCTTAAAAATGCGTCGCCTTCCGCGTTGAAGCGATCCAGTAAGCGTTGGCAGATGTCCAAACGTTTGGTTTTGTTTTCTGCGGTAAGCATTCGTGGTACCCATCGCGCACACACTTTACGAAATTTGAGTTCATCGCGGATAATTTGATAGGCAGAACCGTGACTGATGTTTATAGAAGATACAACCTCACTTATGGTAACTCGCTTATTTGCTGTAACCATTTATCGAGCTTGCTGAATGTTGTCGTCGATGGTCGAGGTTGACGGCCAGCTCCCTCTTTTTGTGTTACGCTCGTGCGACCACTTTGAAACATTTCGATCCACAAAAAACGCTTTTACGAGACAAAGCACTGTTCCCGTATTGTGACAAATGTCGCCGGTGAATTTCAACACCTTTCACACCCTCTGATCACAAACATCGGATCACTGCTCGTTGTTCCTCTTTGGTGCAAACTAATAGCGGAGCTAACATGCTGTTATAGCTAGGAGACAAATGACGCGATCGTGATTAAATTCCGCACACATGACCACAGAGGCGCTAACTCAATGCGTGCGCAAGCGGCCGCCACTGCGATAACCTTCAAAGCTTGTTATGGTGAAAGTGTAGATAATATTTGACTTACCCTCGTAAATATAAATTTCTCTTATCAGTAGTCTCTAAGATAGGTACAATAAGCTGTTGAACTATGGAAGTAGTTTTCTCTTTTCTATCTCGGAAATTATGGTTTCCTTTTTCTTAATCATAATTATTATTGTTCTTTAATATTGTTTTTATGACTTATTCAATACTATACGATATTATGCCCCTTAGTTTAACAAAAGCATACAAAATACATCATTCATACGTAACTCTAGCCCATCATAATAAATCCAATCTAAATACGATCGAAATAAATTCCATCCATTTCGCTCCATTACGCTTGGAAATACGAAGCGTTCGACGCCCTTCCAGAAGTCTCGCTTCTTTCGCAAGACGATAACGAAAACGGGGAAAATCAAAAATTCCACCGTAAAGATTTTTTAAGTACCGCCAAACTCCCGTCACCCGATCTCCGATTCCTTCTCGCATAATGCGTCGTATATGCCTCAATTCTCCCGCTTTTTCTTCGAATATCACAAGCCAAAACTTCTTTCTCGCGTCCTCTGATTTATGCGGAACATTTGAGTGAGCAGAAAAGATTGATCCCAGTCATTCCTCCATTTTCGGGAATATAATCTCTTTTGCCTATTCAGTGGCGCCCTCTTCCTCGCCTCTTCCTTCATCCATTTCGACTCGACATCTCATCCTTGACGTATAGATGGCGCACGCGTCGAATAGGATGATCGCGAGCGATGAGTGAGATATCCATTTCGTATTCGCATTATTGACTTATTACTTTTATTTTTTCGGTCGGTTCCGGTCGATTACTATGCCTAAATCGATTCTGGAATTGTTCTTGGAATTGAGGTAAACTTGTAAATATTTCCAGGTTCCTAGCTGATATGAAACCGAATTTCAAATTAAACAATGTTTGGGTAAATATCGTTTTGTACACCTAAAAAAAATTGAAGCCGCTGGAACGCTTACACCATGCTTAGATTCATGTAGTCAAAAGACCATTGTATAGTCTTCCGTCGCTAGCAATTAACAATTCAGGAAAAATAAAGCAGAACAGAATAAATAACTTACTCAAAGTCATTAGTGATTTTTGTGAAATACTTTTGTTTTACCTTTGTTATGATTGGAAACTAGAGGATGGCCTTTAAATCAACAATCAAATTAAGGAATATCCGAGCAAATGAAATTCGATATGATAGCAACAATTTTAGATTGAAAGCAGAGGGGAAGAATAAACCAGTTCAAAACGCAGAGACGGTCTCAACATGTAAACGCATTTATGGCCTACTTCAAAATACGTCACAGCCTGCTGACGTCAAAGCTGTTTAGCCCTGTATTCGCGGTACTAACGATATTTCTGAGATGATAAGAGCTGAAAAAAAGACGTTTTCACTTCCGGACGCCAGAGTAGCGTTGTACACGCGATTTCATTACAGGGCGGGGCTCGAGGTATTGTGAATGACGCTATTTGCAGTCTAATGGTGGTCTTGGATGATGCAGTTTCCGGCCCTAACAGTTTTTTGAAGTGTAACGGTCCTTTTTGGTGATGTAATTTTCGGCTGCTCAGAAAACTGCTCTAAGCAGGCGAATGCTTAACTTGGAAGGATCATGTGCCCCTTGCTTTAAGTCTTTAGGATCTACTCCCTCCTACTAGAACTAGGTCTAAGACCCGAGCTCGTTTATCACAGGTATATGACCTAATCCTTGGTTATTCTAAGTTTGGCCTTAGATGACCCGATAAACGAATGGGTTGAAAGGTTATGAATGATTTGATCTAGGGTGATATCATTTCAACATCTAGGGATATCTTATCAGCTCTGCAGGTGACTCAACTTTTTGAAGGAATTTTCACCACCCTGGCGAGGAGTGGGTTGACACAAGTGCTGATCTTTCGCCATCCCCTTGATATTATCGGTTAAGCCTGATATGTTGAGATCGGCCTGAAGCTGTAAATAAAAAAAGTTTCAGATAAAAGTTATTTGTTCTTTCATAGACAGTAACATACTTATTAAAAAAAGGGTTTTCATTTGAAAAAGGTAACTGAACACTAAAAGGGTTTGATAATACCAAAAAATTAAACGTGGACCCTCAATATATTTTCCCCCCTTCATAATAACTTTTTTATCCCTTTTTTTTCGATTAAATAAATGGTTTCAATTATCGTCTCAAGAAAAATGAACATGTATATATATATATATAAATAATATATATATATATATATATATATATATATATATATATATATATGTATACCCGTTTGTAATGACATTTCCCTCTTGCGGGTAAAAATGTTTCTTTCCAAGTTAAGTCCAGACAACGACGATCGTAGGGTAACACGAACAAATCCACTCGACTGTTTATTTCCCTAATCTTGTAAATCGTTAAAATTAATCTAAAACAAACAACAGGGTAAATGGAAAGGTATTTCAAACATCATTTCATAAATTAAATCTTTGTCCGAATGTTATTATGTATATCGTTAGTGTATTTCGTCATATTTATGTTGTTAGTCAGAATTTACGCCATAGATCTGCCTTCTTGTCGGCTAGTTGCGTCACTGCGTTCATTCTCGTATGCTATTTCCATAAATAACTTCATTTAAATGAAATGATCAAAACTTTATTTTTTGGGTTAAATTATCAAAATTTGCTGTGGAATGAAACAATCGCCATCTTTCGCGATTACAAATAAAAGAAAGATAAGCGAAGAAAAAATTTTTAATCAATCTCGATTCAGCTTTCGTCGAATCAAATTGTGTTTACTTGGCTACGATACCAATTTAAAATGTTCCACAGTAAGATTGTATTTATTCAAAGAAAACAAAAGTGGTGAAGACTGGAGCAGGCAGATTCCTGTAGAAGTTATTATAAACAGAGCGTTTATAGGAGGGTCACGCTATATATTTTGAGATACAGGAAAACTACAAGTTTTTTTACGAAAATGATTTTATTTATATTCAAAATAATCTCCTCCCACAATGCACTTTTGTAACCGAAATTTCCACAGCGTAAAAGCGTAAGCCAGTCATCTCTTGGAATGCTTTCAAAAATAAATGAATTGCTTCATCTTCATCCTCCGTCGTGAAACGTCGACCACGTAAATGTTTCTTTAGGTTGAGAACAACCAGAAATCACACATGACCAAATCAGGCGAATAGGGTGGATGTTCAATGACTTTACCTTATTTTCACGTAAAAATTCAACTGTCTGCTGTGCAGTGTGTAGCGATGCATTGTCGTGATGCAACATTAACCCGCGAATGCTGGCTGACTCAAGAACTGCAGGTAAATATTTTGTGGTGTACCAGTTTGCTGTGACTGTACATTGATTTTCCAGCTTCATTGCTTTTACTAATCCGGTACTACGGAAGAAAACTGCGTACATAACTTTCTTGACAGCCCTTTGCCTTTTGGCCATTTTTTGGTGTTGGTGCATCTTATGGATCCACCGCGGCTCTCCCGGCGGGTAGGAATATCGTAAAATGGGATGAAGTTCATCACCTGTTACTATTTTGATAGAATGCGATGTCCACCATTATTTAACATTTCCCAAAGTTTCCGGGGCGACAATAATCACGTTTGGTCATCGAAAATCCGCAGTGTTCCTGACTCCAGACATCAACAGCGCTTCAGCCTGAATATCTGGCTAGGCATTTTAGGACACCAGTTATTTTAATAGGTTTAACAGGTCCTGCATACCTTAACTTTCTGGTTAAACTTTTGGAAGATGTCCCTCTAAATCGGAGATTGAATGTTTGGTTTATGCAAGATGGGGCACCGCCGCATTTTACGCTTGTTGTTAGGGAGCACCTGAACGAAACATTTCATAGGAGATGGATAGGTCGAGGTCCCATTCCATTGGGGCCCGCTAGGTCTCCCGACCTAAATCCTTAGATTTTGTATTTGGGGTTACTTGAAAAGTTTAATGCGAAACACCAGTAAATAATCTTGCCGAGTTGCAATAGCGAATTGAACAATGTTGTCAAACAATTCAACAAAACCGAGCTTTTTGGAAAGTGGAGTTCCTTCTTTAAAAAAATGTACATCCTGTGTTGAAATGGAAAAAGGGCATCTCGAACATCTGTGATTATCGTGTTCTGTAGCGTTAAACGCTAAAAAATGCAAAAAATAAAAAAAGGACAATTGCACTTATCTCGAAAACGGTTGTTTTCCGGACCCATGTTCATTTGGGCTTTTTTACTAGTTTTTGATCGTAATATATGCCCCTTAAATATTTAAACATTTTTTTTAACACCCTGTATACGAGGGCAATTCATAAAGTAAGTTCCCTCTCCGCCTAGTGCGCAGAGGAGTGGGGATATCTGCGCGATCGCAGCGCTGCGGTGTAGTCTGGTTCAATATGAATCTAGCAGTGCTAGTGAGAGAATCGTTCGGACACTCTTTCGTGCTATTTTGGTCGTTTAAAATGGCTTCTGCAATTGAAAATCCCGCCGACTGTGAACTGCGTGCTGTTGTCCGATTTCTGTGTGCAAAGAACATGAAGGCTGCTGAAATTCAGCGTGAACCTTGTTCCGGTTATGGTGAAAATGTCATGAGTGACAGTGTGGTTAGAAGATGGTGCCGCACGTTTCGAGAAGGACGATCTAATGTCCATGATGAAGAACGGAGTGGAAGACCAACTGTTATGACGCGCGAACTTTTGGGTAATGTCGAAGGGAAGATTCGTGAAAGTCGGCGATTCACAATCACAGAACTTGGCTTGAATCACAACTTTCTGAGAGCGATGAAGAGCTGCAGGACAGTGTTACAGCATGGCTTAATTCACAGGTGGCAGAGTTCTATAAAGAGGGCATTAAAAAACTGGTTCATCGCCATGACAGGTATCTCAATCTCAATGGCAAGTTGTATATAATGACAACCTCTTCATGTATTGGTATTTTTTTAACAACCAAACAAAATTTACTTTACGAATCAACATCGTATATGTACCATTTTCAATCGCTACAAATAATTATTCTACTACAGTAGATCAGGATAGCGACAGCGAAACATTTCACGCCAGCTGAAGTTTCTCTTCAGAACATGTTTATTCTCGTATACGTAACACGGATATATGTTTGCCGAACGTGTGAGGAAAGCTGTGCAGCACACACTCCAGCAACCACGACCATTGTCAAGTACGTAGGATACTGTAGAGTTAGATCGCGTCATACTCTGAAGGAAATCCCGTACAAAGCAAACAATAGCGTCGCGACATTGCATAGCCGACTTAGGAAAAGCGGTATTAACAATTCTTCAACAGGATTATCCTTCATCTCAAACTTAAATATATTTGTTCCCGTATAGCGGGTCTGTAGTATTAATAAATCCCCTGAACAGGGATTTATATTTTTGAAATCAAAACCTTTTCTTATTGCTAGTAATTTTTTTTGGTAGTGCATCTTACTTCGTAGTTAATAGGGCCACATAACCGAGTTTTATATAGTCTTCATGCATGGTGCAATATCGAGACACATACGGGGATGATATGATAAATACTTGTGTTAACAAAGACAACGCAATTTCTTTGCATTTAGTATCTTTATTTCTCGACATAATCTCCTTGTAGCCCTATACACTTAGCTCTTGCGATGTTCCAACCATTTTAAGCCTTTGAAATAATAGGACTTGTCGAAGTCTGCAAAATAGACCACTGTTTTGGCAATGACTTCCTCATTTGACGTGAACCGCTTTCCGCCAACCGTTTTTCAAGTTTGTAAAAGAAAGAAGTCACAGAGTGCCAAATCTGGCGAATATGGTAAATGTGGCACCAATTCGTATCATAAATTAACTAATTTTGCTGTCGCAATTGCCGATGAGTGGGCCGGGGCTTTATCATGATTAGAGTTGCCCACTAGCGCCAACGGGCAGTGGCGGAGATTCAATACAACCCCCAGTATAACTGCGAGCCTCAACCAGATCTGTAGTGTATACATGCACGCTGCCCTAAATACTATTTCGTAGTTCTACGTTTGTTTTAAAAATGTTGCCTACGTCGCGAAAATGACCAATGTCGGACAAAGTTACAGAACTTACAGCAGAAATGCCTGACCTAAATTATGATGGCGTTAAAATTCAATGTGTAGTTTACAATATCCCTTTAACGTGTTGGTGCAAAAGGGATTGTCTACGTCACGTAAATAGTAAACAGCATTCTTCAAAAAAAAATCGCACACGACACTATGACAAATTTAAATTTAATTTATGTGTTACCTTTATTGCATGTAATCTACCGTTTAATTTACTAGACAAGGAAGTATATGTTTTCTTTTGGAATAAATATTCTGACTGCAAATTACCAAGTCGGGCATCGTTACAAAGAATTGTGCCATCTGCTCGTGAACATGTTGAAAAAGAATTAAATCGGAGTTGAAAGATAAAAACTGGGGTTATGTGGACGAAACAACAGATCGTAAAAAATTCTGTGGTTAATGTAATGGTACGTACAATGGAACCACATCAATCGTCAATTTCAATTCTATTAGCTTCCAGACGAGTACAACAATGTACTGCCGAAGTAATTTCAAAGTTAGTGTTAAATACATTGGAAAAGTTTGAATTTTCAACAAACCAACTGTTGATGTTTATGAGTGATGATGCCGCAAACATGCTTTCCGTAGGCCGGCTTCTTTAAAACATTGTGCTAACTTGTTACATATTACGTGTAAAATCTGGGTGCTTTCAATCATGTGGCAGATAATTAGAAAATGTTATCCTGAGGTGGACGCTTTAATAGCGCATACAAAAGCAGTGTTTGTCAAACCCCAAAACGTATTCGTAAATTTCACAGACTGTGCCCCCGTATGCCTGAGCCACCAGAACCTATTCTTACACGTTGGGGACATGGCTACAGTACGCGTTTTATTATCATAAAATTTTCTTGAGAATATTAAGAACGTGGTTTTACAATTGATCCAGCAGTTACGGCTATCAAGGAAAGCCAGTCGAAATTTCAAGATAATCAGGTTAAAACGGATTTAAAAACTATTCGGAACAATTACTTTGGACTAGTGGAGGCAATAGAAAAATTACAAAATCCTTCGGTGTCGTTAGTGGAATCTCTGTAAATAGTGCAACATGTTCACGCACAGCTATACGCGGTAGAAGACGTAAAAATGTTTGTGTTTTAGAAAGGTTTGAAAGTGTTTTAGAGAAAGATTCTGATTTTGACACATTAAGACAAATTTGTGAAGATGCGTCAACAGAACCGTTAAGTTGTTCAAAGATTATTTTAATTACGCAAATATAACGTCACTAGATGTAGAACGTTCGTTTTCTGCATATAAACACACTTTTTCCTCACGCCGCACTCGGTTTGCCGAAACAACTGTGGAAACATATTTAATGTTGCAGATATTTAACAGACATCATTCACTTTGTGATTTCACGATAATATCGTTACAGATGATGAAACATCTACAAAGCAGCAACCTACCCAATCACGAAGTTTTGCTAAACAAATGATTACCTCTTTCTTCAGCCGTACTGGTTACATTTGCTCTGTTCTTCTAGAGAATAGGAAAACAGTAAATGCAGAATGATGTACCACCATTTGCTTGCCAACATTGTTGTCAAAAGTGCAGAAAAAGCAAACTGTGTTACACTATGACAACGCTTCTGCACTCTGCCAAGTTGACAACGGAGGTTCTGCTGGAATAAATTTAATATCACATCCACCTTATAGCCCAGATCTAGCTCCGAGTAATTTCTTTCTCTTTCCAACTATTAAGAAGAAATTACGCGGAATCCATTTTTTAACAGCACAGGAAGCTGTTAATGCATTTGTAGAGCATGTTAGTGCAAATGTAAAGGAGAGTGCCTTGAAAAAGAATAAATATTGTTCGTTTTTATATTTTTTGTTCTTATCCTGTATTCAGGAACATACAGTGTGCCCCTCGTATATATGTATTTATACCGGGTAACTAACAAAGACGCTCCAAGCCATAGCTCCATTATTTATTATCCGATTTTAAAAAACGAAATATCAAGTGAAATGGTTAAAGAAATACTATCAATTGACGTAATCAAAATATTATTAGGAAAGTTTCGACATGTCAGTTTTTGTTTTAAATGGCAACGTATACAATACCGTTCATGGATGTTCGGGCAAGCTGACAAATTATATTAACTGTTTAGGAAAAAATTTTAAAATTATATAATATACATTTCTGTGAGGAATTATTAAAACTAACCTTTTCCGGAAGCCTTTTACCAATTTCCAGGTAGTATTTGTTCATTATAAGACCGTTATCATAAAATATATAATTATGTTGGAAATCCCCAATAATTACAGTGACAATAAAGCTTTATAATAATCCCTAGGAGGGTTAGCTAATTCACTCGTGTTACCGGAAAATATTCGTATACCCTTTATAAAGTATTATAACATTTGTAAACGTAGTAGTTCTGAAGAGACTGTTATTGTGGAAGTATCTGTAGTTGTGCAAGTGAAAAATAAAATAATTTCGGTTTGACTGCTTAAAATGCTTCGTGGAAGGCCGCTAGCTGTTTCAAAACGATCTGCTATTGTTACCTTGTATCAGGAAGGGTACGCAGAAAGACAGATTGCGGATAAATTAAAAATAAAAAAATCTACAGTACATGATACTATAATTCGATTCAAGACAACCGGTGACGTGCAAGATCGTAATTGGCCAGGACCGTCAAGAAAAACGACTGCTGCGGAAGATTTAATACGAATAAAAATAATTAGTGTCGTTAATAGAAGACTAACAGCATCAGAAATTGCTACAGAATTCAATAATGAGCGAGATTCCAAAGTTTCTCTGAGTTCTGTGAAACGTCGGCTGAAAGAGGCTGGGTTGCGTGGGCGAGTGATTTGTCGAAAACCGTTACTCCGAAGAGGAAATAGGCTGAAACGACCGAAATGGGTACAAGCTCATAGAGATTGGGACAGTGGACGATTTTAAAAACGTTTTGTGGACTGTTTTTGGAAATAGACGGAGAGTTTTCGTACGCAGATCAAGAGGGGAAAGAATGTTACGGGAGTGTATAGTTCCTACGGTGAAGCATGGAGGCGGATCGGCAATGGTTTGGGGTTGTTTTTCCTTAAACGGAGCAGGGGACTTGCTCAAAATTGAGGGCATAATGAAAAAAGAAGAATATCGAAAAATCCTGGAGGAAAATGCCATACCGTCAGCAGTCCGATTAATTGATCGTGTATTTGAATTTATGCAGGACAATGACCCCAAACGTAAATCTAAATTGTGCACAGATTATCTGCAGCAAGAAGAAATGAAAGAACCCTAAAAATTATTGAATAGCCGCCACAGTCCCCCGATCTGAACTCGATAGAATTGGTATGGGAAGAATTAGACCGATGTGTTAGGAAACAATGTCCAAAATCGAAGGAACATTTGTGAATCATTGCCCAGGAGGTATGGACAAGCTTGCCCAATGAAACATTAACAAAATTAGTGAATCGGATGCCGAGAATAGTGGCAGCAGTCCTAAATGCAAAAGGTGGATTTTTCGATGAAAATCGGATTTAAATTATTTGTATTACATTAACTTTTGCTTTTTAATAAATTTGTGTTTGAAAATATGTAATATCATGTAAGTAAGTATTAAATACGTGGCCATTTAATACTTCTCTTATTTTCTTTGACTTCTGTACATTTTTTTGCTTGTCCGAACTTCCATGAACGGTAGTGAACGTCAACCAACCACTGCTTAAGAAAAATAATTCTGGCATGGCTGGTGTTGATTTAACTGAGAAATCAGTAAACAACAGTCGTGCAGGAATAAGAGGCAAGAAGTGGTGGTAGTGTTTCTACGACAAATTCATGAAAGCTTCATCAAATTTGTGTACAACCGGAAGTAATAGGAGTCTAAAAATAAATTGTTATAATACAGCGGGCCCGTTTATTGCCAGCCACACATTTTCTGACCTAGACTAAGATACTCACTGCGAAAAATTTTAATGGACGGGTTTTCTGGAAACCCCTGTATTAACTAACCTTAAAATTAGATACGTATGCGGGAAACCAAAACCCACTTCAATTATACCTGCTTGCTAGGAGACCTAACAAACATTGTAGGGCTACTTACTCATTCGTGCAATGATAATAGTCAATACCATTATGCTAAAGGCTGAATTCGAACCCAGGGCTCACATATATGATACCCTATGTCCAATTCAAGGTCCAAATTACCGGCAACTTCGGTGAAACAAGAGAGTCGAAGACGTTTATTTTTACTGCTAATGAATGCAACATCGCCGTAGTAGGTACTCTTATAAGTTCATAAATACGCATAACGTCTCCGGATCGTCTCTTTTGAAATAGCTAGGAATATTAATTCCCGCATCTGGTAGGTAGAATTTAGGAATTCCCTTACTGACTATATTGTCGTTAGTTTGAATCTTAAATGCATTCTTTTTCTATTGAATTTAGCAAGGAATTACATATCTACATTCCTGAGAGATTCGAATTGCTGAAAATCGTATCGAAGGTATTTGGAACAGGTTTCAACAAGAAGGTATATTAATAGAACACGATATATACGAGAGTCAGTCAAAAATTACTTACACTTTTAGTTCTACAACTGTATTAAACAAAGATCGGTGTACAACAGATACATTATTTTTCGATATAGTCTCCAGCTTTAGCAATGCACTTGGTCCAGCGAGCCACAAGCTTCCGTATGCCTTCCTGGTAGAAGGTTTTCGGTTGGTCGAAGCCACTTCCTTGTACCGCAGAACGTCTGCAGGCCTGAGGCAAATCGACGACCTCTGAAAGCTCCCTTCAGCAGTCCAAAGAGATGAAAGTCTGAGGGAGCGAGATCAGAGCTGTAGGGAGGGTGTTCCAGCGTCTCAAACCCCAACCTTTTGATACTTTCTATGGTATTATGAGCCGTGTGCGGACGGGTGTTGTCTTGCAACAACAAAACTTTCTTTGAGAGTAGACCACGGCGTTTGTTTCGAATTGCTGGTTTTTATCCCACATCTTCTAACAAATCACCACTGTACCTCGCACTATTTATGGTAGTCCCCCTGTCCAAGTAGTCGTCCAGTATAGGGCCTTTTTCGTCGATTCGATTTTAATGATTTAAATGAAGTCAAAATACCCGGTCCCACTCAAAACCCTCTTCTTTTGCTGGAACAAGATTCAAATCATGTACAGTGCTCCATTTTTCTATATCCGGTAACCGGTTAGGAAATTGATGATATCATCACCAGTCTTAAGAAAAGTACATCGCTGGACGTTTCAGGGCTATCGTCAGACATTATAACACTTTTGAAATGTGACATCGCAGAAGCAGTAGCTCGCTGTTTTAACAAGTGTATGTTATGAGGAGTCTTTCTGAACGAATTGAAATCGGCAATGATAGTGCTCGTTTACAAAGAAGGAGATAAAATAGATTTAAACAACTATACTCGCCAAAATGTTTGAATATGGTATTAAACATCGAATAGTAAGTTTCTTTGTAAAAATTGACATCTACTGCAAGGAACAACATGGATACCGTTTGGGAAGATCCACGATTACAGCGGCTACTGAAATAATACAAGCAATAACAACTGATTTCGACAGGAAAGATGATGTTATACTAACCAGTTACGATGTTTCAAAAGCTTTCGATTACGTTAAGGTATAAATTAAGTTACTATGGAATTAGAGGACCTACACTCAAGCTAATAGAGTCCTATTTGATGCAAAGAAGGCAAGTAGCTGTGTGGCAAAATACGGAATCGAAGGTACGTCCAGTTCACAATGGTGTCCTTCAAAGATCAGTTTTGGTGCCAATATTGTTCTTGATATATCCCAATGACTTACCATGTAATATACAATGCGATGAAATGTGTTTATATGCTGATGATACCATGCTATTAACCAGAGGAAATATGCATGGAGATCTGCAGAAGAAATCTGAATTAGCGTTAATAGAAGCAGACGAATGGTTTAAAAGTAACACCTTTTGTTTGAACAAAACAAAAACATAAACACTGTTACTATCTACGAAAGACTTACCTGAGAAAGAAAGTGTTTGCTTCCTTGTTATACACATTTCTAACAAACTGGACTACAAGGTACATATTGAGGTCACGTCAAAAAAGTTGGTCACCGCGATCTATGCTGTGGGGAGGATGATGGCGGTAGCAGCATACTGAGTAACGCGCGGTCTCAGGGTAGCTTCCATCAATCTTAAATGACAGGAATTTTTAAAATTTCCGATGGATACGATCTAGATTGAGAAGGTCACAAGTATATAAGGGATACCAAATTAGAGCGGCATACTCCAGTTTACTGAGTACAAAGGCAGTATAACGACTTTAATAGAGAAGGATTATTGAAGCATTTAGAGACACTTGCATCACGAAACCCAGAGATTTCATGGCTTCAGATACCAGATATTGTTAATGAGCTTTAAATGTGAGAGTGGTATCGAAGTGTACACCTAAATCCTTAAACTCAAGGTTACGTAACAAATTGGTACCTCTGATTTGGTAGGACAATAAGTACGGTGAACAAGAACGCGAGTAGGTAAGTACACAGCATTTATCAACATTTAACTTGAGCCTAAAAAGCTCACACCATTCTACTAACATATCAAGACCATTTTGCAGTTTCCTCGTGTCATCAACGGAAGATATTTCCGAGAAGATTTGAATATCGTCTGCGTGCTGTGTGGAAGCGTCAATTTTCAAAAGCAGGTCATTAATATAAAGCACAAACAGTAACGGTTCCAGATTTGATCCCTGGGGGACGCCAGATGAAAGAACAAAGTTACGAGAGCAATATCCGTTATAAGTTACATAACACTTTCTCTGTTTCAAGTAGGATTCGAGGAGACTTATCGCCGAAGGAAGAAAACCGAAGGAGCTCAGCCTCACTGACAACATTTCATGATTGATGATGTCAAAACCCTTAGACAGGTCTGTATTAATCACATCAACTTGACCACGTCTATCCGACTTCACTAATAAATTTGGGACGTACTCGCCAAATTCGTAACTGTAGACTTCGGGGATAAAGCCATATTGATTTGAGGTAATAAAAGAGCGAGTGGTATCATAAATGGTAAAACACATAATACCTCCTCATAAAATTTAGCAAAATTGAATATTATAGAAATGGGTCTGTAATTAAATAGAAGTTCGCGATTACCCTTTTTGTGCACTGGGACAATTTTGGCCATTTTCCAACTTTCAGGAAAAGTACAAGATGAAATTGAAAAATTGATAATGATTTTTAGAGGAAATGCAAGAATAAATCTACGTATCAAAAAACTGGGTAACGTATCATCACCTGCGGTACATTTGTTGGGAAAAGTAGCCGTTAGTGCAACAAGTTCATCTTCGCTAACCAGTGGAGAGGAGTAAGGTAGGTGATTGTAATCAGAATGACACCAAGAGACGCTATCCTCTGAGTTATACACTGAAGAAAGCACATCAGCGAAAGCATTAACAATATCATCGGGATCAGTAAAATCATTTTCACGGTCGCCACATAGTTCAAGCCTGGTATCCTTGTGAAACGCCTTTTAGCATGAAGAAACTGTTATATTTTACCAAGTTTTTTTTTTCTACTTCAGGTCGAGAATTTATGGCTCCTACTGCGTATAAAGCGATAAGGCATTTCTGTTTTCTCTGCAATTCCTTTGTATCAAAACATTCCTACATTCAACAGACGGTCTTCACAAAATAAATAAGTACAACGCCTTCTATTAAGCTTTACTTTCTCTTCTATAACCCGAAAACTGGAAACCGCAAAAGACACAAAGCGCAGTCGAAAGTTATTTCTTTAAACCTTGTTGGGTAGCAAAATTCGCTGGAAATTTTCTAAATTAATTAAATTGCTTTCATTCGCTCCAATAACTTATGGTTTAGCCTCGCAATCTCCACCGGGCCTCGGCATTACAAGTCACCGACTCGAAAGAAATCTAATTATTTTTGAATGTAACTGACAATTTTGTGATAAAGTAGTCTAGCGCAGATGTTGAGGATAATTTCATAATAATCTAATTTTGTACGAAGCGGTTTTTTTTGTCTGCAAGTAAAACCTGAAAACCTGCATCACTTATACATTTAACTGACAGTAGATTGAATGTTAAATCTGCAACAATATATATACTACGATATACAGGAATACTCGCTCACATATCGCAACTTGCCAACACGGCTTTGTGAAGGGACGCTCGACAGTAACAAACCTGGCCTGTTTCACACAATTTATAAGCGAAACTTTAGATGACCAGGACAAGTTGACGTTATTTTTACCGACTTCTCGCATGCATTTGATACTCTCAGTCATGAATTATTTCTATATAAACTGGACTCGTTTGGTTTAGCTCCCAACTTCTCCTTGTTAATTAAATCTTACTTGGTAAAAAGAACTAACTATGTATTTTATAATGGATTTAATTCGTTTGAATTTGTATCTAGCAGCGGTATCTCACAAGGATCCAATCTTGGTCCATTGATGTTCATTCTATACATAAACGACCTCTAACATCCTTATTCCTGCCATGTCCTCGCTTATGCCGACGATGTTAAACTGTTTTGTAATATTAACTGCCAACAAGATATCAAGAGTCTTCAGACGAGCATTAATATACTGATCGAGTGGTCAAAACTAATACACTGACATTAAATTCTAGTAAATGTAATTTTATGTGCTTCACGAGAAAACAAATCCATATATCTCCACTTATCAAATCAACGATATTTCCATCGACAAGATTACCAATCTTAAAAGATTCAGGTGTCACTTTTGATCCAACTTTATCGTTTAACATACATATTGAACAAATTGTTCATCTGCCTCTAAATGATGGGGTTTTCTTATGAGAACGTCCAAATACTTCAATGACGCACTAGTGCTAAAATCCCTTTATTTTGCATTTGTACTCGAAATTGGAGTATGCCTCTATTGTTTGGTATCCTTTCTATATGTCCCATCAAAACTCCAATTGAACGTGTTCAGCGTCGATTCCTCAAATTCTTGTCGTTCAAAGTTAATGGCGAATATCCGCCTTGGCATACTTCTTACAACACCCTTCTCGAATCGCATCAATTTCGTTCATTGTCATCCCGTCGTGATTACCATAGCGCCCGATTTTTACACAAATTATTAAATGATAGGATCGACTGTGCTGCAGCTGGTCTCCCACATAGGATTCAACGTACCTCGAATAGCATCTCGTTATGCTCCAACCTTACTATGCCGACACCGAGGACCAATCTTCGTTTGCGGTCGCCAATCTATCACATGATCAGGAATGCTGAGAAGATATTTAGTGATATTTGAGAGTTGGCGCCATGATACACGAAACATAATAGTTTTTTGTATAGTTATGTCATGTTTTTAAATCAATATGTATTGTGTTCACAATGTGTATATTTGTCCTGTAATTGGGTTTACCTGTTGGACAATAAACATTATTATTATTATTATTATTATTATTATTAATTAAAACTTCAATGTTTATCTTAACTCCTTCCATAATTGATACTTTAATCTTACCTTTTTTACTACCACATATTGTCGCCCCCTTGGCGATTTTAATAGAAATTAGTGCAAAATCTTGAATATTTGTCAATATTTCTCAAATTTTTTGCTTAACAAGTGATTAGTTGCTCCAGAGTGGATGTTGTCAATGCCACAAACGTTACTTCCTCTTTCTCCTTTTCTTCGGCAATATTTGCATTTGACGTGCTCTTGTTTTCTATTCTTACTCCACCTCTACCTCTTCCTCGTGTTCTACCTCCGTAGTTACCCCTAATTCATTTTATTTTAGGGCATGAATATGCTAAATGGGTTTCAGGATTACAAACAATAAATCTTCTATTAAATTTCGCAGTAAATGAACATTCATCAACATTCTTCTCTTTCTTCTCATTTTTCTCACTTTTCATCTTCAATTCCATATCCATAATATGCCAGATATTTAACATATTCTTCCGTAATGATTCCTGTTCCTTCTAGGTCTCATACTAAGCTATCAAATGCAAGGAAGTGATCTTGCAAGTCAGTATTCTCTTCACATTTTAAGGTTAGTAGTTTTCGGCGATAATATAATTTAGACAGTGTACTCTTCCTTTGGAAAACGTTTGATAAACATTTCATCATTCCAAAGGCAGATTTCGCGTCTTTAACATACTCTATATATTGGTCTGAGAGACACCGAAGCATTAAGGATTTGGCTTTTGCATCTCGTCTCTCGAACTCCTTCAACAAATTTTCATTTAAACGTGTTACATTCGTTTCTTGCAGTACAAGGTCTTTAACTCCTTTCTCATCTAGTAGACATTCAACACGGAACCTCCAATTAGAGAAATTGTTTGTTTTTGAAGCGAGCTAAGGTAGGTGCACATCAGCACCAGTAGCCATTATTAACCTTAAATAATATAACACTCTCAAGTTCTTAAACACGTGTTCTCTGGGTATGCTCTGAACCCATAACCTGTTGATTTTCTTACTTCTTAATTAGGATTTTTTGTTAATTACACTGACGTTTTAGCACACCATTTTATTCTCTCTGACAACTTGACAACAAAATCAACTATTTTAATTAATTAAATTCAATATTATTTAATTTCGTAAATAAGCTTTTAATGTAAAATAACACATTGTCGGCGTTATTGAGCGTATGAATGCTTTCCACCAATATCAATGCTTCCAACTTACTCACCAACAGTATTGATATAAAACACCCCTATGATTTTAGCATTCTTTCCACAGAAAATCCCATTCTTTTAATTCCAACGTCTCATTTCCATAACCTTTGAAATCGCAGAATTTCGTTTTGCATCGCAACACCTTCTTTTCCCTCTTTTTGTCTCCCCTCATGAACCTAAAAAGGAAAACGTAGAAGGAAACTTTTCCGACGGCATCCGAAATGTATGACTTTCCTTTCATCTTTTAATTAAAAGCGCCTGTGGGAAAAAAGAATTACTTTACTCGATTACCGGTTGACGAAAGGCGAGAGAGGACCCGGAGGAAAACAAATCCGAAAAGAGGTCTATTGTTTCTGTATAAAATTAATTAAAATAATCAAGCCGTGCCCGGAGATTACGTGGAACGAATGAATCGAACATCGAATCCGGAAAATCCGGCCCGGAAAACGAGGAAAACGGAGCGCCGGAGTAAGTAGATGGCCTACTAGAATAGTGTAGAGGTTGAAATGTGATTTTCTCTTTTTTTTTCTCTTCAGAATTTCCTATTAGTGTGTGTGTTATTCAAGGGAAATTAAATTAAATTTCCAACTTCAACAAATACAATTGTGTAATGTTATTGAATGTTGTACTTTCGCGTTCTTCAACTTCAACATTTAAAAATTCTGGGAAGTTGTACGTGCGCAATGTAATAAGGTCCATTATACGCAATAGAATCTTATTACATGATAGAAAGAAAATTAAAATAGCTATTTCAACTTAGGCAGTCAATAATTCACCGCTCACAATTCACCAAAAGGAAAATTTACCGTCCACAATTCACCACGAACAGATCGCCGCACAATAACTATAAGGAAAGCTATTTTTCTTATTTCTTTTATGAACATAGCCAATTCACTTTTTCTACGTACACTTACGTGTATTTTTATGATGGTCTACGAGGTGTGGCAATTATATAACCGAACTGGAGCTACTATCGGCAAAAAGCGAGCACGCCACGGCAAGTTTGAACATGTCTGTAGTTGTAGATGCTTCACCCACCCTGAGCTCGTTGGGCACGGTTGTACGTCGCTCAATCCCGCTGTAGCAATCGTCCATTCAAGTCCTTACGCTAGCGTCGTGTCGGAAAAATGCAGAGTGTTCAGATCGAGCAACGAATTAACCTCAAGTCTTGTGAAACACGAGGTTCTAACCAACCCTCGTGAACGAGTGAGAAGACGAAGACCCGATTTGTGGAAGAGCAAATCCTAGATGCTCCACCAAAACAATGCGCTCATTCCGCCTTGTCTGTGAAAGCGTTCTTTGCGAAATCCGGTATCACCGTGTTGGATCACCCATCGTACTCACCCGACCTGGCCCCCTGTGACTTTTTTTATTTCCTAAAGTAACATCTGAGCTGAAGGGGACAAGATTTAACAGTGTGGAAGCGGTGAAAGCGAAAGCGATGGAGGTTCTCAACAAGCTGACAGAAACGGACTTCGGAAGCGTTGTAGGGATCGGCAAGGAGAGTACATACATTGAAGGGGACACACTTTGTAATGTAATTGGTGAGCAATAAAATGTTTTGTAGCACCAGTCCGGTTATTTAATTGCCACACCTCGTATACTATGGACTTTAAAAAATTTACAGGGTGAGTCATCTTCGCGGACTCGGAAAATTGTGTCTCTGTGAATAGAAATTTTTCAAAAAGACCTTCTTTTTTTGTTATGAAATCCGATTTGGAGCAGAGTATAAAATTATATTGAAATCGACAGATTGTCTTAAGTTTGCAGCTATCAAGAATTGTATTTTGTTTTAATGAAACATGAACGTTAAATACTGAGGCAAGAAATAATAAAATAACAATTGTCCTCAAATTAAGAGTCTCAGAGACTGTTATTTCTGAAGAAGTGCACATTAGATAGATATGATTTCTGGTACCCAGATTAGGCGTAAAAGGACCTAACACACAGGCGTTTAAAAGATTCCAAATTACCAATGAGATGCCCATAATATTGCCTTAAGTTAGTAGAACATATTTCTATTAAAAAGTCGTTCTCCTTTAAAATGGAGCGCCCTGTACACTATTTTAGTTTCCAATTTTTCACCAAATTCTGGAGAACAATTTACTGACATCTATTGTAAGTATTTATGACAACAAATAAATACTTAACATAATGTAATCCCTAACACAATGAAAATAGACTTTGAATAATAATCTCTTTATTGCATAATTTTTATTGTAATTATTAATAGCTATCTAGTGATTTTTCAATCTACAATGAATGCTCGAAATTATTTCTAAAAGCTGCATTTTTCTTAGTACTCTAACTGTTGTATCTCGGAATGCTTAAAATTGACTTAAAATTTCGAATCTCCAGTTAAGAATGGCAATATCAGTATGTTTTGTTTATTATTGTCATTGTAACCAAACAATACTAACACCAGAAAGCACTTGGACATCCAAATGCAGGAGTCGTGTTGAATTTTCAATACCTGTTTTAGGTCTTGAGCTCGCTACTTATCGACCACTCTGTATAAACAGAAATACTTTTATAAGATGACACCGATGACACTATTCTCTTGGTTTCCGGATTGGAACCGCATCGTTGTCGTAGTTTTAGCCGACGTTTCGTCCACACTCATATGTGACATCTTCAGGGCTGTAACTGCCCCGGGTGGAACTTATTCATTCCGGAGGGTTTATAAAGACTTGTTTCGGGTCAATGAAGCGGAAATGTTATGCGTCGATGAAGAGGGAAAGTTATGCGTTAATGAAGCGGAAGTGTTATACGTCGATGAAGAGGGAAAGTTATGCGTCCATGAAGCGGGAATGTTATGCGTTAATGAAGCGGAAATGTTATGAGTCGATGAAGCGGAAAGCCGATGAAACCTACGGACCAAACTCTAGATAGTTGATGATGTTTGTTACATTATCTAAAAATGTTAACCTTCTACCATTTCCACAGTAGGCACAATTCTACAATTCCAGAAGATTGAGACACCTATACATACACAAAAGGTCTATTGAGTATGGAGCATATAACCGGAAAGGAAAGGACAGTAGAACCTTTAATTACTCTTAATACAGAATGCATAAATATTATAAATGTATTGTAAATATGTTGTGATATGTTATAGTTGGAAAATTTCATGGAAATTAAATTAAATATTCATATTCAAAATATGTCAATTAATTTTCGATCTTTACATATTCTTCAATCTAGGTTGAAACGTTGGGAAAAGAATTTCAGTATTCAAGGATATACTAATCTCAGAAAGAACCAATTTCACACCAGAAAGTTTAAAACATACCATTCCAGCAACAGTTATTTTCGCTTTTCTTTTTCAAATATAGCAACCACTTGACTTTAATTTCTACTGTCAATCCGTTAAAACTAAGTGCGTTCTTGCGAACGAAGGTTAACAGTGAATACAATGAATAACCATAACTCATCCCTGCAGTGGTCCTAAGCACCAACAACAAAATAGTGAGGCAAAACAAACTACGAGGGACATTCAGTAATTAAATCAAAAAAATAAATAAATAAAACTGTCTTTAAAACCCCCCTTCTTAAATCCCCCCCTTTTCCCCCCGTTCGATTTTTTATCTGTTCCCGGTTTCCCCTCAAAGAGGTTTTTCGCGGCAAAGTTCGAAGATAACGAAACGGTCAAACAAGCTGTACGCAAGTGGCTCGGACACCAAGGTCAAGAATTCTTAAGCACTGGAATTAGAAAGCTCACAAAGCGATGAGAGAAGTGCCTAAATGTTGGTGGAGACTACATTGAAAGGTAGTGTAAATTTCATTGAGTAAATTATTTTTTTTCCAGTAATTTGTCTCGTTAATAATTGCTGAACGTCCCTCGTACTTTTGGAGCAATTATTCTTCTTACAACTTATTCAACTGCAAAATCATAAAATGTTTTGTAGGCTTAACATTTCCCAAAGAACTCAATAATATTGTGTACAATATTATTCGCATTAATCTCTATCGTGAAAATACGAGGGATGATCGTAAAATAAGGTTCCCAAAGCCCTACAGCTGCAATAAGACGTGTTAGGCGAAATCTGACAACATTGGCGTGTGCAGCAACTCTCCCACTCTATATACGTACCATTCCCGTCTCGCTACGCGGCTCAGTGTTGGCTAAGCAGCCGTCCGAGATGGAACTGGTGTGAAATTCGCGCTGTGATACGTTTTTTAAAAGCGAAAGGGGTTTCACCTATAGACATTCATCGTCAATTAACCGAAGTTAATGGAGAAAAGTGTATAGCTATTCAACACGTCCGCAAATTGTGTAAGGAAATCACTGGAGGTTGGGCGGAAATTTACCATGAAGAGCGGAGCGGAAGACCATCAGTTTCAGAGGAAATCGTTGAAAAGGTCGAGAGCATACTGCTTGAAGATCGGAGGGTCACCATTCGTCAACTCGCTCATCGGATTCCTGAGATTTCCAACACCACAATTGAAAAGATTTTGACTGGCGGCAGAATTTTACGACATGGAGATACAGAAGTTGGAGCCCCGTCTGCAAAAATGCTTGGATAGAAATGGCGATAATGTCGAAAAATAGCTCAAGTTTTTACCTTTAAAACGATGTGTAATGTTAAGGAAATAAAGAATGGTTAAAAATGGTTTCCTGAAAGAGAAATTACCCTAATAGCAAAACCAAGACAATCTTTCTCCCACCAGTATTGTAATCGACATGAAACAAAAACTTGATGCCATATATACAATATTCAAAGCAACTAAAAGTCAAGAAGTAGAACAAGTATACAAAAAATTAAAAAAGGAGTACAGATCAGAAATTCAAAAAGCGAAAAACACAGCAGTAACTAACATCATAGAGTCCTCAAGTAACAAAAATAAAACTATTTGGGATATAATAAGGCTAGAAACAAATTTAGAAACCAAGACTAAATACAAAGAGAATCACGGTTTGAGGGCGGATGATTTTAACGACTTCTTCGCTTCGGTTGGTGATGATATGTCAGCCAATTTACCAGGTCCTAGCCAGAAGCCACACCATCTCTTGGAGCAGAACTCAAAACGTATGCAGAACTCAATTTTTCTGTATCCGACAACCACACAGGAGATCAGCGATATTATTTCTCGCCTTAAAGAGAGTAGGTCACTCGATGTTTACGGTCTATCGTCAAATATAGTCAAGCTGCTTAAAACTGACATCGCAGAAACTGTTGCTAACTCATTCAACGAGTGTATGCCAAAAGGGATCTACCCAAACGAATTAAAACTGACAAAGATAGTACCCGTATACAGAAAACAAGACGAAAGAGATTTATGCAACTATCGGCCTATCGCGCTGGTACCTATATTCTCCAAAATATTCGAAACAGCGATTAAAAATCGTATAGTAAGATTCTTCACAAAGAACAACGTTTACTGCAAAGAACCCAAACCCTATTACTATCTACTAAAACATTACCTGATAAGAAATGTATCTGCTTCCTTGGCCTACACATTTCTAATAAACTGGACTACAAAGTGCATATTGACGTCACCTCAAGCAAGTTGTCCACTGCAACATATGCTATTAGAAGGATCATGGGGGTAGCAGCATATGACGCAGCAAGAACAGCATATTTTGCTTTATTTCACAGCAAAGCTACGTATAGTATTCTAATATGACAACGTTAATGCCTATGATAGGTCATGACAGAAAATAAATTATTATTATTATTATTATTATTATTATTATTATTATTATTAAATTTAATACTACTCTACTTTGGCATAAAATATCCAAATATTTTGTGACAAACAAAGCTATCATCCGCGAATATGATTATGCCCCATTTTCGAGAGTAAACGTCATAAAACTCCTAACTTCTTTACTTTCAGTTACAAAAAGAAAAATCCAATTATAGCGGAGACCTTTCTTTGCCGTACATTCAAAGCCTAATTAAAAAGGAAAAAAGAGAACGACTACTACTTACTATGGCCGAGAATTAACATTATTATATCATGACGACTTTACTAAACCGTTTCTGCGAGAAGCAGCAGGAAACGTTAAGGCGGGACGTTGAAAGACTTCCGGAAATAATGGAAGAGGTCGGACGCTGCTGTGTTCTTTTTTCTCTTCTTTGCGTAGCAGGCGTCGTCCTCGTCGGCGTTGAAGAGAAAGGAAAATTACGCAACGACACCCGCGTTCATTTTTATTATTATTATTACGGTCTTGATGCCGTTGTAAGGAGGCTGTTCATATTCAACGTGATGAGGACTTTGTTGTTGTCGTCGTAGCGTGTTAAGGGTCGAGAAGCAGGGCTCTAAACGTACGAAGAGGGCACGAATTGAGGATAAATAGCGCAAAATAAATGAATGGCTGAAGAGAAGCAAGGCGCGAGCACTCGAATGACATGGAAACAGATTCACATTTTTTTCTCTCCTCTCCTTGTTACAGGCGATAATATCGTCTCCCTGAGAGACGCTAGAGTACTTATAGGTGTATTGTAGTATGTACGTGTTTGTTCCTTCTATTGATAATAATAATAATAATAATAATAATAATAGTAATAATAATAATAATAATAATAATAATAATAATAATAATAGTAATAATAATAATAATAATAATAATAATAATAATAATATGTTTTATTAAGCAGAAAAAAATTCATCATATGCGTATATACATAAAACGCTAAATATCACTATACTATACATTCACTCTGCTTAAAGGGATCAGCGATCCTCTTCCTTCTGATTCATCAACTACAAGAAAGTAGCGACATAAGTGCAGAACATACATCACTATATTACATAAGTTCATCAGTATAAATAAGCAAAAAAACAAAATCATATCATGTTTGCAACAATGTAAATTGATAAGGTGTAACCCCAGTCAATATATGTAGAAACCTTATAACATACAATAGTCCCAATAATGATAGCAAGGACTGTGGGGTACTATGGTAAACACAATATTCACGGCACACTCTGCACCACATAAATTATTAAATAACTCGGGAAGGCATTTTCTAAGACACGTGGGTCACCATCATCAAGCCAAGTACCGATTGATGTGAAAAAAACAAATTTAAATCTACGAACCCTTAGCATCCCCTTCTGTTCAAGAAAAATGTGTCTATATAACATGGCTTGTATATGTATGCGTACCTGTTTCTGCCTTTTCGGCTAGAAAATAAGTAAATAAGGAGAGAAAAAGAAGAATTTGGCATCACGAACCCAGACATATGGTCATACCCTCATAAATACGGGCGAGAACAACGGTTGCGTTCTTTCAGTTCGTCAAATTTGTGTTCTTTCCTTCTCTCTCTTACACTAAAGATGCATGCGGGAGGATCGAAGTCTGTCATAGTACAACCATAAATCAAAAAGGCCTCTACTGTAATACATCGAACAAACATGAGAAATATAGCGGTCCTTTTTCTTTATTGACCAAATTTTCGTGCTTATTTATGTAAATAGTCTCATAGGCGTCCAGCTCGCGAGGCGAAATCACGTTTTTAATTAATTTTAAGTTTTCTAATTTAATACTATGGCCTGTGTCGTTTGTAGGTTGTGCGACACTTGACGCCTCTATCTTCCCGTATCTGTAACACCTGATGTGTTCATTAAATCTAGTACCTATCGCTCGTTTCGTTTGACCAATATAGGCTTTGTCACAATCACCGCATGTAATTTTGTAAATTCCCGATCTTTCTCTCATTTCAGGTTTATACATACATACGTTGTAATATACTTGTCCTATAATTGGATTTTATTATTATTATTACTATTATTATTATTATTATTATTATTATTATTATTATTATTATTATTATTATTATTATTATTATTCCTGCTATCGCTGCAGCATTTTCATGTACGAGATCGTTAATGTGACTGTCCCATTTCAAATTTTGTTGAATCTTTAGCCCCAAGTATATCGTTTTATTTACTTGCTTTATTGATCCTCTTATTTGTATGTCTAGTCGTTTTCATGTTTATGTGTATCTTCACAACACTTACAGAATTATCGATCTTTGCCGACTCTTTAGTTTTATAAGCCATCACAAATAATAATCTGTATATTTCGTTATGTAACTTACCATTTCCCATATAATTAGATATGCGGCCTAATGAAAGAAAGGTCAAGGAAAACTCTGCTTAACGTATAGAAATATTTAAAATTCATTTTAATATCTCGTTTATAATACCACCTTCATTTCTATATTCAGTTCGGCCAAGCATCTCAAAATCTCATTAATTATGCATTCTTCGAAAAAAGCCATGAATTAATCACGAAGCGCCCGTACAGTAATTATCAAATAAAATAATTTGAACCTTTAGAAAGTTGCGAGGGCATCCGTTCTGTTAACGTCGGCAACTCAACACGAATCCTCCTTCCGGGAAGGCATAAACGATGAGGGCGCGACGGAACGAGATCGAAGGCAAGAAGAGAAACGATTTTGAAACGGTATCTGTTTTAATTTGCGCCCGTAATTTGAATAATTACAGTTTTAATTTAATTTCGCGCAATCTTTTGCGTTTCCTCCCAGTTGTCGAGAAAGCATTCGAAGCTTTTTCAGTCTCGTAATTTTTTTTTTCGTTCGATTCTCTCGCTACATTCTCATTCGTTATTTGAGTATTTTCCAGCGCTTCAATAGCGCCATTTTTGCGTCAAGTTTATTGATTGTTTTGAAGCTGTAACTAAATAAGGATGTATTATGAACGAATGGAATCATGTGTCAAAAGGGAGGACACCATTACCATTTCGTTGAGGTCAAGTATCGAGGAGGGAAAAGAATTTTCGGTCTATATAAGGCTCACATTCTCCCCCTAGCGTTGGATGAAGGCTCTCGGACACTCCAGGCCTCTATAAAGCAGTATCGCTCTCGCCGCCAGGGACTTGTCCATAAAATGACGCCCAAAGGATATCGCAGGTTTCATCCAGTTGTCAGGTGCGGGCTGTCAAAGCACCTAGTGTTTCACTGTAGCCGGTCCTGACTTCGATCCACCCAGACCTTAGTTGGAGACCGGTCTGACCAAGGGATTATCGAGAATTTTCCAGCGCTTCAATAGCGCCATTTTTGCGTCAAGTTTATTGATTGTTTTGAAGCTGTAACTAAATAAGGATGTATTATGAACGAATGGAATCATTTTCAAAGGGAGGCACAATTATCATTTCGTTGAGGTCAAGTATCGAGGAGGGAAAAGAATTTTCGGTCTATATAAGGCTCACATTCTCCCCCTGGAGTTGGATGAAGGCTCTCGGACACTTCAGGCCTCTATAAAGCGGTATCGCTCTCGCCGCCGGGGACTTGTCCATAAAATGACGCCCAAAGGATATCGCAGGTTTCACCCAGTTGTGGGGGCTGTCAAAGCACCTAGTGTTTCACTGTAGCCGGTCCTGACTTCGATCCACCCAGACCTTTGTTGGAGACCGGTCTGACCAAGGGATTATCGAGAATTTTCCAGCGCTTCAATAGCGCCATTTTTGCGTCAAGTTTATTGATTGTTTTGAAGCTGTAACAAAAAGGATGAATGAACGAATGGAATCATGTGTCAAAGGGAGGACACAATTATCATTTCGTTGAGGTCAAGTATCGAGGAGGGAAAAGAATTTTCGGTCTATATAAGGCTCACATTCTCCCCCTAGCGTTGGATGAAGGCTTTCGGACACTTCAGGCCTCTATGAAGCGGTACCGCTCTCGCCGCCAGGGACTTGTCCATAAAATGACGCCCAAAGGATATCGCAGATTTCATCCAGTCTTCAGGTAGAGACTGTCAAAGCACTTGATTTCCACTATAGCCGGTCCTGGCTTCGAGACACCCAGACCTCAGGTGGAGGCCAGTCTGACCAAGGGATTGTCGCTGGCTTCTTCTTAAGTCTTCGTCTTAGATCGTGCCCAGGTTGTTTAACTGATATTCTGCGCTGGTTGACCATGCCGGTCGTTTTCGCGACGTAGGCAAACCCCGTTTAAAAACAAACTAAATGAAATAGTATTTACGGCAGCGTACATGCATACACAACAGATCTCACAACAGAACCTCCGCCACTGCCCGTTGGCGCTAGTGTCCAGCTCTAGTCATTATGGCCGCGTTCATTTGTCATTAGCTTAAGCAAAACGAAGCCAACCTTGTCAATTCTGGTTGTTTACTGGCAATAAAAATAATGATATTTTGTTTTTGTTTTTGTTTTTCGCCTCTCGAGTATATGTTGCCATTCTCCACGAACAGAATCACGATTTTTTCCCCACGCCCCAACGTCGAGAAACTATCGCCGTCAGGTAAAAAACAAAACGGGGGAAAGGACACGTACGGAACCGCGCTGATAACGCCGGATAGGCAGAAACATGTTCGCGGGTTTACGCTGTCCTTTTCCCTCGCTTTGTGTTATGCCGGGAATGATTCCACCAATACCATAAGCTATATTAGCATTAATTTTTGGTTAAAAGAGGTTATGTTTGCTTTTATTTCTTTCAAACAGCTGACTTAATTTGTCCCCAAGGTTGCCAACGTGAACTACAGAAAGTTTTATCTAAAATATTCAGAATTTTCCCGCTAATACAGTTAGACTCAATTACTGAACGCCCTCGTATTTTTCCTTTAAATGAATAAATAAGCTATCATTCCGCGTACAGATAGTTGCCACACCCGGTACGTTCTAGGTAAATTGGCATTTTGAAAGCTTTTGCACCATTCAATATTTTATTATATATTTGTGTGTTTTGACTTTGGTTAAATTTAGATTTTCCTGATTGCCACGATATCCCAAACAGAAGCACCACAGGAAAAGAAACCCAACGACGAAAACAACAATTTCCATCTCCGCCGGAACGAATTGCTCTGCGTGTGAAGATTTAATTTCTGGAAATCCGAATCCCGGCATTAGCGAGAGCTTATATCCGAGCATCTTTGCTAAATTGTTTCGGAACAAGGGATTAAAGTGACATCAAGTAAACCAGCTTCTAGTTATAATAGCCTGAGGGATCGGGCGAGAGGATTTTCTATCATTTCAGGGTTTGGGAAATTTGGTTCTCAAGACTCTGGGTTAATATAATTATAATTTATGTGGTTTTACTAGGTTCGACGTAATTTATTGCAGATATTTACTGTTTCGGGATAATCTCGGTGAACCTCGAACCGTTCCTCCCGGTGAAGCCCTTTTCCGGG